>CM056829.1:1640000-2215000 GCA_029853015.1 Chelidonichthys spinosus | reverse complement strand
CATTAAAAACCTCAACCGATCTGAGTGCTATTAATATTGCAGTCCTCAATTTGTGAATGAGTGATGAGGGAACGGAGGCTGACCCAGATGAGTCTGTGAATGAGTGATGATGCTGCTGATTGATGGTTTCCCTGCAGTCAAACTGGACATTTGAAGCAAAGGGAGGTTTTTTTTAATCTCTCGGCTTCCAGGAAGTCACAAAGCTTCGACTGAAACACGAGAGGCTAACTAACTAACTAAGTAACTAAGTAACTAACTAACTAAGTAACTAACTAACTAACTAACTAACTAACTAACTAACTAACTAAGTAACTAAGAGATGTCTTTCTTTATGTTCTACCTTATTATAAACTGGATATCTTTGGCTGCACAAAACAAGACTTTCCAATAATTCGAGAGCATTTTTCACTCATTTCTGACATTTCAACAATTATTCAATGACTCGAGAAAATAATTGGATAAAAATTGACTGATAAAGAACCTAATTTATTCCTGTTCCAAGCAGCGCAGTAAAATGAGTCATTCACACTGTTGGTGAGGAGACACAGAGGACACCAACTTCACATTTCTCTCCAAATAGCTGCCTCACTGCCTCACTGCAATGCAAACTCTGAATAATTCCATCGGTGCTTAGAAATTAATTTAATACTTTGAATAAAAACCCATCGTCTTCGTTCATTCTTCATTGATAATATGCTTTCAGTTAATATTCAGTGACATCTTTTGTGAAGCTTTTATTTTGAAGAGGTGCACATATTTGAACATTTTAAATGGATCTCTTTGTTGAGCATTTAGAGAGAGAGAGAGAGAGAGAGAGATTGGCTGGAGTTCCCCTTTAACCGATTTGATAACTTTCCTTTTCAACAACAAGAACCTCTGATAGAGAAATCTCCATCGAAACCCCGTCAGACTGTTTGATGGCGTGTTCGGTGGAGAATCTGTTGGGAGGAGAAGAAGAAGAAGCGATACCACTTCATGCAACAACTCTAACCTCAAACAGATCTGAGTTCAGCACAGCTGCAAGACGTGATGGTGCTTTTGTTCTCTCAACAGGAAGCTCTGCTGGTTGAAATGACTGTTGTTGTGGCAGACGAAGGTCTCTTCTTCGTCTGAATGAGACCTGAAGTTAATATCGATCCTCTAAATGAATTTATAACAGATCCTTTTTGAATAACGGAGTAATAAAGCGTCCTTCAGCCTTCATCTTCATATCAAGTACGTGCAGAGGACGCGGCTCCGAGGCTTCGCCGGGTCTTTGACGTGATCGGCGTGACTGCAGTCAGAGTCAAACATTTCTTGGCAAAGTGAGTTTTATTTTTTGGAACAAGCTGTTCTAAACAGACCATAAATAACGGGATTTAGTTAAAATATATATTTATCTGATGCTCTCTTTGTTTCCTGCCCATTTTAAAACCTTTATACTCAACTACATCTTTGCATTCATATAAACATGGGTTTTATGGGATTCTGGACCACAAAGACACAAGAGCAAGGAAACAAAAAGCAAAAACTAAGCAGAAACATCGTATTAAAAGTTAATTCATATATATTTAACGTCACATCTGGCTGATAAATAAGGTTCTGATACGAACCCTCCTAACCAGATGTTTCATATATAGGGTCGCCCATAAAGTTGGAATCATTTTGTCTTCAGACACAATCCTCTGTTTATTTCTATTTAAATGCATCAGTCATCGCTTAATGATTTACATGATGAGTCCCAATTAGCCAGGTGGAATGAATTGATTCATAGCATTTTTTTGTCGTTATAAAAGACAAGACATTTGCGAAATATTCCAATTTTATGGACGACGTCGCTTCCCTTAAATCCCATAAATCGAAACGTGTCTGCAGGTTTATTATTTTTTCACAGTCCGACTCTCACACAGTAAACAGCAAACTGTGTGCTGCTTCGGCACATTTGCTTTAGGTTTTTGGAGGACAGAGGACGGGCTGATGCCAAATGTGGCTTTGAGGGGAGGGGGGGGGGCATCTGTTGCCAACGGCAACCTGCTGTCTGCCTTTAGAACCCAGCGTCAGTGCTTGGCAGAAGTGAAATTCATTTTTTCCTCCAAAAACTAAAAAAAAACCTTCTGGTGTTGTTTTTTTTGAGAGAATGAAAAGGAGATGGATGTGTGGTGAGGCCGTTAAAGATGGAGGGGCAGCGGTGCTTCCTGTTGCAGCAGAGGGGGGTGGGGGTAACGGCACACCTGTGGCCGGGTTGAGTTGTGGCCGCGGTGCAGTGGAACTTTATAGACGTGATGCCGGAGCTGCTTTCTGTGTGTGGAATGGATTTACAGTCGAGTTGCAACAAAAGAAACAAAAGAACGTTTTCTCTCCCTTCTTCCTTCTAAATCATCTTCCTCCTCCGCCTCCGCCCGAAGTTCTCCGTCTCTAGAGGGGTTTCAGGTAGACATGAATCCTCCAGTGTTCATGTCTCCCATCCAGGGAGCCAATTAAGGGAAGACACTTCTGTCGCATGAAAAACATTGTTTTTTTTTAAAGAAAAACAGGTTGGAGCTCTTTTATTGCACAGAAATCTTCTTCTGCTGTTAAAAGACACATTATTCTCACTTTCTAAGCATTTCAACTCTTAATTCAGCTCCTCATCTCTAATGGACAGCAGCCATAAAAAATATGCAAAATGTTTATGCATGCATTATAATGTAGACGTGAGCAGATATGAGGAGGTTTCTAGGTGTTTATTAATGTTTTTATTCTGCACTAACAGTTAATAACTGATAACATATTGTAGCATCGCTGCAATCATATCGAATGATTTATGACTGTTAAATAAATAAATAAAAGATATAAATACAAGTGCAAATCATTCACAGGCAGCTTTAAATACAAAATGATGATCAATAAAATGAATATAAAAAAGAAATACTTATTATTATTATTAATAATAATTATTATTATAATAATAAAAAATATAATAATAATAATAAGTGTTTCACTCAGTACAACTGCATTACGTTAAAGTATTATATTATAATTAACAGTTTATACACATGTAATGGATGCTTTATGAGAACAAATAGATGAATAACCTTGACGAAAACTAATCTTTTTTCAGTTATTTTCTTATTGATGGATAAGTGGAAGCGTCCTTAAATGTTTGACAATATTCAGTTTCTCTACATCACAAATCCCCGTTTTCTATATTTAATACAATAATTCAAATGTCGGTCCTGCTTGCTGACATGAAAGCTGAGTGTCCAGCGCTGATGTTGGCCTTTCTGTCTCTCACCCTCCCTCAAGCCGTGTGTGTGTGTGTGTGTGTGTGTGTGTGTGTGTGTGTGTGTGTGTGGAGGACAGAGGGTCATGTGTGTGTGTGTCTCTTTGACTCATCCTCCTCCTCACATCCCTTATCTGAACTATTAAAAGCGTGGCTGTCCTACGGCATGAGGGATATGATGGCTGATCCTTCACCTCTCAGCGTCTCCCGCCTCCCTCCCTCCCTCCCTCCCTCCGAGGAGTCCCCGACCTCCCCTACTTTCTATCCGGCACGTCCGACCTCTTTCATCCCGGGTCGGCGAGGAGGGAGTGAGAGAGGAAGCCGGCTGTGAGGGAGTGAACCCGGCGAGCGGAGGGGAGGGTGGCGGCGGCGGCGGTGGAGGTTGTTCTGCTCTCGTGGGCCCGTTAGTGCAGCTGAACCAATTAGCCACACACACACACACATACACATCCCCCTTTAACACACAACCTTGTGTATTATCTTATCAGACTGGCATGTTCTCTCATTCTGCATGTGCGCTTTGTAATTGTGTTTGCATGCCAGTGTGTCTACACCCCCTCTCTCGCTGTGTGTGTGTGTGTGTGTGTGTGTGTGTGTGTGTGTGTGTGTATGACAGCCAGCGATGATGCCAGGCAGCAGGGAGAAGAGGATGCGAGGCGATGCTGCTCCCTCTCATACGATGCTGCTGTCGTATTGAATCAGTCAGGAAGCGGCACACAGCCGTGGGAATGACACTGCAGTTCTGCTCCGGGAGAGAGGCTGATGGAGGTCCAGTTAGGGGGGGGGTTAGACTTGATGTGTTGTTGCATGGTTTCACCTTTTCATCGTGGCGTTCCCGGCCTCAGAAACCTTCAGCCTGACGAGGTCCTACATGAAAACAGTATAAAGGTCCGATGCTTCTAATGACATTTAGCATTTTAAGAAGAATTTTTAAGAGGTAGTGATTTTACTGAGAGCTTCCTGTTTCATACCTCACCTCTAAAGCTTATTAACACCTTGTCTATTGTTTTTTGAAAGGTTAAGCGTTAATTCGTGAGCTTTTAAAGGTGCTGGTTGGTAGATTGCTGGTTGCTTCCTCGGGTTGTTTGAATCCTGAATTCAATTTAAGATCCAAAACAGATCTAAACACATCTACAATTTATAGTCATGATGAGACATTTTGGGAAAATATGCTAATTTGCTTTTCTTGCAGAGACTTGAAGAAGAAGATTCTCGAAGCTCTTTTGTCCGTTTAGTTGATATATATACAGACAGTAGCCGGTTAGCTTAGCATAAAGACTGGAAACAGGGGGAAAGCGCTAGCCTGGGTAGCCAGAGGTAGGTAAGTCCCAAATGAACCCATTATATGTGGTCTGCTTCCAGCTCCATGTTTAGCACACAGACATCAGAGTGGGATCAATCTTCTCATATAGCGTTTGTCATGAATTGGGATAATATTTTCCCCAAAATATACTCCTTATAAATCCCTGTAAAAGTGGGGAGAGGAAGAGAAAATCCAAATTCAGGTCCAGATTCCTACAAGGTTTCCAGAAATACAGAAAACTACAAATATGTCAAATACGATGCACAAGACATCTCTGGCTGTTTCATGTGATGTGCAGCCGGTTACTATCCTTTATCCTTTGATGAAGTAGAGAAATGTGTGTGTCCAGTCGGGTTAAATAAGTCCATGGAGTTAAGTGAGGTTAAACGGGTCATTTGAAGTCTAATATACCTGCTGGTGTGTGTCTTTAGTGTGTTGTGTATACAGGAGGGTGGGTGCAAACGGAGCCGGTGCCCCAGTGTTTGTTGTGTAAGCACACCTGATCCCTGGTCTGCCTGTTTGAGGTGTAAGCAGCAGCAGCAGGCCAGGGTCACGCCTCTGCCTTAAATACATGTCACGACTCACGTCCTGCTGTTCTCTCGTTGTTTCCTCCGATGTGATCGGATGCTGAACTGTTCAGGTGAAGTGGGCGAGTAGGAGAGTGTGTGTGATCGGATCATCATCGGATTAGTTATTTAGTTTAGTTGTTCAGGTTTGATTTTCTTTTTTTTATGATATTTCTTTTGGAACAAAGCATTTCTTTTTTAACGTTTGTCAGCCAGTGTGCTAATTAGACTTAAACACAAGGGAGAAGGTCTATTTTAAGGAAACAGTGCTGATAATTGCTCTTAAAGGAGGATGGGGGGGGGAGGAAGAAGAGAAGGAAGGGAGATGGGAGATGGTGGAAGAGGAGGAGGGGGAGGAGGAGGAGGAGGAAGAGAAGGGGGAGGAGGAGGAAGAAGAGAAGGAAGGGAGATGGGAGATGGTCGAAGAGGAGGAGGGGGAGGAGGAGGAGGAAGAGGAGGAGAGGAGGAGGATGAGGGGGATGGGAGATGGGGAGGAGGAAGACACCTTTATAGAACAGAGACTTTTCATGTTGGGATATAAAGACAAGGAGCAGTTATTGAAGAAACTGCAGTATTTGCAACACACCTGTGTGTGTGTGTGTGTGTGTGTGTGTGTGTGTGTGACTACTGTTGTGTTGTTTCAGTTGCACTTAGTTATCAGATAAGATCTTTGACTGAAGTGAAAGCTCTGAATACACATGAATCAGATGTTGCATGCGTTGCCATGGTTACCAACACCGATAGGGATGTGGTCGGACGCGCGTGTCACTTTATTCTATTTCGGTGAAACGCTCTCTTCCGTCACACTTGTGTTACTCTGGGTTCAGCCAGACATAAAGATGTATGAAGCAAAGTCTCATATAGGAGCTGTCATAACAAATATATTCAACATGAAAGTACCAACTTTATTTATTTGTCATTCTTAAATGTATTATTTACATAGAAATCATTTTGGACTTTTTCTTTAAGCTGTTCATTTCAGTGATGTCACTAAAAGATGGTGAGAGAAATGTAGTCATATTTCTAATAATGATCCATCCATCCATCCAGGCTGGCCCAGCAGTACGTGTACCCCCAGGCGTTCCTCCAGCCCGGCCTGGTGCTTCAGTCCCAGCTCAGCCCCACGGCGGCGGCTCTCTCCTCCCCTTACCTGGACTACAGCTCCGTCTACAGCCACTACGTCCCGGCGGGTCTGGATCAGTACCCCTACGCCCCGTCCCCGTCGCCCTCCACCGGCTACCACGGTTACAGTTTCTCCCCCGGCACGCCGGCACCCACCCTCGCCGCGTCACCGCCAACCCCTCCGACCGCCATCCATCCTCCTCTGGCGGCGCTCGCCGCCATGTCTGCCGCCCCGCAGGCCTTCCTCCATTACCCTCTGCACCAGCCGGACCGCATGCAGTGAGCTTAGCTCCTCCTCCTCGCCGCTGAACTGATGATTCAAAAACGGCGAAGTGACTTTGGACATGTGACATCATCAGGATGAGACAGGACAACCAGGGAGAGAGTGTGATGTAATCAAAAGGGCTTTTTTAGAAACCACTCTCATTCTTGCTATCGTTGTTGTACTAGGTGATGAAAATGTTCTACTGCTACGGTCATCAGCGTAATATCTGAATGTTTTTCATACGTGGGGGACGTCAGGAACTGGAAACGACCGGTAATCTGTCTCACCTCCGACCCCTCGGAGGCAGGACGACGGCGGGAGAGACAGACAGGTAAAAGACGAGGAGAAGTGTGTCTGCGTGGCGTCGTGCTGCGGCTGCAGTTTCTCCAGAGATACCGAGGTGAACGCTGGATATTAGCCAAGCGGAGAGCCAGGTCCTCCTTTCAGAAACGAAGGTCCAATTACCTCCTCGTCAAGGTTACCGTCCTGCCGATGGCCTTAGAGCTCCCTCTCTCCCCCTCTCTCTCCCTCTCTCTCCCTCTCTCTCCCTCTCCCCCAGCCCTCTCCCCTCTCCCCTCTCCCCCCCCCCCCCCCTCTCCCCCCCCCCCCCCCCTCCCCTCCCCCCCCCCCCCCCCTCTCTCCCTCTCTCTCAATTTAATTCAATTCAATTCTTTTGGCATGTTTCGGTAACAATGTTGCCAAAGCATCTCTCTCTCTCTCTGTCTCTCTCTCTGTCTCTCTCTCTCTCTCTCTCTCTCTCTCTCTCTCTCTCTCTGTACCTGGTTCCATTGTTTTTATTAGTCTCTCATCTCAAATGAACATGATGTTTATGATGTTCCCTTTATCTCCGGCTGGCGAGTCGTTTCACGGTGATAATCACAGTTTAACAGAATATGCAATTACGATGAAAAAGGATGAGCACCAATAAGGTCGACACTGGTATTTTGTTTTTGTATTGCTACTGCTATGTTACTGAGAAGTAAGAAGAAATACACTTAAAATACAAATAGTGATCACATGACATACCTGCAGCTGCTTATTGGGTGATTTTTGACCTGTAACTTTGCAGCGAGTGTCTGGATTCTGGCCTTTTTTATGATACTGAAAATTGTTAATACATATCAAGTACATGTGTTTGGATGCAGGTGATGTTTTTACTGACTGTGTGTGTGAGTGTACTGTCGTCACGTTCCAGCTGCAGAATAGAGACGCCAACCTTAGTAAAGTCATGAAAACAAGCCATACACCGCATTTTAAAGACCAATATGCAAAATAAAATGGATATTTCTAAAGAAGAGTTTTTTTATGAGTGATGTTGCATGAGACAACCTGGACGGGTGGAAGAGGTGAGGTAACATTATGACCTGATATATTCACTCATTAATATAACTGTATCGCTCTTCACATCTCACTCTCAACAAGAGACAAAATGTGTGCAGTCTCCGAAACGCTGAACTATTTAAATTCTCTCCTTTTTTGAATTGTTTTTTTATTACTCTGATTTTTTTTCAACTTTCTATACTATAACTTTTTTGTGACTTTTTTTCGACATTCTATATTATAACTTTTTTTGTGCCTTTTTTGACATTCTATACTATAACTTTTTTCATGACTTTATTCAACATTCTATATTATAACTTTTTTCGTGACTTTTTTCGACATTCTATGTTATAACTGTTTTCATGACTTTTTTCAACATTCTATATTATAACTTTTTTCGTGACTTTTTTCGACATTCTATATTATAACTTTTTTCGTGACTTTTTCGACATTCTATACTATAACTTTTTTCGTGACTTTTTCGACATTCTATACTATAACTTTTTTCGTGACTTTTTCGACATTCTATACTATAACTTTTTTCGTGACTTTTTCAACATTCTATATTATAACTTTTTTCATGACTTTTTTCGACATTCTATATTATAACTTTTTTCATGACTTTTTTCGACATTCTATATTATAACTTTTTTCATGACTTTTTTCAACATTCTATATTATAACTTTTTTTGTGACTTTTTTTGACATTCTATATTATAACTTTTTTCATGACTTTTCTTGACATTCTATATTATAACTTTTTTCATGACTTTTTTCAACATTCTATATTATAACTTTTTTTGTGACTTTTTTTGACATTCTATATTATAACTTTTTTCATGACTTTTTTCAACATTCTATATTATAACTTTTTTTGACATTCTATATTATAACTTTTTTCATGACTTTTTTCAACATTCTTTATTATAACTTTTTTCGTCACTATTTTCAACATTCTATACTATAACTGTTTTTATGACTTTTTTGACATTCTATATTCTAACTTTTTTCGTGACTTTTTTCAACATTCTATATTATAACTTTTTTCTTGACTTTTTTCGACATTCTATATTATAACTTTTTTCGTGATTTTTTTCGACATTCTATACTATAACTTTATTCGACATTCTATATTATAACTTTTTTCAACATTCTATATTATAACTTTTTTCACAACTTTTTTCGACATTCTATACTATAACTTTTTTCAACATTCTATATTCTAACTTTTTTCGTGACTTTTTTCAACATTCTATATTATAACTTTTTTCTTGACTTTTTTCGACATTCTATATTATAACTTTTTTCGTGACTTTTTTCGACATTCTATACTATAACTTTTTTCGTGACTTTTTTCGACATTCTATATTATAACTTTTTTCATGACTTTTTTCGACATTCTATATTATAACTTTTTTGTGACTTTTTTTGACATTCTATATTATAACTTTTTTCATTACTTTTTTCAACATTCTTTATTATAACTTTTTTTCGTCACTATTTTCAACATTCTATACTATAACTGTTTTTATGACTTTTTTGACATTCTATAGTATAACTTTTTTCATGACTTTTTTCAACATTCTATATTCTAACTTTTTTCGTGACTTTTTTCAACATTCTATATTATAACTTTTTTCTCTACTTTTTTCGACATTCTATATTATAACTTTTTTCGTGACTTTTTTCGACATTCTATACTATAACTTTTTTCGTGACTTTTTTCGACATTCTATATTATAACTTTTTTTGTGACTTTTTTTGACATTCTATATTATAACTTTTTTCATGACTTTTTTCAACATTCTTTATTATAACTTTTTTTCGTCACTATTTTCAACATTCTATACTATAACTGTTTTTATGACTTTTTTGACATTCTATATTCTAACTTTTTTCGTGACTTTTTTCAACATTCTATATTATAACTTTTTTCTTGACTTTTTTCGACATTCTATACTATAACTTTTTTCGTGACTTTTTTCGACATTCTATATTATAACTTTTTTTGTGACTTTTTTTGACATTCTATATTATAACTTTTTTCTTGACTTTTTTCGACATTCTTTATTATAACTTTTTTTCGTCACTATTTTCAACATTCTATACTATAACTTTTTTCGTGACTTTTTTCGACATTCTATATTATAACTTTTTTCATGACTTTTTTCGACATTCTATATTATAACTTTTTTGTGACTTTTTTTGACATTCTATATTATAACTTTTTTCATTACTTTTTTCAACATTCTTTATTATAACTTTTTTTCGTCACTATTTTCAACATTCTATACTATAACTGTTTTTATGACTTTTTTGACATTCTATATTCTAACTTTTTTCGTGACTTTTTTCAACATTCTATATTATAACTTTTTTCTTGACTTTTTTCGACATTCTATATTATAACTTTTTTCGTGATTTTTTTCGACATTCTATACTATAACTTTATTCGACATTCTATATTATAACTTTTTTCAACATTCTATATTATAACTTTTTTCACAACTTTTTTCGACATTCTATACTATAACTTTTTTCAACATTCTATATTCTAACTTTTTTCGTGACTTTTTTCAACATTCTATATTATAACTTTTTTCTTGACTTTTTTCGACATTCTATATTATAACTTTTTTCGTGACTTTTTTCGACATTCTATACTATAACTTTTTTCGTGACTTTTTTCGACATTCTATATTATAACTTTTTTCATGACTTTTTCCGACATTCTATATTATAACTTTTTTGTGACTTTTTTTGACATTCTATATTATAACTTTTTTCATTACTTTTTTCAACATTCTTTATTATAACTTTTTTTCGTCACTATTTTCAACATTCTATACTATAACTGTTTTTATGACTTTTTTGACATTCTATAGTATAACTTTTTTCATGACTTTTTTCAACATTCTATATTCTAACTTTTTTCGTGACTTTTTTCAACATTCTATATTATAACTTTTTTCTCTACTTTTTTCGACATTCTATATTATAACTTTTTTCGTGACTTTTTTCAACATTCTATACTATAACTTTTTTCGTGACTTTTTTCGACATTCTATATTATAACTTTTTTCATTACTTTTTTCAACATTCTATATTATAACTTTTTTTGTGACTTTTTTTGACATTCTATATTATAACTTTTTTCATGACTTTTTTCAACATTCTTTATTATAACTTTTTTTCGTCACTATTTTCAACATTCTATACTATAACTGTTTTTATGACTTTTTTGACATTCTATATTATAACTTTTTTCGTTACTTTTTTCAACATTCTATACTCTAACTTTTTTCGTGACTTTTTTCACATTCTATATTATAACTTTTTTCGTGACTTTTTTCAACATTCTATATTATAACTTTTTTCTTGACTTTTTTCGACCTTCTATATAATAACTTTTTTCAACATTCTATATTATAACTTTTTTCAACATTCTATATTATAACTTTTTTCATGACTTTTTTAAACATTCTATACTATAACTTTTTTCAACATTCTATATTATAACTTTTTTCATGACTTTTTTAAACATTCTATACTATAACTTTTTTCCTGACTTTTTTCAACATTCTATATTCTAACTTTTTTCGTGACTTTTTTCAACATTCTATATTATAACTTTTTTCTTGACTTTTTTCGACATTCTATATAATAACTTTTCTCAACATTCTATATAACTTTTTTCAACATTCTATATTATAACTTTTTTCACAACTTTTTTCGACATTCTATACTATAACTTTTTTCGTGACTTTTTTCGACATTCTATATTATAACTTTTTTCATGACTTTTTTCGACATTCTATATTATAACTTTTTTCATGACTTTTTTCAACGTTCTTTATTATAATTTTTTTTCGTGACTATTTTCAACATTTTATACTATAACTTTTTTCATTACTTTTTTCAACATTCTATATTATAACTTTTTTTCGTGACTATTTTCATCATTCTATAATATAACTGTTTTTATGACTTTTTTGACATTCTATATTATAACTTTTTCATGACTTTTTTCGACATTCTATATTATAACTTTTTTCGTGACTTTTTTCGACATTCTATATAATAACTTTTTTCAACATTTTATACTATAACTTTTTTCATGACTTTTTTCGACATTCTATATTATAACTTTTTTCATGACTTTTTTCAACATTCTTTATTATAACTTTTTTTCGTGACTATTTTCAACATTTTATACTATAACTTTTTTCATGACTTTTTGAGACCTTCTATACTATAACTTTTTTGACAACTTTTTTTGACATTCTACACTATAACTTTTTTCAACATTCTATATTATAACTTTTTTCGTGACTTTTTTAAACATTCTATACTATAACTTTTTTCATGACTTTTTTCAACATTCTATATTACTTTTTTTCGTGACTATTTTCATCATTCTATAATATAACTGTTTTTATGACTTTTTTGACATTCTATATTATAACTTTTTTCATGACTTTTTTCGACATTCTATATTATAACTTTTTTCATGACTTTTTTCGACATTCTATATAATCACTTTTTTCAACATTCTATATTATAACTTTTTTCAACATTCTATATCAGGGGTTCCCAAACGTTTCAGCCCGCGACCCCCAAAATAACAGTACCAGAGACGGGAGACCCCCAATATCCCTGGAGGAGACTGAAACACGCCACTAATAGGTGTATCCAAACACGGGCATAACAACAATACAAAAGAACAGAACCTTGACAACCATGATATGATTTTACATAAACAGTTTACTATCAGATACAAGCAGAATATCTCAGTCAAAGTCATCTCCATGGAACTTAGGAGTGAACATTGTTGCTGTCATGTGCAAACTTCATTTTGACACAATACTTTCATTTCCATGTCAACATCTCAGTCAAAGTCATGAAAATCATTTCGCGACCCCCCAGCGGCATCTCGCGACCCCCTGGGGGGTCCCGACCCCCACTTTGGGAACCCTTGTTCTATATTATAACTTTTTTCACAACTTTTTTCGACATTCTATACTATAACTTTTTTCAACATTCTATATTATAACTTTTTTCATTACTTTTTTAAACATTCTATACTATAACTTTTTTCGTGACTTTTTTCGACATTCTATATTATAACTTTTTTCATGACTTTTTTCGACATTCTATACTATAACTTTTTTCATGACTTTTTTCGACATTCTATACTATAACTTTTTTCGTGACTTTTTTCGACATTGTATATTATAACTTTTTTCATTACTTTTTTCGACATTCTATATTATTATTTTTTTAATTACTTTTTCAACATTCTATACTATAACCTTTTTCAACATTCTATACTATAACTTTTTTCATGACTTTTTTCAACATTCTATGCTAGGGCATTTAGTGGGAGGAATGTGTTTCTTATCAAAAACATGCAATTGTCAGCCTGTGAACCCTGTCTCATCCAGACAACCCATCCATCAACTACATCTCCTTACATAACTCAAACTAGTGTAATCTATTCCAAAATTGTTTTTCTTAAAAAAACCTCTGTGAACTATATATCTTTTATGACATCTTTTTTTATCCAAAAATCATTTAGGTTCCCTCAACTAATTTAAATGTTATACCCTCGACTCTAGGGCCTAGAGTCTGACATGTGCTGTTTTCGCCCTCTTCTGGCCCAAACTATTTATTGCAGCTCACATTTTCATCCCAACAAAAAGCAAAATTTAAAGGAACAAAACTGACCCCAAACTTGTACCAAGTTTTTGTATGTTTATTATCATCGAAATGTTTATTGAAACACCATGTGTGTAAGGATCAAATAATAAAAGGAGACTCAATGTAAAGCTTGCACAGGCGATCTGCAGTGAACAGACCTGCTATCAAAGTCTGGGATACAACATTTCCTTTGGATTGTGCTGGTTCAGAACAAAAAAGCAGATGGTTTATGTAAAAATGAATATCATAGCAAGTACCACAGTGAGGGGAGGAGAATGATCATGTCTTAAAAATGGATTGACAAAATTAACGCAGTTACAGGTACGAAACAGGAGAGCGGTAATGAAAATAAAACAAAATTAAAAGTACTGTATCTGCAATCTTGATCTCACACACACACATACACACACATATACACACTCACTTGCAAGCACACTCATACACACACAGGCAGGCGCATACACATGCACACGCTCACTCTCACGCACACACTTGCACACACACACATGCTGCAGAGGTTTCCCCACACACACACACACACACAATCACAAACCCACAGATAAAATGTAGTGATTGAAAATAGTGAAACCTTGGTAAAATCTAATGGTATCATACATCCACGTCTTGTGTCTGAAGTGCAGAAAACAAAATGAGCTTTAAAAAAAAACTAAAATGGAGATAAAATTCAGATGAATAATGAAAAGCATGCCCATCTTCACTGGTCTAACCCAACTTGAAACGACCACAAACCCAGAGTGTTGCTCTCTCTACCCTACCCAACCCCAGACCCCCACCCCTTTACTCCACCCTCACTTGCACCATGCCCTCTTACCTTGTTTCTTATATCATACCCACATCCCCGCCTCACCCTCATCCTGCCCTCGGCCTCCAACCCCCTCCCTCCTCCTTTCCTACACCTGCCTCCCAAACCTGCCATATTTCATAGTTTCCGTGCTCTTCCGAGTCACGGACGGAGGCCTGGCTGAGAGGAGGAAGCCGGGGGCGGGTCGGGAGGAGAAGAGGTGCTGGTTTCGGGGCTCTGGTCACCATTTATCAAAAAAAAAAACACAATGTCCAGTTCAGAATAACAGAGTGAGGACTCGGAGGGGGGGAAGAGGAGTCTCGTTGTGTGTTGAGGTTGAAGGTTGTGAACCTGTTTGCTTGTGTGTCAGGGTTGTTGTGTTTTGTTTTTTTTTACACTGGAAACAATCTTATGATGCGTTAGTCTAGATGTGAGTGTTTTTGGGGTTGTGCGATGTTGTGTTAAAAGGCATGGGTGGTAGTGGAGGTGGGGTTGGCGTAGGCTCAGGGCCTTGTCCCTCGTCCCTCGGCCCCAGTCGGAGAAAAGGGGGGCAGGTTTATAGGGCTTGCGTCTTGAGCTCGATGGGCTCGCCGCGGGCGTCCTGCTGGGTCTCGCTCTCTGGAGGCCGGCTGCCCTTCAGTGTGGCCAGGCGCTCGGACAGACCCCTCATGCGTGGGAACAGCATGAAATCATACAGAAGGGCGCCCATTGCACCTCCTATCATGGGCCCGACCCAGTACACCTGCGAGGAGCGAAACATCAGTCAGCCATTCATGATTCCCTCTCAGAGTGTCGTCTTCAGCGTGACTCGCAGGTCTTACCCAGTGGTTGATGAAGTTCCTGAAGAGCACGGCGGGGGCGAAGGACCTGGCAGGGTTCATTCCAGCGCCGGTGTAGTACATCTAAGACATGATCCCACTCGTTACTGCATTGTGTGTTTAAAAATATTCAATTGCTATGTCACATAATTGTCTGTGATGTGTCTCACCCCCATGAGATGTCCGATGGTGACGGAGAAGCCAATGGATAGGGCGGCGGATCCCATGCGTCCGTTTCTCCTCTCGTCAGTCACGGCGAAGATGCAGACCACGAGCTGCATGGTGAGGAAGACCTCCACGGTGGTGGCCATTCCTAGACTGATGCCCGGCTGCAGCTGCAGATCAGATGGATGAAAACAAATCTTTGCATAAGTCAAAGAAATCTCAGAAATGTTTTAAACGTATTCTAACTTTGTTTTTCATATTTTAAATTCCAACAGATTGCTTTACTGAGCTGAATGAAATGATCCTAAACTCTTTAATCCTGTGTTGGGTCCTTACCGTGTTCATCGCCATGTTGCCTCGCATGTTGCCGGGCGTGACCCCGTACAGCACAGCGGCCCCGGCCACGGCCCCCAGGCACTGAGCGGCCATGTAGAAAATGGCGCGGAAGAGCGACATCTGCGAGCCAACAAGGTAGGCGAAGGTGACGGCGGGGTTAATGTGGCCGCCGCTGATGTGGCCGATGGACTGGATGAGAGTGGCAGCTGCCAGCCCAAAGCACAGGGCCACATGGAGGACATGGTGAGGCCCGGTGGTCCAGCGCAGGGCGGCCCCCATGCCGAAAAACACAAAGAACATGGTCCCGAAGAACTCTGCGAAGACCGCCCGCCAGAAATTCATGGACCGGAACTCCCACATGGTGACCGTTCACTCGAAGGCTCTCCACCAGATGAAGAAGGTTCTCTCAAAGGTTAAATCAAGAAAAGGTGGAACCTTTTCAATCCTCTTCAAAACAAAAAAAGGATCTCCCAAAAAAAAAAACACTCAAAAAAAACAGGACGAATCCACTGAAACGGATGTTTACCAACTGGGTCGGTAAAGTCAACTCAGCTGCTTGCCACCTCTGTCCACCTGTCGCAAAGACATAGGTGGGAGATAGCGTGGGGAGGTGTGGGTGGAGATCTCAGGTGGGGTGAGTCGTCAAGAGGATGTGGGCATCAACACTAAAAAAGGATGTTTCTAAAGTAGAGACGGGGGCAGACAGAGTGTCCGGTTGGACCTTTTAGCCTCTCTGACAGAGGGGAGAGGGCCAGACAGGGGCTTTATAATAACCCCCAGGGGCCCCAGGTGACGCCATAATCCCCCCCTGTAGGGCCAAGGGCGTGGGGAGGGGTGTGGGGGGGGGGGCGGCAGTGCTGGACATCCTAAATCAAACAAACTTAACCCTTCTGTCGCCCCCTTGAAACAGGACACGGCCAAACAGGCGAGAATACAAGAGTACAAGGCGAGAATGAGTGGAAGTCAATGTAAGACGTTTAGTGGGAGGAAGAGAAACACTAGGAAGTACTGTATCTTATATTCAGGGGGGGGGGGTCACCAGGAGGAACAGCCGTGACGGAGAGCAGCTGCAGCCCAGAGGAGAACGTTTTCTTTGAGGCGTATGTCATCTGTTGACGTATCATAACTGTCATAATCAGGTTGGGATGCAAATGCTTTTGGACAAGGACAGAAAATAAAAATCTGTGCACATAGATTCTGGCATCATGCACACACACACACACACACACATTAACACACACACATATAGACACTTAGACACACACACACACACACACATAGACGTATGCACACATGCAGATAATACAGTTGGGGCCCCGGACGGAAGTGCCCAAAGCTAACAGCGCTGAAGTGACCCATACACTGAAATGCCTGACCCTGTGAAACCATTGTCTGTGGGCCACATATAGACGCCGACAAGTCAAGAATATATATATATATATATATATATATATATATATACATTAAAACCAAAGCACGGAACTAGCCGCTAACTAAGCATTTTCTGAAATGTGCAAAAAAAACATTCTGTTTTCAAGCTTTCTGTTTATTAATTTTGAGACAATAACGAGGAGGTAAAATGCAGCCGTCAGTGCAGAGGCCTGCATGAACACTAAGACCTGGACTAGGACTCGGAGCCTCTGAGCATCGGAGCCAGTGTCTCCACTGCGTTGCTACGGCGACACGAGGAAGAGCTGACCAGAGTGTGTTGACAAACACAGATCCACAATCAGTGGAACAACAACGATTCACAAAACGCAGCAGACGGGCTTCTAGGAGATGCTCGGCGGAGGACTGCATTATGTGGAAGTGTGTGTGTGTGTGTGTGTGTGTGTGTGTGTGATGCTGGTTGGCAGCAGGGATGTGTGTGTGGGGGACGGTGGGGTTACTAAGCAGCACCGGGGCATCGCGCTGACCAGTCGAGAGCCATCACTGCTGGGAGGGGGTGAGGGGGGGTGAGATGGGGGGAGGGGGGGTAGTTGGTGGTGATGAATGCAGAGAGCTGATGTTGCTGTTTTGACTCCCTTTTATACATGTTAGAAAGAACACACACAATGCAAAATGCTGGCAGCACCGTGGCAGTTATAGCTATTGTGTGCACATTGTGTGTGTGTGTGTGTGTGTGTGTGTGTGTGTGTGTAAATAGTTTATGTATGTGTTGTGTGTATTGAAATGACACTACTGTAGCGATACTGTTTGCCTCCATGGTTTTATTTGAGCCTCGCAGTCAAACCGAACAGCAACATAATAAGAACGTATCAATTTTAAAGGTTCAGTTCGTGCAAAACATAAAACAACTCACTTGCTGTAGGCAATATAGACACAAATATTATGAATACATAATGATGATAAAGGTTTGATGAAAGCAAAAAGCATCGTCTCTCCCACACACACACACACACACACACACACACATTATATCCATTTCATATAACAAGGCGTATTGATCATGAGCCGTTCCAGAGAATCAGAGTCTATTTGGTTGTGAAAAGGAGAGGAGACGGACGCTAACAGGCTCAGACACGGTGGACTAATTGAGGAGCATCATTGAACCCACAATACAATGCGAGGACCTTCTTTAACATTTCAAAGCGTACGTGGAACTCGGAGTGGCAACACATAATAGCGTTTTCAATGAACCTCCATTATACATTCTAATGATGTGCAAATGTGAAAGCAGCAACACTGAGTCTCAGACCTTCAGTGTCACGCTCGGCTCCAGTAAAATGCAGCTTTCTCTCCACGTGTGCAACAGAAATAAGCGACATGTGAGTTTGTCGAATAATGAAATAAACATGAGACGCCTGCAGACACTTCAAAATAATACATGTGGAAGCCTACAGCCAAATTAGAATAAACAGAATGTAAATAAAAGAAAATATTATTTTCCATAAACCACACCATTTAACTAAATACACTTTAGGATTTAGGGTTCTTAGTGTGGCAGGACAGATAATTAATAAACTGATATCGGAGGCTTTATTACTCTTCTCTTCTTCTGCTGTTAGTTCACCATCATTCCTGAAATGCCAGCAGCTGCTACAGTGACTGTTTGATGGAGTATTTCCATTTTGTGCTGCCTTCCAAGCAAAAAGGCAAATATTCACTTATAACCACTTCAAAAGTTTGTGAGAATTTGTTCTTTTTTTCCTCCAATTCTTTTATATTTTTACATCATCGTAAACTGAATATTATAGAGTTTTAACACATTTAAATACCGTAGGCTTGGGGAAATTAAAACAATTTTTTGATCATTTAGAAAATAAACTGATTTATCAGATGAATTAAGAACCCGGAGATTAAATCTGAAAATGAATAGATGTTCAATTCATCTCCCACCTGAGCTACAGACACCCTCTGCTTTTTCATGACGTGTTGCTATTCTCGCTTCAGTGAAGGATTTTAGGATTTCTTCATTTCATTCGGGTTGGGGTCATGTTGGATGTAGGATGAATCTCATCTTCATAAACAAATAAAAAACAAACATGTGTTTCCATGGGTCTGGTCGTGTGCTCAGCTGCTCTCCTGTTTGTTGGCCTGCTTGGCCCTCATGGCGTTCTGCGTGACCGTGGACAAAGACGACCCCGTCATGCTCGCCGTCTCCACGATCTCGATGTCCTTGCAGGTCAGACACGCCACCAGCTTCTGGCGAGAGGCGCTGCGTGCGAAGCAGAACTCGTAGGACACGCCGGCCAGCAGAGCACCGATCACCGGGCCGATCCAATAAACCTGGAAGAAAAAACAGACGGTTTTCACTTCAACTGGACGGTCCAAGTAGAAAACAACCATCTGAGTATCAACTGAACTTTACTGCTGAGGCCATTTACAGACCCTTTACTTCAGTAAAATACATTCATATAAATGTACACCATTAAGTAAAGTATGGTATGAACAGTTATGTAAAGTAAAGGTGTTATTAGACACTAGTGCATCTGTGTGTGAGCAGCGTTTAACTGTTGTCAAGTCATTAAAAATATCATTGTATAGTTTAATATTCATAAAATAAGTATTAGAAAAAATCATTGTATAGTATGCTATGAAAATACCATAAAATTCATAGCAATGTAGACAATAAAAATCAGTATAGTAGGCCATGAAAAAGTCAATGTATACAGTATAGTACAGAAAAAAGCCATAGTGTTGAAAGTTATGAAAAATCGTATAAGGCGCCGTATGAGAAAAGGTTTAAAAGTCATAGGAAAGTATGACACAAAAAGTCATGAAAAATGTCATGGTATTGTATGCCATAAAACATTTTTGGTATATGCAATAAAAATGTAATTAACGTTCATAGCATGTTACAAAATATTATGTAAAAACGTAAAAGTATACAATGCAATGTAAACTTCATGAAAATGTAATTTGCTGACATAAAGAATGAGTTATATAATATGCTTGAATAATTCATAAAAAAAAATCCTACTATCATCCAAAGATGCTCTTCGAAAGTCATAAAAATTAATAAGAATTCACTTTTCTTAATTGCCATTTTTATAGTATGCCATGGAAAAAGTCATGAAAAGTAATACAATGTCAAAAAATTATGTCATAAAAGAGATAGTATGTCACAAACATGCAATTATAATGTCTAATGGAGTATAGTATAGTATGCAATAAAAAGAATTAATAGTATAGTATGCATAAAAAGAATTATTAGTATAGTATGCCATAAAAATAATTAATAGCATAGTATGCCATAAAAAGAATTAATAGTATAGTATGCCATAAAAAGAATTAATAGTATAGTATGCCATAAAAAGTCACAGAAGAACATGTACAAAGAATTTATAGAAATTATAGTATAATATGCCATAAAAATATAATTAACATTATTTTTACTATAGTATTCTACAAAAGTAATAGTATACATTATATCACAACCAATTATAAATGTCATTGTATTAGTACGTAAAAAGTAAAATATCACAGTATAGTGTATGCTATATAAAAGTAATACTATAGTATGCATTAAATATCATATGTTGCAGGAGAATAAGTTGAAAGTTGATAATGGAAATGTCATCTTATGCCATAAAAAGATCACATAAAATATACCATAGAAAATGTACTAAAAATGGCATAGTATAGTATTTAAGTATGTAATAAAAAAGTCAAAAATAAATAATCCCATATGCCATAATAATGTCATAAAAATGTCATAGACATATATTCAATACAGTAGGGCAAATAAAATCTCATGAAAAAAATAATTTAAAAAGTCATTTTATATAATTATATATATATATATAATGAAATTAATGCATAGAAGTATGCATAGAAAATGTCTGATCAGAATGATAATATGCCATAAAAATATTTTAAAAAAGTAATTAAAATAATAAGTATAGATTAAAAAAAATAGTCATATAAAGTCAAGTATAAAGTAGCACAAAATGGAAATACTCAAAGTACACAATGGTAATTAATAACAGCACAACTGTAAATGTACTACCTTAAAACCATTATACTTAGTGTAATTAATTTGAATATAAATTTAATTTGAATATTCATTAATTTGTTGCTGTTACTGGGGTTGTTCTGAGTGTTGCTATGGCGACAGATCTCTCACCCAGTGGTTTTCCCAGAAGCCCGTGATGATGGCCGGACCCAGAGAACGTGCAGGGTTCATACTAGCACCGGAGAACCGCGCCTGACACACACACACACACACACACACACACACACACACACACACACACCTCAGTGTTACCTGGATACATCACAGCAATAGTAAACATCCCATAATGTCTCTTACAGTATTTCAGAGGTGGGAAATAAAGTACAAATACTTTGTGTGAGTAGAATTTAAAGGTATCTTGTACTTTTTTTCGGACTACTTTTTAATTTTTACTTATTTTAAATATGTGTCATTTCTACTTTTCAAAACAGGCTTGTTACCTTTTAATGCATCTGAGGGGAATTATCAAAAATAATCCTATTAATATGACGTGAGATTCAGTTAGCCTTGCAAACTAAAACAGCCCGTAGAAATGTCCCTCACAGGGAACATTTCACAGTCTTTACCTTTTCACTTTTACTTGAGTAACGAAGTTTAATCAGTACTTTTACTTTTACCAGAGTGTTTTTGAACACAAGAATGTGTACTTCTACTTGAGGATGTCTGTACTTTTGACACCTCTGCAGTATTTACATTGTCCCTACTTGAAACAGTCATATATTTTGTACTATTCTTCATCTAAACTTTTGATATTCAGCTCCGACTTTCATGAATGTTTTCATGTTATCGTCGTGCACGGACGCTCCTCTCACCCCGATAAGAACTCCAGCAGTGTGTGCTAATCCAATGGCCAGGTTTCCTGGTTCTGGGCTCTCCTTCCGACGCTGATCCTCCACCGAGAACACCGTGAAGACCATCTGGAAGGTGCACAAGACCTCGACGCCCAGAGCCTGAGCTGCATTCAGCTCTATAGGAACCTGTGAGACGTGAAAACAGGAGGAAGAAAGAGGCACTATTACAAAAAGTTGGCTCTCAAACTTAACCCACAAATAATCTGAGGACTGACCGTGCTGACGAAGTGGTCTGCGGTGGTTTTAACCGGCAGGGCCAGGTAGAGGGCCCCGGCTCCTAAAGTGGCCCCTAAACACTGAGCAGCGATGTACAGAACGGCCCTGAGTACTTCCAGCCTCCGAGTGGCCAACAAAGCCAGAGTCAAGGCCGGGTTCACCTGTTCAGAGAGCACATTATACTGTATATTAAATAACAAATCCAGCATTTGGATGCAGATATCAGGTTGAAAGCATCTAAATAAATACACATTAATTAATATTACAATGAGATGTTTCACCTGCGCTCCACTTATTTCTCCAAAACAGTGTCCCAGCGCAACAATGGAGGCACCGACTGCCACAGCCGGGTACAGGGGCTCCACAGGGCTCCCTCCTGGGCCCGGCACGGAGGCACCCAGGATGGCGCTCACTAAGACCAGGGTGCCGAGCAGCTCTGCCAGGATGGCGTGCCAGAACTGCCGACTACGTAGCTCCACGAAGACAGGGGGACATAAACGAAGGTAATATTTTAAAACCTAATCTATGATCTAAAACAGATTGAACTCATTGATTTAATCAAAAAGCCGAATGCAGGGTCGATATGCTGACGATGGTGTGAATTAGACTACCTAATTAAACACAGTTTCTACTCTGTTTGTTAGATACACTGTCACATTCTCTCAATAAATAAAAAATGGATTTACAAAATGCATTAATGTCCAAAAATTAAAACACCTACAATACAAACAGCTCAAACTGCCATAGCATACGGATACACAAGCACTTTTTAAATTAACTTCTACGTCACGAGGGATTCAAACACAAAGGAGACGATGCTAACGATGCTTACCTCACGCCACGTCATTTCAACCTCGTATGTTTTTCCGTCCGTCCGTCTGTGCGTCGCCGTCGGGGTCTGAGGTTCTTCAGGGTCTCTGAGACGTCCTTCATCCTTTGATGGGAGCAGCCTCCCCCCTCCTCTCTCAGTCCCTCCCTCTCTCTCTCTCTCCTCCTCACCCTCTCCTCACCCCACACCTCAGGCCTCTAGCAAGTCTTCCTGTGCACAAGCACTAGTCAACACCAAAAACACCACGTCTCCCTCCACCAAGGTTGCCTGTGTAACACCCCTGATCCCTCCCTATTCTCCAACAATACGTTCTACTGACCTTGAGCAATTTAATGCATCTTCAGGAAACTACAAGGAGCCTTTTGTGCTGATTGTGGCCACTTCAGAGGCTGCAGGGAGGACATAAAATCATACAACCATTATGGAAATGCTGCTAAAGTGGGTCGTTTAAAATTTGAGCTTGAATGCCAGTTAGTCATATTTATCAGAGAGTTAAATGTATGTCGGTGTTTGTATGAGAGACTTTTGGGATATTATTGTCTTATAAAAGACCATAGAGCTCCAATATTATCATTAAATGTTGCACTGGCTGTTTCCCTTCATTACCATGAACACGGGTTTGACCCTCCTGCAAGATTTAGGAATTACACAAATCCCTGAATGTATGATTTCCCACTTTTTGAGCACTTTTTGAGTTTGCTCAAAGAAAAAGCTAGTGTCCAGTTTTTATGGCGGCGTCTCCTGAGCACCTGGCGCCATTTTGCTCAGCCTGATTTTCATATCAATTATGGGAGAAAGGGACCATGAGTGAGTGAGTGAGGGGGGGTCATGAGGACCGAGTCTTTCATGATGCCGTTGCCATAGAGCCATATTGTGATGAAGCATCTGTGCCGGCTTTTCATTTTTTTTTATCCTCTTTGATATCAAAACAAATGCCGTCGTGAAGACAGAATTCCTCTGTTCGACTAAAAAAAGGGGGAATATTCCCGTCTTTTTTTCATCTCGGCGCGGTGTGTGTGTGTGTTTTGTAGAATAGAGGCAGCTGACGATGATGTGGAGACGTTTCGGCCCCTGAATCGACTCTCCTGACTCTCCAGGCCCTCGATCTGGGACACAGGAGTCCAGAATGAACTGGTTGGTGCCGAGGGTGCCGCTGAGCGTTCCCCCCCATTATGCTGTGGATTACCCCCTCCTCTCCAAGGCAACTGTTAAACTGTTATCCCCCCTTTTGTGGGGCTAAGCCCGACTGTGTGGAGCAGGGGGCCGGCTTTGGGCGAGGGTGGGGGCCCCATAGAACCCGCTGGCGTGGGGAGTTTTCGCCGCTCTCCGCCCAGAGCGCTGACACCGACACTATTTCACACACAAATATACAACGCAGCCACAGGGAGTGCCAGCTCAGGGATTTGAGGGAGCAACAGGAGGGCAACGAGAAGGGGAGAGATGTTAGAAATCTATTTGTTTATAGCTATTTATTTTGTTTTCGGATGCTTTGTAGATTGACGTATTAGAATAAAGGTGTGTGCGTTGTACTTGAGCCTCTGTGGAGCAGCTGGGAGTGATGGCAGGACGTTCCCAGCAGCATGTGTCTCAGACAGGACTCTCCACACAAACACTTCAGCACAATCCCGTCAGTAATGATCCACAGCGAGGGCGTCTTCTTCACTCGTCAACGTGATGCAACAGAGTTTTTAGTGGAGGTATGAGGCAAGGAGGCAGCGTGGACCATTTTACATCTTATTATTTTATAAATACTAAGTGTTTCATATCAGTCGAAGGCATCGTTTCTCCACTGGAACATAATGCTGGCAGGTCCGATTTATATGGAGCTACATTTTTATTATCAAGTCATCTTCTGTGTCAAAAGCCAGAGACCGCATCGACGTCTTCAAACGACTTGCTTTGTCCGACCACAACCAAAATGTTATTTACTATAATATACGGTAAAGAAAAGCTGTAAATCCTCACAAAGAAGAAACTGGAAACATGAGAAGTGAGATTTCTTTGCTGTAAAATGCTCTCAATGCGTCTCATTCACCAATAAGTCATAGAAACGTTCTACCATTGTGCAATAAACCACTACGAGACAAATTGAGACACAAGTGTCCAAGGTGGAAGGCATAAGAGACGCACTTTGCTGAAGTGCTTCCATGGGAAACGTCACTCATTATTAAAATGAAAGAGGCCTGGTCTACAAAAACCAAGGCAACCGCATCCTGAGAGATACGTAGAGAATAATGGTTTGATTTTAAAGTCGATGTGAAAATGAAACCGGCGGTAGGAGGAGGACCACCTGATCAGTCTCAGCCATTAGCAGGTGCTAGTGATGACATCCAGGAAGGACTTTATTACATTATTAGGCTGTGGTGGCATTGTTTATGTCTATGTGTTTATCTATGGAGCCTGTTGAACTCAGCATTTCTGCACAGTTGTAAATAAACATTAGGCTGCATGAACACCATTAGTGTAATAGTATTAAAAATTGTAAAAATTGAGCATCAATTGTTGGAAACTAAGCTTCCAAAAACACAATGGTTAAAATGTTTGTTTATTTTTTTTTAGTGATTGCGTGAGCATAAACCTTGTTCAGAGTTGTGGGAAAAGAAGCTTATCCCAGCATGCAATGGGCCTGATAGGTATGGGATATAGGCAAATTTACATCACCAAATGGCCTAATGTATATCTCTGGACTGTGGGAGGAAAACACATGAGCGGGAACTCCAGATGTAAAAAGGAACTTGGAGAACACACGCCCAGAAGATTAAAAAAACAAAATAAAAGCTAGAGAGAGAGAAATAAATAAAATGTTCTCTACTAGATGTGGTTTTTATTCAACTCACAGTACATTCTACAGATGCACACGTGTTACATCACCTTAATACAACAGTCTCGTAATACCTCCTCTTAAAAATGAATTGGTCCTAAAAATATAAAGGAACAAATTTAAACTCACCAAAACTGTACATTATTAAAAATTCACTTAACACCACGTTTGGTTTTTCATGTCTTTTTTTTTTCTTTTTTGAAAAAAACGTCTGTCCCTTCAAGTGTAACGAGGAACATCAAAGTTTATTTTTCCTATCGACTGGTTTGAGTTCAGTGTATAAGAAACACGTTTAAATAAAACCGGAGTCATCACGTCGCCTTTTTTCGGTCGCACGCCAACCGCGTCGCGCGTCATCATACGTTGGCCCTTGCACAGCAACAAAACAAAACAAAAAAGGAATGTTAAGACAGAAACCCAGGCAGGAACGTGCCCAGTACCTCATCATAGGAGCCCCTTTGCAACTGTAGTCTTTAAAACGGGGTGAGGATTTCAGCCTCGACCACCTCGAGTGTTTCCTGGTCAGACGAGCTACAGACCAACAAACATGTTCAACGCGGATCGGTCCAAGCTGCGTTTCGTCTCGGGGGTCAATTTTATCGTAAAAACGGGAGCAAAAAACTTCAGTGTGAGCCGTAAGTCGCTGTTTCAGTCCTGTACAGTCTGTGACACAGCTCCTGTGTAAGTGGCTGATAATTTACTTTTAAACAGGAGGGACAGTGAAATATTAAAAAAAAAAAAAAAAAAAAGTCTAAAAGCCCAGAAGTGACAGAACAAGACTACATTAATCCCCAAGATTTCAGAAACCAGTGTCTTTCACACAGCAGCAGCAGGTGTGTGTGTGTGTGTGTGTGTGTGTGAGTGTGTGAAAGTGTGTAGGTGTGGCGTGCAAGACTTTTAAGTGGAGGTTATACAACATCTACTTGTGACAGTCCAAGAACAGATTCCTTTTAGTTTAACTGGCCTTTTTCAGAAATCGTCTAGACATCTCTATAAGGTAATCTGTACACATTCACTACAAGCTATTGCTATTAAATAATCCCAGCTATTGTAATCTTTATATATATTTATATATAGAATATATAATAAAAATATATTGAGCAAAAAAATTACTTCTAGGCATAAGACCACATTACATTACATTTCCATTGAACAAGTGAGAAAAAGACCCCCCCGAGCTCACCGAGGAGGTTTTTGATCCGTTTTGTCGTTGAGCGGAGAGCTGAGCAGGTCCGGGTGTGCAGCCGGTGGGGGGGGGGGGGGGGGAGCTGTGATCGGTCTCTGACCTTCGGTACGAGTCTGAGGAGGGAGGGGGCCTGAGACCGGGGCCGGACTGAAGGCCTCGCTACGACGTGGGAAGCTCATGAAAGGACGTGACGGGAGAACGCAAAAACAGGAGACGATGTGCTCGAGGTTGAAGATGAGGAGAAAATAAAAGGAGGAATGAAGAGTGAAATCCGTGATGGGGGGAGGAGGGGGGGAATGTGGTACGAGTTTGAGCCGGTTCAAGCTGTGGGCCTGGAAAAAGAGTCGGCCGGTAGAGGACAGATAACAGACAAATAGCCAAAAATCTATACATATATACCTATACATGAGAATACACATCGCTGGAAGAACCCCCAGAAAAGTCTTAGTAATGAAGAGAGAGAGTGACTGGGACGGTGACAGCACCAACAGTATTCAGGGGGGGAGGGGGGCACACAGTCTAGGCTCCTATTTGTCCTTATTCGAGTAGAACTCCGCCCAGCGGCTCTCAAAGAAGCGCCTCATGGCGTGCCCGGCCATCCCCACCTCCGACGTGTCCTCGTTGAACAGCTCACAGTTGTTGAAGACGAGATGAGCATCGGCCGCAAACTCCTCGCAGCTGCAGTACCTGATGCAAGGAGACGACGGGCGTTTAAGACGGACCACAGAGGGGTGAGATATTCAGAAAGGAGGGGAGAGGTTGGAGAAAATGCTGCATATGAAAGAATAGAATTCGGGGTTTCTGATAGAAATATTTAAAATTCGTAAAGTGGGCTTTCACACCCAACCCTGGGGGGGGGACCAAACAAGTAAAATACATCCACTAATGATGATCAATATCTGCACACCACAGACACAGAGCACCAGGGACGTTACAACATACGTTTACATGTTGTACACCGATTTAACAATATAGGCCCCAAAAAAAAAAAAAAAATACATTGATTTTTTAAATCTTTTTCTTTCTGGGAAACAAAACATGACGCGTGCTTACATCAGCTATAGAACAGCCGATGATATCGTGATATCACATTCCTCCCGTTTCCATCGGAAACATCAAGAAGCTCAGTACTCGAGTCCAAATGCCCTGGTGTAAAATAATCCTACTGCCTATACATTGTAGCCACGTTGTGGCCACTTATGGGTATTGCAGCATTTACATTTCTATCCTATACATACTCATATCTATGGGAGTATCCCTTTTTTTTTTTTTTTAAATACCTTTTTTTGACCTGAAACTGATTTTAAGATCCTCTATTTTGTCGTTGAGTCCAATTATGAGACAATTTTCTTTTTTTCCCATCTTCTAGAAACTTGTTCGGCTCTAAAAGTCGTTCTAAGATCATATTTGTGATCACGCATGTAATATTGTCCCATATTAATTATGAGAAATCATGTTTTCTGTTAACGCTTACAGTAAAATATTTCACTGTTTTGATACATATGGTGTCCTGATTTCCCCATTCATTCTACAGTTGCATAGTCAACAATAATCTCTTTTCTTTGTTTTATTTTCCCATTTTGAATGGAGGAGAATCAACATCCCTCAATAACATGTAACTATTGTGGATGAGAGCTCATAAATAAAGTAGTAATGCCAGCTGTAGCGTGATCTGCTCTTACCCTCCCTGTAGCAGTCTCTCTCTCATGGTGAGGAAGTCCATGGGGGTCTTGACGATGCGGCGGTAGCCCGGCACCATTCGGGGGTTGACGGGTTCAAGGAACGGCCAGGCGTCTGTGTGAGCCTCCATCTCCATGAGAATGATCCTGGCAGGAAACAATCAACACAAATCACCCCGTGGAAAATAAAACGCCGTTTTGTCACTTTAATGAGACCGAGCAGCTCGGCGCTGACGAGGTGGAGCACTCACTCGCAGAAGGTGAGGTCCGGCTGGTTGCGTGTCGTCATGCGACGGCGTTTGGCGGCACTTCCTTCTCCGGAGTGACGAGAGGAAGATGAGGGGGGCGTCACGGTCTCCTTGAACCGCGTTGCCATGCCGCCACCGCCGCTGCCGCCGCCGCCACTACGGCGCGTGGTCATCGTCGTCTCGTCTTCAGAGCTGTCGTCTTCATATCTTCTCTTCTTCACCCTGGTCCTCGTTTTGGACAAGCGTGGCGTGTCGCAGTCCTGTTGAGAGATGGAGATAAAGGGCAAGCAGGTTGAGATGATGGAGAACTGTGTGACATTTTATATAAAAATAAAAAAATAATCATATAATTCATTTATGATTCTTGGCTTTCGTTGTACTCTGGTTCTGATATAGCAGAGAACAAATTACTTGGAAGGAAACCATCACCACAATTTTTTTAAATGCCCTAATTTGTCTTTTTTATTAAAAACAGGAGGGGTTCCGACCTTGGCAACGCAGGTAGGACAGAACCAGTCTCCTTCGGGCACCTGGGTGATTTTGGGCCTCAGGCAGTACATGTGGCAGCCACGATCGCAGCCGTCACACAGCAACAGGCAATCGTCATTGTCTCCTTTCTGCAAACCTGGCACGTCTGGGTAAAAAAGTCCTTATTGTTAACTTGACAATTTATGGATTCGGTGTTATTTTTGTGTTGCATCCAAGAACAATCTTGCGAGGTAAAGTTCCTCACCACTTTCGTCACAGATCTCTCCCAAGCGATGGCCTTCTCCAGCTGCAGTAAACACAGACAGACCTGGGGAGCGCTGCGGCAGCGATCCAGAGCCTGTCGCCACGTTCGTAGTCGAGACGTGATCTCACTTTCCAGACTGGAACGGACGAAAAAGAAAAGAAAATTAGGTGGATGAAGAAAACTCCTTCGGCACGCTCAGGAGAAAGACAGAATCTCACCTGAAGACGTCCATCGGATGCTCTTCTCCCGGCGTCGGGGTCAGAGGGGCGAGGCGCATCACTTCGGCCGGGTTCCACAGCGGCTCCTTCAGGTAGCGCCTCTCTATGTTTCGCTCGAGGTTGGCCAACCGCAGCATCGCCAAGTCCAGCGGGTGGGTGGCGATGCGCGGCAGACCGGACCACTCCTTCTTAGTGCGGACAATCCAGTCGTCACGGGGGTCCGTGTCGTGTTCGTAGTACTGGAGGTCGTCACGCGTGGAGTCTGGATCTGGGATCGTGTAGGGCTGGGGGGGAAAGGAGGCTGGGAGTGTAAGTATCAGTGAAGGAGACTTAATAACTGAGGCAAAAAAAAAAGTGTGAATGGTTACCTGGAATTCTGCCATTGGTGTTTCCGTGTTGGGTTCTGCTTCGTTCACTGCACCCTGAGGTGCCGCCTGGTCCAAGCACAAATATCAGATATGAGTGAAAATTATCACATTTGAATTTGATAATTAAACTTATTGACAAGCGATAGCCATTGATCGATCAGACGATGAGGAATAGAGAGACGCAGGATGAAAATGCAGCGGTTTCTCACCTTGAGATGGAGGTCGGCGGCGATGACCCGCTGCTCCAGGTCCTCCACCCACTGCAGGGCGTTGATGTCAGTCTCCATCGCTTTCTCCTGCACTTGCCAGGGCTGCTGCAGAGCCTCCATGAGCACATCCTTCTGCTCCAGCTTCAACTCAAATAAGGGGTCTATCCATCCAGAACGGGTGTGACAGAAGGGGGGGGGGGGGGGGGGGGGTATGAATTACGATAACGTCAAGTACAAACATGAATTGATCAGAGCTCAAATGCTGAGATGCTCCGTTGCAACACTCACCGTTGATGGGTTTGGTGCACAGCTCAGCTAAGTTCTCCATGTGTTTGGCCAAGTGCTTGTGGAGCACCCTCTCCCTGATGCCCCGTGGATGGAGGGCCTGTAAGGTGCTATACAGTTCCTCTGGGTCCTTGATCCACCACCAGCCACGCACCATCGCTGGAAACAAACAGAAGCATTACTCATTAGAAATAAGACACTGAGAACAATAAATGACCAGGATTTATGCGTTTGTTCTACACTTCATTTCAGCATTGTGGAACCTCAGCTCTCACTGATAAGTTTAGGAGAACGAACATCTCTCACACGTTTTAACCAGATCCTACTTACATGCTGGTATGGGCTTGACCACCAATTGGGTGAAGTACTGCTGCTCGAGCTCTTGGAACACGGAGTTGGGGGGGCGGCCACGCCGCTTGGCTGCAGCTGCGGCTGCAGCGGCGGCCCCTCTGGCCCCTCTGCGGGCGGGACTGCTGCCTCTGCTGCCCCTCCTCCGCCTGCGAGCTGGCCTGGCGGGGGTCGTCGGAGCAGGCGCGGCGGGAGGAATGGGAGCTGGATCCAGCTGAGGGAGGGGTGGTGCTGGGGAACCGACGGGAACAGCTGAAGCAGGTAGAGTGGAGGGAACGTCCTGTGGTGTTGCTGGGGTCAAAGAGTCAGCAGGAGTCAGGCATGGGAAGAGCGGGTCCGGCTGAGGAGTGGAGGAGAGATTATTTATTCATACGTCACACAGAAGACATGAAATTATTACAGCAAAATGCCCTGTATGTGCAGTTCTGATTGTGTTGGCAAACCTGCACGAGTGGAGCGGCGAGTGCAGACAGTGCGCTCGAGATCTGTGGGAGGAGTTTCGGGGGAGAGCTGGGTATCTGAGGCTCGGTCAGAGAGTTATCGTCACACGGCTGTTTGGGGAGAAGGTTGAACCACTGTCCCTGTTTCTCTGCCATCTCCTTCACGCTCTCCTCCGGTCGGTTTCCCTCCGGAGCGTCGCCTGCTGTCGAGCACGTGCCGTTGGTCGACCCTTCCTGCGATTGGCTGAGCCAGCTCTGGAAAGCGGCCTGCGTGAGGTCTTGTGTGCCACAGCGGGGCGATCCCGGCACTTCTTCGCCCGCCGACCTGGCGCTGCTTCGACGCCGGCGGCGGATCTTCGCCGTGCGGAGGTGAAGCTCCACTTCCGGTTTGATTTTCCTGGGCCGTCCTCGGCCTCTCGGCCTGCTCATGAGGGACGCGGTGCCGGGGAGGTCGTCCTCCTCCGGGGACATTACCTGGGCAGCGGTGGTGGAGGAAGGAGAGGAAGGTAGAGTGGGTGGGGGAGAGATAGACACGGGGGTCTCCTCCACTTTGGGCTCCTTTTTGAGGAAGATGACAGGAACCTCTGCTACAAGGACTTCTCCAGAAGCTGCACGTTAGAAATATAAAGAACGTTTAGATGGGATGGATAAGCCAAAGTGGTGGTTAAGTCTAAAACAATATGAGCCGTAACATTTCCTTTCAAATGTATTCTGAAACTCACTCAACAGCTCCTCTGGCCCTTCGACCAGAACTCCTCCGAGGTGAGGTAGGGCCAAGTATCTGCGCTGGTAACGGTCCTGGCCGAGCAGCACAGCTCGCATGGAATGAGATGACTGTAGCAGCTTTTTACGGAAAAATGCTTGGCGCTGTGGAGATCCGAACGAAGAGGAATATTTAATACAAAAGCAACATAAATGTATACGGAGCTACGTCTGTTTCGCATTTGGCTTACTTTGGCTAGTTTATCGATCTGCCTTTCAAGCTCTGGAATGCTGGCAGTGGTAGGACTCTCACTCTGGAAGAGAAACGACGAAAAAATAAATCAGAAAAATCCATTTCTATAAGTGGGAAAAAACAACACACACAACAGCTGATACGTACGTCGCTGAGTTTGGGCTCTTCTTTGCGTGCACGGCGGTTGCCTCTCTCGGCAACGCCGCCCTCCTCCAGACCGAGGTTCTCCTCCTCCGCTACTCGAGCACTGCGCCTCCTCTCCTCGAAACACAGCTCTTCCTCCGAGCGTCCTGTACGACGCGACAGCGCCGCCTTCAGTCTGCAAGGAAAGCAATCAGGATCAACACGTCCCACGACTTTGAAAATGTATTTATTTGAGAAAACCACAATCTTACCTGCGCAACTTGCCCTCGATGATCCACTTATTCTTCCTGTAAGTTGCCATGTTTTCTAACGTGTTGTCGATGTCACTGAAACATAAAATGCACATATTAATGAAGTAAAAGAAATATGTAAGAGACAATAAAAGTATTTCTTGAGAGTCCTCGTTCTGACCTGGTCACGATGTTGCTGCTGTTGAGCTCGTCCACCAGGAAACCCAGGATGGACGCCTTGGTGTCGGGAGGCAGAGAGTGAAACGTTTTGGTCCTCAGCATGTCGCACACTTCAGTATCGAACCCGTGGGATTCCAAAAAGACACGAAGCACTTCGGAGACCGTGCTGCGGGTCAGCTCCAACTCCACCAGCTTATCCCCGAGGATCTTCACAGACTGAGGAGAAACACGGAGATTAAAACGTTTAATGCAGTTCTTTTTTTTCCTTTTTAAGAGCGATAATGGAGAAAATGTTCAAACAGTGTCAGCCACCTGATAAAATGACGGCAGGCCTGGATCGTGGAGCGCAGCCTCCATCAGCTTCATCAGGAGGTCCTGAACCTCTCCTTGGCTGTGGCCCAGGCCCAGGAGACCCTCCTGCAGGGTAGCGAGGCTGGGGATGTCCTTGGGGATGTTGAGACCTATGATCTTTCCGTAGCCGTGCAGGAACTCAACCACAGCCAGGCAGTGTGCAAAAGCTTTGCCAGAAAGAACGAGACCAGGGACACGGGACAGCTCCGGCAGGGGCTGATGGGAGACAAGAAGTTCAAAAGGTAATTATTGAAATGCAATCACAGAGCTTAAGTAGAGTAAAAGAAAAAAAGATTACAAAACTCACTTTGTGGTCAGTGAGACACATGTCCTCTGCGGGCTTCTTCAGCTCTTCTGCGATCACCTGCTGCCTCTTCCGCTCCTCCAGACGTCTCTGGGCCTGAGCTCTCCTCTCGGCCGCCCTCTTAGCTGTCAGAGCAGCCTGAGCAGCTGCCTCCGCCTCCGCCTGGGCTTTAGCCAGAGCCTTGGCTTTACTCCGAGCACCCAGCACCCTCTTACCCTGGGCTATCCTCTCCTCGTCGGTCTGCTGTACCGGTGGAGGGACCTCAACCTTGACCGACCTCCGGCGGCCGGGCTTCTTGGGCTCTGCGGCGGCCCCCGGTGCCGGCTGCGTGGCCTGAGGGGCCGCCGGGTCGGCTGGTTCGCCTTTGACCTCTTGGTCTTTGGCCTCTTGCTCAAGCTGAACGCACAAAAGGAAAGAACAGACAGGTGGAAGGTGAGGCGGTGCTGAGGAAAACGCTGAAACTATTTTGTGTCGAGTGAAAGCCCGTACCTTGGCTTTCTTTTTCTCCAATTTCATCTTCTTAATCTTCGTATCCTCCCGTCTCTTCACTCTGGCCTAAATGATAAAACAGCAGCGACAGAATCAGGATGAAGGTCGTCAGCGTAGCAGCTCAACGTTATAAACTACATGAACCCAACTACCTACCTTCCTCTTCATTTTCTTTTTGATTTTTGCAAGTTTCTCCTTTTCCTCCTCGGTGAGAGCTTCTATAAAACAGAAATATGAAGAGTAAGTTCTTGAGGTTATGTGCAAGTCATGTGGTTTTAAGACTCCTGTGAGCCAAGTCTTAACTTCTAGCTATAAACAAGTCCCCGTGTGCCACCCTCCCGTCGACATCCACTCACCCTTGGCCTCGAGTCGCTTCAAAAGCTTAGCGTCAACTTTGCTAAGGAGGTCAATCATCTTGGGTTTGGGAGGTCTACCGGGGCGGCGGGCCGGCCCCCCCTTCAGGCCACGAACCCTGCGAGGTTTCTCTTTATCGGGGTTGGGCGGTCGACCTCGGCGGCCGGTGATGGCCATGATCATAGAGGGAACCTCCTCATTAGCCAAGAGGAACCACTGCTTACCCTGAAACACAGTGCACAGATTGATGCTTCCCCCAAACTTCTACACTTCCATGAATGTGTGTTAAAGCTGCGCCGTAGTTTAGCTTAAATCCATGAATCTGCGAACAGATTTTACATTCTGCTAGCACAGGAAAAATAAAATGACCAGTGCTCGTAAAACATACTGACCTCAGCAGCTTCCCTTTCTTCATAAAAGTCTCCGACGGGCATGCGTGGGCTGAAGCTGAAGTGTTCTCTGCTGACCACGCTGTCCGTGTGCCTCTTCAAGTACTGGAAGACACAAGAAGAAAGAAAATTACAGTCAGGGTTTTCACATCATCAACACATCGCCGTGTTATTTGCCTTGAAAGACTACGGTTTTAATAACTTATGTATTTTAGTTTTTGTTTACTACATACCTTGACTATTTCTGGGAACTGCTTCATCCTCCGTCCGCAGGGTGTGTAGTACCAGGTCTCACCCTTCATGCGGTTCTCCAGTTTCTTCACACGAATCTCTCTCCTCCAACTGCAATTGTTAAGAGTTAATGGTTACATCTATAATACTATAAACAGGAGAATTATAATAATAAATAAACACACATTTGAAAACTTTTCAAAACTAAATAACATTTTCTAGAGCTAAAACAAGATGCGTTACAGGAGGAAGTCCAGTTCTTCTCGAGTTATTTACGAAATCCATCCAAACATTTACGTTTTTTGGAAACATGAAAAAGCTTACAGTAAAGTTTCTCTAATACCTATCTAACTGGGCTTTGGTCAGGATAGTAAACCAGCTCACTCAAAATGTATTCTTGTTAGGCATGTTTTAAACATTTTTAATATTATAGTTCTCATAGAAAAAATAGAAAAAAAATTACCCATGCTGCATTGGGAACTGAACCTGCTCCTCGGTTGCAACCCTCCTCTGTCTGTTAGATTCACCTGTTCCAAGAAAATGCACAAAAGCACATTTAGCTTTAGACCGTCTCACTTCGATATCACGTCTCAACAGAGAGGTCCATTTCATAATGTGGAACGCCCTCACTAGAGAACCTCCCTCATTACCTGCAGTGGAGCTGTCGTCATCGTTGTCATCAACATCGTCGGCGGTCTTTTCGACAGGCGTGTTTGCCACGTTTCCATCCTGGTCTTGTTTCTTGACCCGTTTTGCTTTCTTGGGTTTCTCGGCAGACGTATAAGCTGCCGCGTCGACCAGAACTGCTTCTATCGTGGCCGTGACGGTGTCGAGCTCTCCTGCGGGAGGCCCAGCCTCTCCACATGCACCTGATGTGTCTTGAACATCCACCTTGAGAGACTTGTTCCTCTTCCTGCCCTTGGCCACCACCTCTTTGTTGCCTCCCTCATCTTCAGTCTTCGTCTTATCCACTTTAGGGGTTCGAGCCCGAGGTTTCCGCTGGGCCTCCTCAGGAACTTAAAAATAAAGGAGGAAAAATGGAATTTAATTTAAATTTTATATACACTTTTTTTTTTTTTAAATCACAATATCAAATACCTGGGGTTTTATTCCAGGCCTTTGGAGTTCGAGGTTTGCGTGGTTTTCCTGGCGTTTTCCGCTGACGTCCTCCAGCAACAACCGGATCAGTCACCGGCTGGAGTGGGTGTACAGCAGGGCTCTCTGCTGGGGTACTGAAGGCAATGAAGTTCTCATCTCTCATCTTGAAGCTCGGGGGAGTCACCGCCTCATTAACGATGGTCTTAATGCTGATGCGTCCAGCTGAGTCTGGTGTATCAAGTCCTCTGGGCCCCCACTCGGCATCAGGTCCTGAGATGAAACAGCAAGAACTTTGTGTTAGCATAATTCAGAAAATACACAGAAACCGTATCTGTTTAACTACACCAATAACCACGGCTTTTCATCTCATGTGATACTCGCTCGAACGTACCATGACGACCTGGCGGGGACGTCGCAAACGAGTCGGACACGCCGCTTGAATCGACAGAAGGCTCTTCCATCTGAGAGGTGTCGTTCAGAGACGACTGCAGCATGGACTCTCCTGCAGTTTGACAGCCGTCCTTGGTCTCCTCCGCCTCGGACGTTTCCCCGTCCCTGGTGGAGTCCAGCGTGTCATCTCTGGAGTCTTCCACGGAATAGCTGCTCTCTCTAGTGGTGTCGAACGCAGTAGATGGTTCCTCTTCTGAATGGGAAGTGCTGTCAAAGCGAGAAGTGTCCTTTCTCAGGTGAAAGCTGCCGTCGGACCGAGCGGAGTCGCCCAAGAGCGAGCTGTTGCCGTCTAGAAGAGACGTCTTTTCAAAGACGGAGCTGACGTCGATTCTGGAGGGGGTTTCAAGTGTTGAGTTGTTATCAAAATAAGAAGCTGTGTGTGAAGAGCTATCAAAAGTATCTTCGTCGTTGCTCAGATCTTCTACCCTTGTGCTGTAAAGCTGCGAAGACTTTTTGAGTGGAGTCTGCTCCGTCATGGAGTCCTCCGCCTCACAAATACTTGGATGGGTTTGCATGGGGCGCTTTTCAGCCATCCGTTTATCCTTGGGAGCAACTGTGGCCTGCACGGGTTTGCCAGAAAGATCGGTGAGGAATTTGGGCGAGTGACTTTCAGATTCATTAGTCTCAGTAGCTTCCGCCTTCTGCGATGTCCTCATCGTGCCTGAATCGAGCTGAGGGACGTCTTCTTCTGGTTTCCCGTTGCGTTTGTTAGCCAGCGCATTCCTATCCTCGCTGCCACCACAATGCTCTGACTTCGGCACATGAGGAGTGGCGGTTTTAGGAGAATGCTGCTCCGAGTCCGGACCTTGGGCCGCTCCAGAAGACGTACCCGTTACAGAGGGCACCGGCACCAAGGCAGGAGGGGCAGACGCGGGTGCAGTCTTGGAGGCTTGAGTGGTTAGAAGAGGTAGGGAAGACAGAGGTCGGACTGTAAGACTTTCATGGGCTGCTGGGGAGGGCAAGCTCACGTCTCCTGGTGGTGAGGATGCTGCAGAAGCAGCGGAAAGACCAGAGTCAGCAGCTGGAGAAGTGTATGCCTGACGTTGGGGTGGGGGACCTGGGTCACCGGACTTACTGCCAGCTGAGGGAGTTTTTGACAGAGTCATGGGAGGTGCTGATATTGATAAACAAGAGCCAGATGGCGTTGAGGTTGAAGATCCTGATGCTGACACCAGAGGTGGAGCCACACAGGAGGATTTTGCACCCATTAATGAAGTGCCAGGGGTTAATTTTGGGGGTCCAGGTTTTGCCTGCTGAGCTCCAAGTGTATCAGGAAAACAAGATGTCATCAGAGGTGGCTTGGACCCTTGAACCATCTGTTGAAGAGATGAGATGGGAGCAGTTGTATGAGGTCCAGAAATTGTAGGAAGCAATGACGACTTGGTTTGATGAGTCACAGGGTCCGATGAAGTAGGAGAGACTGAAGAAACAGCTGCAGGTCTAGACACACAATCGGTAGAAGCGAGGGGTGTGGCCATCGTATGAGGTGATGCAGGAAAGGAGGAGGAAGAGGACGCCGCTGACAGATGCTTGGAACCAGCAGGGGATGTCTCGCTCACAGCAGAAGGCCTGAGGCCTTGCGTCATTAGCGGAGTTGAGGAAAGTCTGGGTGGAGCAGCTGGAGATGGAGTAGAGGACACATTGGAGGCCGGTGAGATTCGGGATGGAGTAAATTCTACATCAGGGGGCGACGCTATAGGGGGCCCAGGTGCAGATGTGGGAGAATCGGAGACCCGAGGAGGAGTTGAAGCCTTGGTAGATCCAGAAAGCTGAGATGACACGGACAGGGGAGGTGTGTTTACAGCCTTCTCTCGGGCGGGGGAAGCCATTTCTGGATGTGGAGCTGATGTCTGCTCAGAATGCTGATGGAAATCTGGCCCCGCATGGGCCACACTCTTGGGTTGCCTGTGGGCAACAGGTGCCCTTTCCATGCCATTGTAGCTTGAGTCTACGTCCTTGACAGCTTCTCTTGTATGCCCTGGTAAGGAAACAGACAAAACAGTCAGTAAAAAAATAAGCCTGTCAAGTGTTTCATATGATGAATTCACAAGTGAGTGTATTTTGTATTAGAAGCATCTGATGGTCATGGTTTTACATAACCAAACAGTGGCACCTGCTGGTGGAATCTTGGCACTGAGCAGCAGCATTGGCCTCAGACCAGACATTCATGTGCAAGAAATAATTAGTAGGGCTACATAACATTGCTCTCATCATCAATTAATTTGCTCACTATTTTTTTTAACCAATCATTTTGCCAATAAATATAGTGGTTGTGGTTGTCATAATTTACCCCAGCCAAAGGTAACTCATTAGAGTCTAGTTTTGTCTGACCAAGAGTGCAGAACCAAAATATATTCAGTTTAGTATCAGTAAGATTAAATAGATAAATAAAATAACATAATTTTAAAAAAAGTGTTTGGCATTTCTTCTTGCAAAATGACTATAAATGATGAACAAATACTGAAGAATTCTCTTCTAAACAGGTGCCAGAGAAAACTAATGCAACCAGGGAGTCTTGTGTTGTAATGTGATCAGCAGCTGCCTGGGCCGAGTATGTCCAAAGAGGAAGAAGACCATATGACTATAAGAATATCAGTTAACTGGTAGGATAAAATGAGGAAATGTAAAGTAGTGGTTGATTGAAGGGAGTGTATGATTATATAAAAGGTTAGATGGATCCCAGCAGTGTCTGGCACAAATATAATAGTATTGACTTTTTAATGGAAACTAGAGAAATACAAAAGGATTGATGATAAAGTTAGTCAAGAAGATCCACGAACACATCTGTAAGGTCAAAGTGTGAAGTGCGTCACCTTGCATGACAGTAGATATTCCCACATTGCTGGCATGGGGGCTCCGTTCCCTGCTGTGACCCTTGGGTGATCCACCGTCCTGGACCGTTGATGGCGACATCATTGTGGTTGTGGACATTCCCACGGGAGAGGGCTGCCAGTGCCCCCTCTGCCTAAAGTGTGGTGCTGTGGGCTGCCATGTGAAGGGGTAAAACTCTGGGAAGCTGGGGACATCATCTGGGCCTGGCTCTGGGGCTGAGACTGCTGCGACGGCTGCTGCTGGGGAGATGGCAGGGACGGGTGCTGGGGTTGATGCTGGTAGTAGGGCATCCCGTTAGGCATCAGACCATAATGCTGTGGTTGTTGGTGCTGCTGGTGATGGTGGTGTGGGTGACGATGGGAGTGGAGGTGCTGCTGTGACGGTTGGTGTGGGCCCGGCTGTAACGACTGCTGCTGGTGATGTTGGGATGGTCTAATTCCAGGATGTGCCTGACTCTGGAAGCTCCCGTACATGCTGTGGGAATTATAACCCATCTGCTGTGGTCCAGGGTTACTCCTATTCCAGTACTGATTTCCAGTCACAGGCATGTTTGGTGGGCCTGCCGCCGGCGACTGGTGGGAGGTTTCAACGCCCCCGTTCAGCTGGTACTGTCCGTGACCCTGGAAGTGGTGCTGTGACTGAGGCTGCACCATCCCGGGCGTAGGCTGCTTCTGGTGCATCCCGTGCCCAGGCGAGGCGCCCATGGCTGGACCGTACTGGGGGTGCCCCCCTCCCCACAAGTAGTCGTAGCCCATGCTGCTCTGGTGGTGGTTGCTCATGTGTGGGTAAGGAGCCGTCGGCGGGTGGGAACCGGGCACGCCAGACCCGAGTACAGTAGTGACGCCATTGACATTCATTTCGCCGTTCATATCTGCGAGACAAAAATAACATCAGGCCAGTTAAGAAGTGAAAGAGAAAGTGAAGTCTGCCTACATGAACCGACACAAATATTTCACAATAAAGCTCATTTTTACAGTGCAAGAAATAAAAATAAAAAACACTCACTCTTCCCCTGCTGAGGAAAACTCATGGAGGACCCGTTAGTATAAAGTGAATCCCCTGAGGAGAGTTTCAGTCCTGAGTTTGCTGAGGAGTGGGTGCCATAGTTGAAATGATTATTTGACTCCATCTGGAAAAAAAACAACAAAACAAAAGCGAAAAATACGATTTAAGATATTCCACATCCATTCAGCAAAATGTACAGAAGTGGAAAGGGGGGGCGCTCTATGAATAACATTTAATATTTTTAATTCACATGCATGCATCTAACGCGTATGATATTTCTTATTTTCTGGGTGGTTTTATTTTGGGGTGCATTTGCCTTTGCCGCTTGTGACAAAACACCATTTCGCTCCGACAACAACAACCCGTCAAAATGTCGCAGCCAGCAACAGCAGATGCCAGGGCCCCGCGTAATGGACAACCGGAATATTACGATAGAGGAAAAAAAGCTCATCACTAGCGCTGATGAGCTCGCTGCTTGCTAATGCGAGCACACAAGCCTCCTTCCACCACCACGATGAACGCACGGCCCCGTAGCCAGTTACAGTATCCGAGAGGCCGAGTAACAATGGAGGAGGGCGAGAGGATTAGCCATGATATACATTTACAGCCACTTCGAGGCCCCGCTGTTTTAACAGGCACCATATCCACGTATTACACACAAAACGTAGCTTGATTTCCTAATTCAACAAGGCCGTCGCGGAAAAAAAAAGCAGCAGACGCAGCTAGCCCGAGTCGCGCTAGCTGCGTTCCCGAACAATCCATCTTAAAGCGCCGCTAAGTCAGCCGAGCTAACGGCGGAAAAACGTTCCACGTCAATGGGTTTTTTAAAAACAACGTACCGTTTACTTCACCGTGAACGAGTGGACAAAAATAAAAAGATACCCCCCGTTCTCCGGCTCCAAGGTTATTTAGCTAAATCATCACAATAGAAGCCGAGGCTAAAAAAAAGCAGCGCACGCTAGCTAGCTATAGCTAACTGCTAGCATCATCAACGTTCGCCCAGAGTACAAGTTGGTGCTGCGATGTTAGCTAATAGTCCAGGTAATAGAAGACACCGCAACCACGCTGGTGTGGATCCCATGGATGCCCATGATCAAAAAAAAAAAAAAAAAACAGCCGGTGTGTTGATAACGACTAACAATTCACTTTGGGAGTCGCTCGTTAAAACAGATGGGAGGCGTGCTGCTACTCTCTCTCCCCCTTTTGTTCAAGGTGCTAACGTTAGCTAGCAGCCAGATGAAGTTACATTGTTTACGCTGCACGCACACAGACAATTTTTGGTGTGTTGGAAGAGCATCCTCCTCCTGCTACACCACCACCACCACCATCAAAAGTTTCGCTGAAATTTCAGATAAAGCTATCCAACCTTTTTTTTTTCAGTCCGGGGGATTTCGAAGGCGCAAAGGTGCCGTTTAAAAAGCTTCGTCTAAACGAGAGTGTGAAGATCGCACAGAAGTAAATAATAAACAACAATTCCCCCTAACCTTTTGGGTTTTAAATTAGCAAACATGGCTGGTGTGGTCCAGTTCAGCCATGATCACAGAACGGAGCGATGAGTAGCAGCGTTAAAAGTCCCAACGTCAACCAAGTACACATCCGGTCACGTTACTTCACTAGACTTCACAAGAAAACCCACAATAATAATAATAATAATAGTAATAATAATAATAATAATAATAATAATAATAATAATAATAGTAATAATAATAATAATAATAATAATAATAAAAATAATAATAATAACTAAATAATCAATATTCACTACATTACGATTTGCTTTTAGTAAAAGTTTCGCAACAGGAATTATTACATTATTATTATTACTGATACATTGATATGTAACACTATATTTATGAATAAATAAATACAAGTAGAATAAAAAATATTATATACTTTTCACCACTGTAAAAACACCAGCAAAAGTAGTTAACGGCCAATGTTAATTCTGATCCTAGTCTGTATTTATGTTTTTCAATGAACAATTTATCATTTGTATGAGGGCTTCTTTTTCCACCCCAAAAAATAAAAACTTTTCATGTTTTTGATCGGTTGAGATTAACAGATATTTTAATATATATTGTGATAATCTAAAACCAAGAGTCATCCTCTGACATGCAGACAATGACTGTAAATGTACGCTTTTATTTTTAATGTGCTTCAGGGTGAAAACAGGAAACAAAGACTGCAAATTACAGTCACCTTTCTCGGAAATGACAGTTAGGAAATCAGGCCTGTAGAGGAAGTATGCTAATATGCTGGGCCGAAGGAGCTGCAGGTTTCAGGGTCCTAGCGCCAGAACATGGTAATAGTCACACAACAATTATATTAAAGTAGAAATACTGGATTTATTACCGTGGGGGGCGGGGGCAGTGTATTGTAAAAAGTAATTTTATTATCAATGCACCATATCGCAGAGACGGAGCCTTAAGGTTATTAATCTTAAAGGTTTACAGTTAAGTGTAATTACAGCAAAAGTCCACTGGATTTCACCTGAAGGATCTGCACCCAGGTAAGCTCAACTTGCTCCTACAACAATTACCAATTTAAAAAAAGGCACTCATTGAATTGAGGGAAACTTAAAACACAAGTCAAACGTAATTTAAGAAAAAAAAAAAAAGGACATTTAAAATGATTCTTAAACAGTTTATTAGAAAGATGTAGACAATAAAAAAAGAATTTCCACTGTAATTCAACATTATTTGTCTCCCCTTGTATTTTATTGACAGTGCAAATATAATTTGGTCATTACACATCGCCGTATCATTCCGGCACGCCCCCCCACCAAGAAGGGAGGCTCTTTCTAGATGAACAAACGGAAAGAACCTGGAGAATAGCAACAAACCACGTGACGCCGAGGCCCAATTTAAGTCTCGAGCCTCGTTATCAGTTGCAAAACACTTCACCTTGCTTCTGCAGTCTAACATGAGTGTGTGTGTTAGCTGGGTATGGAGAGAAGAACTGTTAAGATAGTTAATATGTAGAATCCATTCAGAGTACCAAAGCAGGTGATAAACTGGGAAGATGCTGCAATGATTTAGCTATAGTCCAATTTTACAAACATTAAACAAGAAGTAAAGGGAAACATGTAAGCTGAAAGGTTAAGCCACGGAAACAAAGACTGGCTTCCTGGATATCTAATTTACGGCACATGGAAGGCTTTAGAGGAACCCAATCAATAAATGTAACTAGTTCTTATGATGTACATAGCTAGTGTTTTTTTTTTTAATCCAAAAGATAAACTACACTGGTCAACTTACTTTAAAAAACCACAACATTGGGAATGGGTGGGCCTAATCATTTTTAAACCACAATTAATCCGCAAACTAATTGTAACTCCGTATATAACACGTATTGCTCAGTTGAGAACAACTACACAGCTTTTTTTTTTTTTTTTTCCAACAAATGATGTGTGCTTACTTGTAATATTTAACAGTAAAACAAGATGCCCAAAAAAGGTGCAGTACAGCAAATGGAAGTGGAGATAGCTGCTCTGTACAATACCATGCATATCAACCTTCAGTGTACTGATCGGTCAAGAGTTTGGAGCCGAGGCTATGGATTTTAAATATGGCTACTGACTCATATGTACAGTTGTTTGTCACTGCCTTCGATTTTCAAGATATACATTTGTTATGATTCCTCTTGCCTTCTGTTCTTCCATCTTCTTTCCAGAGTCTCACAGTCTTCTATTCCAAATCTGGCATTTCTTCAAAAAAAGGGAGCAGAAATTACATTAAAACCAGACATCAAGACAAAATGAAATGTGTAAGCTTTCACATGCATACACAACCGATTCATAAATACTTACTCTCGTCATCGCTATCTGCAGACTCGTCCTAAAAAAGAAAAAGATAAACAAGAGATAGGGTTGAAAAATGATATGTGTTAAAACCTGATTTAATGGTTCACTACAATAACATGACAGGCCTTTACTCAGAAGCTGATAAATATCTGATTAATTATCACTTTTTATTCCTGATTATAAGCTTAATGCTTAGAAATGAAGTAAAAACAAAAGATTCTTACATCCTCTGCACCATCTAGATCAGGCAGGTCATCCTCACCTCCCATGTTGTTCATCATCTGCAATATTAAACCCAAAATGATTGTCCATTAAAAAAAAGTTTCTCCTGAAATCATCCTGAGCACTCAAAGCAGAACAACAGAGCATCTCTCTCTTGGTTCACAAGACAAAATGCCACAAAGAATTATCAAATAACTATAATAAAAATATTTAGAGTTGAATTTTCCTACAGCGGTTAGTACGTCTAACAGCTTACAAAAAGATTATAGGGACGTACCAATCACTGTATCATATTATTGGCAAATATTAAGCGTGTTTACTTAAAATCTAAGTGATATTTTAAGTGCGAAACATTCAGTTTTTATATTGAAAAATATAAATATCAAATTGGGACTGTGTGCCATCAGTTTTCAGAAGGGAAAACTGAAAAACCTTCAATCAAAAATGTAAAAACATTCAATTCCATCATTTTGTTCCACATGATTTAAGCATATATTTTGGGTTTTGGCCAAATGCCGTGACTAGGTTTTGGGGTGGGGCTTGTTTGTGACTTTGACTGATGGTATTAAATGCAACAATTTAGAAAAAGCTCTTAAATTTCATCCAACTTTTAACATCTTCTAAGGTAATCAGGAATGACTTCACCCTCACTAATCAATACAGAGTGCTTACGTCTGAGAATTGATCGAAGTTGCCCATCTCCTCATCAGAGTCATCCTCCCAGTCCTTCCAGTTGTTGAAGTCGACACTAAGCCAACTCAGCTGTGAAAACACAACAGCATTTTCTCATTTACATAAATCAGATGTTAACTGTTCACATTTATGACTCACTCCGCTTTACATTTAACCACCGTTTGTGTATAACTGACCTTGGCCTTCTCTTTTGTTAGCCTCGGCCACGGCTTCCCTGGCTGTGCTTTTCTTAAATAGCACAACACTGAGCGGTCTGTGCGTTTAAGTTTGGATTCCTGCATTGAAATAGAAAGAAAATGAATAATTGTGAGTGTCAGTCTGCTTTATGTACAATGCAATCTATAATAGCATCTAAATATTTGAAAGATTATTAATCATGTAACTCACATTTTCATCGATGGCTTCAAAAAGGTCTATTTCATTCTCATGTTTGACATTGTCAGTTCCTCCGAGACAACTGGGGGGGAAAAAAAGAGAAAAACATCTTCACTTGTAAGAACATTTAACAACAAGTTCATGGTTAAATACAACTCGAGGTCTTTACCGAGAACCAACATGAGACAAAACGTACCTGAAAGCACACTTTGCTTTATCAAAATTGATTTTAACATCTTTGCTGTCTGCTACACAGAACTCTATAAAAACAGAGTCCCTCCTATCGTACCACTTTGCAGTTGCTGGATGCCTGTGAAGAAACATGGAGGATGTGAATATCAACACATATATAACATAATATATATACACATTCAGTCTGTCACAAAACATGAATGGTTTACTAGATAAAATGTACTTATAGGCAGAGAAAAACTGCCAAATTTTCCTATTTTGTGTGCAACAGAACAACTCATCTGACCCACAACTGTGCATTAAAAATGCATGATACAGATCACCATGCTGGTAACAGGTGAGGCAGCCTTCAGGCATCAAAAAGCCTTGGTATCAGGTTGCCACGCTGCATCCAGTTACACAATGTACTCCTCAAAAAGTGGAGAACATATGCGCAGCCTGACGAATCAAATCCACAGTTTTGGGTGGGTATCAGCCCCTAAAGCTCCCCTATACATTATTGTGTTTTTTAAAAACATAGGTGCAAAAGTATTCATCATTGCATGAAGATAGGCGAGGTGAATGTCTTAAAGTTTAACATGAGTGAAGCTCAATTTAATTCAAGATCAGTTAGAAGAGAAGAAATTCATTGTGTGTTCAAATGACGCGTGCATGAGGGACAGACCGGCACTAATCAGTGAACGACTCAGTGACTTCAGGTTTATTAATAAAGTTAATATTTATTTTATTAAGTGAACTCTTCTGCACGACACAATATTGCTCTTGGCATTTAAAACTGACAACATAAAACAATAAAATCATTAGCTAAATCCTCTTAGCGTTGCACGTTAACGTGCAGCAGGCGAGGCAGTTGCCGGGGCGCGTGGAAGCTAAGCGTTAAACGCAAAAAAAAAAAAAAAACGTTAATCACTTCGCGACATTGCGTTAGCTTCGCAGGTGCCTCCCTTGTTTAACGTTTGTAAAAAAAATAATAAATTAAAATAAATTAAAAAAAACGCAAAGGGAACCGATGCTAATCTTAAAGCTAGCCCCTCTGGACGGAATCGTTGAATGAACGCTCTTTTGCTAGCCGAAGCTAACAACGCTGAGCCACTACGTCCGTTAAGCCATGCGGTTGCACCTGGCCCGTGCTATTGGGGGCAAACGTAGGCAGATTTGTTTACCGGATAACGCCGGTTTAACAAGGTGCACTGTGTTATTCCACCTAGTCTATGAGGCCCAACGTGTTACCGTTAGTTTGCAGCCCATTGAGGCAAGGCCAACCTCCCGCCTTTACGAGAGAAAAAAAGCATGTTGTCACACGGCTAACGTTAGCTTAGCCGCTAAGCTAAGCAGGTTGTTAACGTTACTATGGCGCTTTCCCCCACGTCCCGCTACCGTTGCCCTATCCGCCTTAACTTTCCACAACTTACATGTCTTGACGTGAAGTAAGCTTTCCTTTCCCCCAAAAAAAAGTCCGGTGGAAAGTGAAGGTGGATGTGCTGCACAAAAAAAAATAATGAACGCTTTGCCCACAAAACACAAGCAGCGCAAACGCCTCTAGCAGCACGGTGGACTCTACTCCGGATCTTCCTGCGTATCCTGGGTTGAGAATGTCAGCGGTGACGTAGATGGAGCGTACTAGACGTTTCTAGAGGTTTTCGGCTGTACGGGTGTGCGCGCGGGCGACGGGGGAAGAAGAAGGAGGCATCGTTGTAATCTGATGTGGAACCAATCCAACGTGATTTGCAACGGTTTCCGTACCACCCAGCGTGGTCGCCTCGAGTAACCTGAACGGTGGGGCGAACACAATGTACAGATTCATCCGTTGCTTTTCAGGACTATGTTCCAGATAATCGATTATATTAACAGAAAGCATGGCTGTGGTATAGATTACGTATATTTTCAATTGGCTGCATTTACCAGAGGTTTCGGTACACGCTACACGGTAATAATTACACAAAACAATGTAAAATGGGCAGGACAGCACAATATATTATTTATATTATATTATAATATATAATTATATTATACAAGGCCAATTAAAGAACACAGATAGCATAATTATCAATTAATTTCCACATTAATCTGTCGATAAATAAAAAATAATTTTAATAAAAATATAAATTTACCATCACAGATGATATATATTGGCAACTATTTAGAAAATCTAAATTCTTCATTTAAACAATGAAGAGATAATTAAATATAATTTGTGATTCAATCATAAAAATGACACTAAAGGCTCCATTTTCTGTCATGGGTCACTTGAAGTTGCACATTTCTCACTTGATTTCAGATTTGAGGTGAACAGAGAGAAGTTTCATCAGTTGAACAGATGGATGTAAAGGAGGGAAGAAGCAATGAGGAAAACACGGTTTTGAGTTAAGGGGGACTTTAAAATGTGTCCCCAGATTGACAGTTTATGGATTTTTAGGATTACAAACTGTAACTGAAAGTGTTGCACACAATTGGTATGTGGAGTTTGAAAGATGTAGGAAGCTCTGATAAACAGGAGGATCCAAATGTTTAATAATTAGCACCACACGATAGACTACCATGCAGGGTATCTTGATGTATCCATGATGGGAATGGATCTAACTCCGAGTGATTTATCACAGGAGCGATACAAAAGTGGTGTTCTTTTTATTTTTAACCTGCAGTCTGCTTTCAATGCAGCAAACATAATGGCTGTCGCTGGCCATCCCTTTGTATCTGTGGGAATTCAGCATTGTTATCAGTCTCGACAAATAGTGCAACCACTAAAAATCAACTCATTAACAAGCAGGTTCTCAGGTGGGCGGGGTCAAAAAAAGCTTTTACTCAAATATAAATTAACTGGAGACTATTTAACAAAATATATTGTCCAAATTCAGCAGTACTCACCGAAATGCATTGTGTCCAGAGATTTAAAAAACAGGCTTTAGTGAGTAAGGAAAAGTATTTAAGTATTCTAGGCATCTTCAACAGACATACAGTAAAGTTGGTGGACTGGTTGGTTAGAGTGTGGAATAGTGCAACACCATTTACAGGACTGTGGATGCATCAGCCCCATGCATGTGCATGCGACAAACCATCTGGGGAACTAATAAAATTGAGATGAATTCGTATAAACACAGCTGCATCACAAAAAAACTAAACAGGGAACCTTTAAGTATAGTTTTGAGCCAATTTTGATGCCTTTCCACTTATCCAATTACATATTAGAATTGCATAAAATGTACAATAAAACACATTGAGACCATTCCCTCCCTTTATTGGTGCATGACCTCTAGAAGAGTGTAGTTGGGGCAGCTCGTTACATTTCAGATTTGACTTGTTGCACCTCAACTAAAGATCTCCCGTCAAAACGTTTCACAAATTTCACACAAAAATATATGTTAACAGAAAAAATGAAAGAAGTAGCAGAGCTTCTCTTTCATATTCATCATATCTGATCAACTCTGGATTTAGATTTTAGTGTTTTTATGGTCAGTTTTCACTCAAGGCAAGGATGGGTCATATTTATTAGGCTGCCACAGTGGTTCAGTGCACAGTAAAAGCCTTAAATTTACTCTTAATCCTGGGACTTTGTATGAACTGGTCCAACGCAATGCTGGGATTGGTCCAGCTCATGATCCTTAAATAATCAAACTTAAAAGTAAATAATCGTATGTGAGAATAGAAAACAGAACTAAGAATCTATATTAATAACAATATTTGCAGCATGTCCAGTCTCTGGTTTAGAGATGCCTGCCCTACCCTGGCCTTGACCAGGAAAAAAAAAAATCAATCCTGCAACCAAACCACAAATAAAAGCCCCACCATTTTTCAATGACGTGCAAAAACATAAAAATTTCATTTTATCAAGCCACAACTTTATTTCCATCTTGGGTATAAATTGTATAAATGAGCTTAAACCAGCAACCTGTCTTCAACCCTTTGTTGCTAGGGTCCCGTTACATCGTCAACTCCTGCAAGAAGGAAAAGAAGAAAAGAAAAAACGATTAACATGTCTTAATTACTTACTCATTGCCCAACTTAAATAATTTCTCTCTTCTCAGGACAGAAAGGTTGGCTTCAGGATACTCAGAAGAACGAAAGTCACTGTATCAATCATCACTGAAGAGTTCGTCATACACATTTAAAAAGATCAGATCAAACCATTTTACGGCTTACTGAATAAAGACTCCACTATTCTACTAAAATACGTTTTTTTCTTTAAACATGTACCATAATAGCGTTGACAATGTCGTTGTTGTTGTTTTTCAGGGCCCGTACAGCCTTCGCCCGCGACACGTTTGCTTGCGACATAACGAGTTCGATGTCCTTGACCTCAACTCCAGTCTCATCCACCTATAAAAAACAAAGGCAAGACTTGTTATATCTCACGTTAAGACACATGTCCTTGCGTGTCCATCATCACTTGGATAAAACCGCTTACCTCTTCTTCTTCGCTCTCCTCCTGTACTGTTGGCGTCTGTGTGTTTTCCTGGATGTTTGATACAGCTTCTCCCTGTACCTTGAATTTTTCTGCGGCAGCCAGCTGGGCTTGCTGGGAAAGATCTTCAATCTAGAGAACAAAGCATAACATAAGATACCAACACAACATTATTTAGCAGACCATTTTCTTTTTGTACAGTTGACCATCTCGGTGGCAACATCACCTGGATCTTTCAATCAGTAATCAGCTGATTGAAAGATCTTTCTGTCAGTAATCAGCTGCCTTATAAAAAAAGTCAAGTGCAATCACTTGACAGCTCTACAAGGGACAAAGACTGAACTGGCCAACATTGATTTTTGCTACATACCTTAGCTTCACCAAAGACGATGTATGTGTCTGATGCCGGGCTCTTGTAGACGTCTGGTTTGGTAATAACGAACAAGATGTTCTTTGACTTGCGAATGGTGACCCTGGTGACCCCCGTTACCTGCCTGAGACCAAGCTTTGACATTGCCTGTAAGAAATACAAAGGATTTTACAAATGTGGCTGATTTTGTCCTTCACGGGGGGAGAAAAAAAAAAAAAAAAAAAAAAAAAAAGCAGAAGAGTGCAACAACATAAAAGATAATTTATTACCTTTCGTGCTTTTTTCTCACTGCGACTCTGTTTGGCTTTGCTGACTGGCTCCTCGTCGATTTCAGCGGCTGCTGCAAGCTGCAAGACAGAATATTCATCCACATTTTATGTCGAGTAAATGCAGACAAAAAGGGGTCGGGTGGGTTTGATGTAATGCTAGTGATTGTGTTAACACTTTCTCTTCTCAGGACAGAAAGGGTGGCTTCAGGAGGCTCAGAAGAACGAAAGTCACTGTATTAATCATCACTGAAGAGTTACGGGACAAACAACGTCCACTCAAAGTGTTTCACCTTGTTAAAATGTTCCCTCTTGTTTAGGTTAAATTCAGAACGATATTCAAGACGAGACAGAACTCTCACCTGAGCTTGCTGCGTCTGTGTCTGTGCAGAATCCTGTTCCTCCAGCTCAGGGACTGAGTCATCGCTGTCCGATTCTGTACCGGATCCTACAGAGACAACAGGACAACTATTAGATACATGTTTACATGCAAGCTGCATCAATCCTGGAGAATGAAAATAGGCAGGTTAATATGGATTCAAAACACAACATTTGTTACATGGGATACCTTGCTGTTACATCTACCTAACATGTTGAAAACGTGTAAATCTGCAATACCCATTACTCTGCCTAGTTAACCTCAATTCTTATTCATTATGTACCCTGTAGTATGTTGAAAACTCAACCCTCCTATCCAATACCACATTCACCGGACCAAAGTAGACATCCTAACGGGGAAAATAAGAACGGCGCAGTATGGCAGCCAACAGAGCTGACTGCATCCAATAACCAAAGCATCCATTAAACAAGTAATCAGCATCTTTGAGAAAGGACAATTTCTGTAAAGTAAAAGTGAGTGACATTTAAGCATCCGAGCAGTTCCTAGAACTTAGTGACAGTTGGAAAACAGATGGCACAAAAAGGAGAGAAAGAAGAAAATACCCTTGTCGTTCTTGATCACAGGCTCCACCTTGACTGGGGTTTTAGCAGTTGTGGGGGCAGGTTTGGGTGACGAGATGGATTCAGAAGGAGTCTTACCAATAACCTCAACCTCAGGTTTAACAGGGGCAGGTCTTGCAAGTGCCTCAGCAAATGTGAGTTTATGGGGGGCTGGGGCAGGTTTGGGCTCGGGAGCTGGCTTCGCAACCTCGACGGGGGCAGGTTTGGGCTCGGGAGCTGGCTTCGCAACCTCGACGGGGGCAGGTTTGGGCTCGGGAGCTGGCTTCGCAACCTCGACGGGGGCAGGTTTGGGCTCGGGAGCTGGCTTCGCAACCTCGACGGGGGCAGGTTTGGCCTCGGGAGCTGGCTTCGCAACCTCGACGGGGGCAGGTTTGGGCTCAGGAGCTGGCTTCGCAACCACAACGGGGGCAGGTTTGGTCGTGACAGCTGGCTTAACCTCAACGGGAGCGGGTTTGGCCACAGCAGCTGGCTTAACAACCTCAACGGGAGCGGGTTTGGCCACAGCAGCTGGCTTAACAACCTCAACGGGAGCGGGTTTGGCCACAGCAGCTGGCTTAACCTCAACGGGAGCGGGTTTGGCCACAGCAGCTGGCTTAACCTCAACGGGAGCGGGTTTTGCCTCGGCAGCTGGCTTAACCTCAACGGGAGCGGGTTTGGCCACAGCAGCTGGCTTAACAACCTCAACGGGAGCGGGTTTGGCCACAGCAGCTGGCTTAACAACCTCAACGGGAGCGGGTTTGGCCACAGCAGCTGGCTTAACCTCAACGGGAGCGGGTTTGGCCACAGCAGCTGGCTTAACCTCAACGGGAGCGGGTTTGGCCACAGCAGCTGGCTTAACCTCAACGGGAGCGGCTTTGGCCTCTGCAACTCGCTTGGCCTCAACGGGAGCAGGTTTGGCCTCGGCAGCTGACTTAACAACCTCAACGGGAGTAGGTTTGGCCTCAGCAGCTGGCTTGACCTCAACGGGAGCGAGTTTGGCCTCGGCAGCTGGCTTAGCCTCAACAGGAGCGGGTTTGGCCTCGGCAACTGGCTTAACCTCAATAGGAGCGGGTTTGGCCTCGGCAACTGGTTTTACAACCTCAACTGGAACAGGTTTGGCCACAGCAGTTGGCTTAGCAACCTCAACTGGAGTAGGTTTGCTTTGGGGGAGTTTCACAACAGACTCTATATCCGTATTTGATTTGGATGCCACCTTAGTAACCTCTACAGAGGGTAAGGGTTCTGAAATTTGAATTGGCTTCTCTGGTGGGATAAGTGGTGGGAGATCATCATCAGCAGCTGCAATAACGGGGGCAGTTATTGATGAAGCCGTCTTAAATTCAACAGATGTGGGAGGGCTAGAGGCAAGGGTTTCTGAAAATGAAAGTGGAGGTGCCACAGCAGGCTTTGAGGTAACTTTAAAAGCAACTGGAGCTGCAACAGGCTTTGCAGCAGCTTGTGAGGGTTTGTTTGGCTCAGCTGAGGCAGGTTTAGCTTCAACTATAGTTTGCTTAAGGCTAGCCTCAACTGGTTTTTCATTTGCAGGCATGACCTTGGAATCCACTGGGGAAGGCACAAACGCCTCTCCTTTCTTAGCCTTTCCTTGTTTACCAGCCTTAACAACCTTTGGGGTGAAGCGGTTAGCCTGATGAGCAGGAGCGCTTCCAGGTGAGGTAGCTAGGGGAGATGGCACAGGCGACAGGGGGGTAGTAGAAGTAGATTTTGGTGATGTGGGAGAGGAGGACGAGGCTGACATAGAGGAGCGTTTTCTTCTTCCAGGGACAGCCTTGGGGGCAGAGGAACCCTGAGCACCCTTGGCATCTTTGCCTTTGGATTTTACATGACCAGAAGCTGCCTGAGGTTTCTGGGTGGGAGCTGGGGCAGGAGGTGTAGCTGAATAGAAAAATCATGATTTAAATTTTTTGACGGGTGTGGTTGGAAGACTTCCTCATGCGGGTTAAATAATCACAACGCAAGACGCAGTCTCCTTGCTGAGGGTTAGGAAAAAGACATCTGTCCAACTGTCTGATGCAAAATGCCACTCAAAATGCACAGTTCACACCATTTCCACACAGAAACCCACAGTCTATATTTAGTCAGGATGCAATTAGGATAAAAGAAAAACATTTTCAATGGATATTACATAATGATCCCTAACCGCAAGTGTACCACTGAACCGATTGTTAAAAGGTAAAACTGACTGCCCATTGGCCAAACGGATGAACTTTTCCCAATCCTATGCAATTAAAATAAGTTATTTCCTCTGAAATATGTCTAAATCGAAATGTATTAGAATGTATATAGATTTTGTAAACAAACCAGTACCTGACCACAGGTTATAAAATAAAGATATCTACCGATTGGCAAAGACTTCAACGTTACAGATGTGGACACAAAACTTTAAATAACCAAAGACTCGGCGACAAAACCAATAACAGAAAGCAGAAGCATTAAACTTTTGTTCATTTGAACTGGTTCCACTAGTGTTACCTGAGGAATAATACGGCCAACCAGATGAAACGGGTGTATTCAAATGATTCAAAAAGTTGGGAGGGAAGTGCTGCTTATCAGGATAAACCAACCTGACAGGTGGCAAGTGGAATGACGAGGAACTTCACATTTGGAGGACTCCTTTGACTGAATGGCCTTGGAGAGAAGTGGTACATCTTCTTTCTTGTCAAGATCTTCTTTTTGAGTGGCCACATCAACATTCATATCAGGCAATACTTTATCTTGAGCCGCGTCCAGGCATAGATTTCTCGACTCTTCTACTTCCGTCTTTGGGTCATTGGTTTCCATCACATCTTCACCGGAGTCTTCAGGAGCAGGTTGTTTCAGAACATCAGGAGTTTCTTCGCCCACTGCACTTGGCTCGTCCACAGAGGCCTTAGCTTCAACAGAAACCTGCTCAACCTCTTGGATGGCCGACTTTTCAGCAGCAGGCACAGACTCCTGAGCTTGTACCTCCACATCTAGAGCTGCAGCCTGGGGCTCTTCTGAGGAAACAATGGGAGTCTCAGCAGAAGGCACAGATTCTTCAGGAACTGGCAAGTCAGTTGAAGCCTCTGCTGGATCAGCAGCCTCTGGCTCTGAGACAGGTGTCGCCGCCAACCCAGTGTCTTCGGTCACCTCTGGCTGCGAGACAGGTGTCGCCGACCCAGTGTCTTCAGTCACCTCTGGCTGCGAGACAGGTGTCGCCGACCCAGTGTCTTCAGTCACCTCTGGCTGCGAGACAGGTGTCGCCGACCCAGTGTCTTCAGTCACCTCTGGCTGCGAGACAGGTGTCGCCGACCCAGTGTCTTCAGTCACATCTGGCTGCGAGACAGGTGTCGCCGACTCAGTGTCTTCAGTCTGCTCGGTCATGTCTTGAGTGACAGCTACACCATTTTCTTGATCGCTAGAAGTCTGAATGCTAGGTTCTTCGGGGGAGCCCATCTCTTGAGCAGGAACAGCGGTTTCTGGAGGAGTCTCCAGTGGGATTGACTTGCTCACAGGAATGGCCATCTCGGGAGGTGCAGAAGAATTCGATATGCCAATAGCTGATTAAGGAAAAGCAACACGAGTAACGGGGAGGGCAATCACAGTAGTTGTTCTGGGGAGCAATTTTACTTCCAACGTTAAGAGTTTCAGGAATACACCGTGAAGTGAAGAGAAATCGTGCTCAAACATGAACAGAAACGAGTTTGTGAGAAGTTAATCGATATGTTATTGGCTCTCGGTTTGCCAAAGTATAAAGGAGGAGGGGAGGTGTTAGGTGCAGTCAAGTAAAAGAAGAAAAATAATCCTACATCACAGACCCCATGCAGTGTCCTTATGTGAGATAAACACCACATTACCTATGCACAACTATGCACGAAAAATAAGTTGGAATCGTATAAACTAAAGCCTTGAATTATCTAGCTCAGAATGTGTACATTATTGAAATGCTTCATGGCAAAGTCTAAGAAGAGCCCTTTTCACAGCAGCCATTTTAAATAGTCATTGCAGGGTAAACAATGAAATGAATAACAAATGGGCCAGGGTCCTAGTATTGTGCATGCTGTCCCACTGGAATGACCGACATTGATCAATTACACCTGCGTTACCCTGCAATATTGCAATATTTTTTTCCTGCTAGTTATATTGAAATGTGAAAAACTGTCAGAATATTAACCCTCAATTTGGTCGAGCGATTTGACAGGAAAACCCTGTGCTGTACTAAACAATTTGAAATAAACATTAGCTGTATAGTTGGGAATGGTGGTGACAGTGCAGAAGGACTCACACCTACAAAATAAGGTTAACAACACAGGCTAGGTGTTTCTAAACGCATTGAATGACAGTCCACTCTGGTTGACAGTCGAGCCTGGAGACCCATTCCTCCCCGCTGAGAGAGACGGCACAGCAAGTACAAGTCCACAGCCCAGCTGCGAGGTTCAGACCAAGGATGCTGAAAAGCTCATGGGCAGAGCCATGTTCACCCAAGAGCTTTCCAAGCCGACCTACTAGAAACATGGGGGGGGAGGGGGGGGACACAGCGAGTTGAAGACCCCATGCAGACAAGCCTTATCAGCAGCAGACAGGCAAAACGAGTAATACACCATATATTACTCTGCTTTTGACTGCCACTGTAATGTTCTGTAAAGTTTGTCTGCAGCGGCAGACAGCCTGCCAAAATCACTGGCTCTTAGTTTAGGCAACAATCGATTTGATACGCAGCATAGCTTTGCAGGAGTGATGCACACATTTTAATTGTCAATATCGCAGGCGAGCGCGTCCATTTGATTGTGGGAGGTCAAAATTGTGATTGCAATTAATATTCAATTAATTTTGGTGCACTAGTCCGAAGCATATCAGTATTTGTCATCATTAAGGATACGCATAAAGTAATCTGAATTGCTCTGGATTCTTGTTGCCATGTAATTTGTATTTGCAAACAATGTGATGTTAAGCAGACGGTGCACACAATTTCCACAGCTATCACAAAAATGTATACAAATATTTTATATGGAATGTGGTAATTGTTAAATGTATAACAATAACACTGTTGACAATTACATTTTTCCCCCCCACCAGCACTCTAAACTGATATAAAACAAACTCAAACATCCAGGATAGAAGTCTTCAACTCGCAAGAACAGACAAGTCCATTCTTCACTTTATAAACCAGTTGTTGCCTGATTTTGTTACCCAATAAGGACCATGTACAATATGCTGACTTTCAAATTATTTCCACCATTAAATCACAATTTGATTTCTAGAGAAACGTGTGTTGAACAGACCTTTATGTAATTAATTTTTTATTTACTATTCTAAAAATTGCATTTTTAAAAAAAAGCAATAAAGAATGATCCATGTCCTCGCTTCCAAGGGAACTTATATCTATGCAAAGTAAGGTTGTGGCATTTTTTTGTGCACAGGGAAGACCATACATACATTCACACGAAACACACACAACACCATGCATTGTGTGCTGAAACCAGTTGTCAGTGCAAGTCACCACACACCATTGTGAGTTTGTGTAAATAAACAAAAGAGGGGTCCTGGATGACTCTTTTCAAGCCAAGGCACACACACTATAATGACCACTGCAGATCCCTCAGTGGGTTAACTACGGTTACATATGTCCCAGCACATGGCTGGTGACAGTCAAAATAACCATCACCTGTTACATCAGCTCAGTGCCAGGCCAGCCGAGTCAACGCAAACCACATAATTAGGCAATATTGCCCCCCCTATCTGCCCAACAAATAACCATCCACAGACCCCTCTATTTGTTGAACACCCTTGTTATTTGAGTTCCAGGACCCTTTAATATGCATAATGCATGCAGGTTTATGACGAGTTAAACAATATACGAACCGGTCTCCACTTGAGGCTGCTGCATCTCCTGCTCGGTAACTGGGACCGTTTCTGTGGCTTCGCCGGGCATGGTTGCTGGGGGAGAGGGAGAGAGAAAGACAGGTTATTAACTGGAGCTAACACTCACGAGTTGCGTGAGACAAGTATGGGCGAGATCATTCCTGTGACACTTCCAACGGATCCCTCACGTTGAGCAACTTAGTGATAGCCGGTTGAACAGGTGACGGAGCCCATGCTTTTAGCTCGGTCTATTGAAGCAACGTTAAGCTAATGCTAGCGTCGGGGTGGCTAGCCGTCTCTGACAGCTTCAACGGAGGGGAAGCTAATGGCGAGGAACTATGTCCGCCATGACCCGTTAACCTTAATTTAAAGTTGTTACACAGATAAAAAACCTCACGCTACTCGTCACGGGGCTCACTGCGGCCCTGACAAGGCTAACTAGTGGGGGTGCTGGAAGTCATCATGTTCCCCCATTTTGAACAGGTAATCGGCGGTACAACGGCGCATGTATCGCCAAACGGAGGCGCGGAGGAGGACACATATCTAGGCCGACCTGACGACACCCCTTCACTTTAACACATGAAACGTTAAATGTAGACGGCTATACGCGAAAAACGACCAGATGATGTTGGATTATCCGCGGAGACACTCACCAACTTGGGGCGTTATATCCAAGATGGCTGTGAGAGAGAACTCCTGACCTCAGATTCACGGTAATATCCGGTTTAGAGCGGCGGGGTTCTTCTTCCGGGTTATTTAAAGGAATAGTAACTTTTTCTTTTTTTTTCTGACCGTAAATAATCAAATTATTCCGAAAATTAAGAGAAACGTTCCCAAAATTATAGATAAGTATCTCAAAATAATGAGAAACTTTATCAAAATAATAAATAACTTACCCCAAATTATGAGAAACGTGTGCCTTTTTTCTGACCGGCGGAAATGGGCTGATACAATAATGCTTACGGATAGGTTTCTAAAAATAGATTTTTACTAAACTATAAAGCTACGTAAAATGTTGAGTATTTACGTATTTTATGCTACTTTATATTTTGGGATCGTCAGTCAGTATCAAACCAACTGTCATCTGTTACTAGGGAGAAAAAAACAGCATAGTCACCTGACAGCTGTAATAACGTGACATAATCTAATTATATAATGTATGATAATCAGGCTTGGGGAGTAAATTGTTACTTAATTAAGCCAATCCGATTACAGTTTACAGTGAACTTTATGGTGGTGTAATTTAAGTTTTTAGTGTGAAGAGTGAATAGCGTGTACTTAAAGTACCTTTTAGCTAAATGGGCATAATGACTGCTATTACTGCACATCAACAAAACATGCCCCCCCCCCCCCAAAAAAAAAATGGTGCATGAATGTTTGTATTAAAATTTCTCATATTTACTGAGAATAAATGTCAGATGAACAAGCCAACATAACTGCTCGCTATATCAGATTTCAAAAAAAAAAAAATGTGTAAAACGTCTTCCGTTCTAATTAAAAGCAACTTTAAAACAAGATTTTAAAAAAAGTTGAAATTCCAAAATTTATTTTCACAAATGACTGAACTGTACAATAGAAAAAAATGTGGGCAAAGAGCAGACAAACAACATGAAATTGGAAAATCCCACAGCAAAGAGATTATTTTCTTATGTTTTGTTTTGTTGCAATTTTTACATATTGTCATGAGTATAATGAAACAGATTTGGATGAAATTATTTCTTCATCAGAAAATTGATTTCCACCCCAACAAACCCCCTCAAAAACTAGACAGCTTGCATCGTCAGCCACATCTAGCATAAAGGAGCTATTAACGATTCGTCTTCTGTATTGATTGTTGATCCAGTTCAGAAGTCCTTCTGGAGATCTAAAAGGAAGAAGAAGAAGAAAAATAACATCACATGAAAGTTCTTAAAAGTCACTCTGCCCTCATATCATCCAGCAAGAATGAAACTTACCACTTTTTTTGAGGAGTTCTCCTTTCCACGAGCGAGCCATTCCTTCCAGAAACTGATCAAAGTATTTCACATACTTTGCCAGGCTTGTTCTTTTGTAATCTGGCAAGAAAAGTAAAGATCGGTGAGCCCAAACATTCTTTAGTTGCTCAGATAAACTCCCTGGGTTCTCATTGGTGGTTAGAAGGGGTGGGCAACATTTCTGGCGTTTTTGTGGTGACAGGATTATTACTTAAAAGAAGGAACATTTTTAAATGTGGTTATTGGTTCTAAAATCACAATGAAAATGAGGTATAAATCAACATGTGTTTTAGGATCAGTAGCCTGCCCCATAACGGAAACCTAATGTCTTTCATTCAGAGTTAGTAGTCATGGAAACCGGCATAGCAGCGAGCGGTTAAGGTTATCTCATCACATCGGAATTAATCATCCTGCTATTGCTGATAATAACTGTAATAGAACAAAAATCAGATGACTCATATCCTACCAAATCACAGGAAGAGATGAAAATGAGGCCTCGCACATTTGTTTTGAACCTGCCGCATGTTTGAATGTATTTTCATATCAGGGAAGAGTAAATTGAGGTGCAGCATGTCATGCTTGATATTACCACATTGTGTCATTTGAGCTAGAAAAAAAACATGCCAGATTACTTTCCAAATTCCATACTTATTTTCTTATTTTTATAACACAACTTGCACCTCTTGCTCATCTATCTAATTTCAGAATCTCACCTCTGATCTTTCGCCTCTCTGCTGCGTCCTTCTCATTTTCCTTCTCCTTGGTGTCATCTGACTTCTCTTCCTCTTCCTCTGTCCGGGGTCGGTCCAGCTCTGCACAGATCTGACTGAAAAAAAAGAAAAAAGAAAAGTAATAACATTAACTCTGACGGATATCAAAACGCGGCACACAACAGAGCAGGAGACATTAAATTATCGCTTACCTGATTGTGGGAACAGCAAATGGATCAAACGTTTCTAGTACTTTGAGGTCGATGGGGACAGAAATTCGTCCTGGCCGGAGTTAATAAAAAAGAAAGTGGTCACATTGAGACGGTCTCTGATGTATTCAGCATGCCCATCCTGATTAAACCTCAGTGGATCTGTGCTCACCTGTTTTTCGGGTGGACACTGAAGGGGCTCTTCAGCAAATGGTTCACCCCTTTACTGACGTTCACGTCGAGTCGGGGGTAACAATACTGCAGCATGATTTCCTTCTCAAAGTATTGGCCCTTTTTGGCAGTGGCCTGGAGGAAGATGATGTCATTGCACCTTGGTTTATTATCAGCTCTCTCGCTGTAATATTTAAAAATCAACTTGAGGTTTAATAAATGTAATTTATGTAATACGAGCAGAATCACAACCCACCTGTTTCTTCTTGGCGTGTGACCTCACCAGTTCCCAGCGGATCTCTGGTTTCTTCTCGTTTTGGAAATCCTGCTGCAATTCTTTTCTTACATGTAAAAGCTGGGGTTAAGGGTAAACTCCAGCTATTTGCACAAAGGCTTCAACCAAACAGAAAGACAGATCATACTCTCATATTTGAATCACACAGAAAATCCAGTTTTCCCTGCATTAGATTATCAGCTAAAAAGGATATCCTCAGGCGTGAGTGCCAGCACTTTGTCTACAGATTCCTTGCGGCCCAGTATGTCCTGATCCTGTAGTGCATACCGGGGGAAGTATTGCTCCAACACCAGCAAAGATTCTCTGTTGAGATCACGGGTTAAGATTCTTAAACAGCTGCAACATCCGTCAATGACCTTAAGAGCAGTCGGTGCAAATGACAAACATCAAACCAGAACACAAATCAAGGTACGGCTTCAAAACTAGACCTTCGCTCCTGATTCTCACCTGATGAAAGGATGAATCGGATCTGTGAGCACGACTTTCTTCACCATCTCGTCACCTCCCTAAACACATCAGCGAGTAGAACATCACAACAAATTAACTTATCGGATTTATACAGAGAAGAAAATCCATCCATCTATCTATCTTGTTTTTCATGTAGGGATGTAAATAACACTCGTTTTCATAACTGGTTAATCTGATGATTATTTTTTATGAATAATCGATTAAAAGCGTGGTCTAACATGCCACAAAATAGAAAATATTTCCCTCACAGATTGAGGTGATGCATTTATACTTGTTAAAGCTTGTTAAGAAAATAAAAATATGTCCAAAACCTAAAAAAAAATGTTCATTACCAGACATAATTAAAAAAAAAAAAAAAAAAAAATCATCACATTTGAGAAGCTTAAGCCAAGGAATAATTTTTTCATTTATGCTTAAAATAATGAATCAATTATTAAAATGGTTATAGATCTGTAGCTCAACCAATCAACATCACAGCTAACTTCCTGTAGTTTTTGGAGCCTGCCTGGGTCTTGGATGCATTAAATTAATCAGATTTCATGTATATACGTACATGTGTATATGAGTTATTAAATATTTTGAATATGTATGTTATGCAGGAACTGTTTCAGGATTACCTCAAAAGTATCTTTTTTTTTGTACTACAATGTTGTGTTATTTATCGTCTACCATACACACCAGTATATCTGAGATCAGGCGCCATTTTACCTGAGAGAAACACACTGACACACACGCAATGCTGAAAACCAAACTCCATGAGACACCGTTACCTTCACCAGGCTGAGGTATTCTGCCACGGCCGAGCGTGCTGCCACGCTGAGTTTCCTGGCAGCTTCGTCACACACCCAGCAATGCACTCCTCTTCTGCCAGAGTAAACCCACAGCAGGTGCTGGAAACCAAAGTCCTCTAGAAGATCACATGAAAGTCAAAGTGTTTAAAAACTAATTCTCCGGAAGAAAAATCCCAAAACGCTGAGACACAAATGACGAACATACCTCGCAGAGCTCGATCCAGGATGCGGATGGCGATGGTCATCAGGGGCCAGCACTTGCAGCAAATGTCTGCAGCACTAAAAAAAAAAGTTAAGAATCAGAAAGGAGTTTATTGCCAAGTATGTGCGCACAATAATTACAAAGAATAAACAATAAGCAATGTACTGCAGTCAAGAACACAAACATAAATACTCTAAAAATGACACTATATACAAGTATGCAGCCATATATACACACCGTATTATTATATTTATTTGTACAGTTTCAGTTATTGCAAAAAATGTTCAATCAAAGTGAAAATTTATGCTGAAATGAAACCCAAAACTGTACTAATCAATTCACCTGCAGCAGCTTCTGACATCATCATAGTCTGTCATGTCGATATCAAAGACCAGCTCCTTCTCCAGGGCCTGGAAGGTCCCCGACTTCACCGTGTTGTGTTGACTGGGCTGTGGGTGGACAAACAGGGTTTTAAATGTTATCTCTCAACATGTCTGCAGTGATACTTTTAAAAAAGAAAACTACTCACCCTGTGGCTGTACACGGCCCCGACGTCGATCTTGTACGGGTTCATCCTCTGCATCTCCTTCTCCAGCTCCGTCTGCGTGCTGAACGACTGGTAGCGGACGTAGATGTCATCTTTCAGCGTGAAGGAGAACTCGCGATTCTGGAAATAGTTCTTCTGCACTGATGTTGGAGAAGAAGAAACATAACATCTATCACCCATTCCTGACAAGAGGGACAAACCATGTCCTGTTTTTTATACACTCCTTATGTCCATAGTGACTTTTTACTCATTTACTGCTTCTTTTGCACTGAACAAGGAATGCACTTAATTTTGTTGTATCTGTTACAATGACAAATAAAGATATTTTATTCTATTCTACAAAAAAATAAATACAAACAGAAATTATTACCTATAAACACACTTAATCCACTTTTTCTTGTTGAACTTTTTTTTTATTAAACCAAAATAATATGTCTGAGTATTTTATGTATCATTATATAATTATTATTCATATTTACATCATTATAAATATTTATTATTTTACAAGTCGTATTTCCATCATTATTTTTCATATTTATTATTATGAATATATTTACATACTTATGTTTACTATTTTTTATTTTATAATAATTATTAATATGTTTACATACTTGTTTTTTATATGTATTATTATATAACTATTATTAACATATTTATTTAATTATAAAGTACGACCTTCATAACTTCTAAACTTGCCCTGTGAAAACAGTCTTGTCCCAGACAAAAATTAAATTAAAAAAAAAATGTTAAAAGCGTTCCAAACCTCAAAGGAGATTTAAATGAGTCCTCAGCACAGAGCAGCTAGCTACACCGCTAACAACACACTGCTAACCTGACTAGCTAGCTTAGCCCGCCGGGTCACTCACCTCCTCCGTAGCTCAGCCAGCGGTGATACTGCGAGAACGGGAACAGCCGCCGGTAATACAGCGGCAACAAGTCCGGTAAACACTCCGAGTCGTAACTCGAGGACGACATGACCCGACGATATGAGTCACGGCTCGGTTACCGTCACCGGTACGTTGTTTGTTTAGCTTTCTACCGCTAAACGTTACAGGATGACAGCTCAGTGTGGGTGCGTGTGTTGTTGGAGTAGAGTAGCGCGGGAAAACTCTCAAGCTGAGGAGAGAACAAATGAAAACAGGATGGGACAGTGACGTCACCGAACGAGGAACTTGTCTTCGTATGTGATAATCGATATATTCCCCGATCCGCTTCTCTGCTAGAAAAAAAGGTAAATGCATTTAGTTACTAGAGTGTTGCATTTGAGTGATTGCTGGCCCTTTAAGACGTTAGTTGTAGCTCGTAGCAACCTTAATTTAATTCCTATAACGGAAGGAAAGGCGGAAGTGTCGCCGGGCGAAGAGGGGAATCATGGGACGTGTAGTCCAAGTTCTTCTTCTTCTTCTTCTTCTTCTTCTTCTTCTTCTAGATTAATATATATATATATATATATATATATATATATATATATATATATATATATATATATATATCTAAACAGTAACTTTTAATGACACAACTTAGAACACATTAAAAAATATATTGGAACATTAATCATATATATAATCTACCGCTTATCCTGTATCTAGGGATCAAAGGGGGGGCTGGAGCCGATACCCAAGCTGTCATTGGGCGAACAGGGTAACTGGACAGGACGCAGTCTATCGCAGGGCGACATGTAGAGCAAATAACATTCACATCACATTCACATAGCAATTGTAGAGTCACTTTAATGAACGGATCCATCTGCATGTCTATGAATTAAGAAATGAAAAACGAATACAAGAAATGCAAACTCCACACAGACAGCAACGTCCGATCGAATTCGAACATCCTTTTAAATGTTGTGATTTCATGGCTGTTATGGCTGAAAGTGCTACCTTCATGCACCTACGTAGCAGCTGGCAGCACAGTTATCAAGAAGATAAATAATAATAATACAGGTCCACAAATCTGAAATATTGGGACAATGGAAAAAGTATAGGGATAATAATTAAATAAATTAATCAAATAAATTGTAACCTTTAATGGAATGGAATTCCTATAATTAAAAAAAAAAGAATACAAAAATAAAACAACAGCAATTCATCAATTCAACATCCTTTTAAATGTTGTGATTTCATGGCTTTATGTCTGTAATGTCCTTCATGCACCTATAGAGGGCAGCACAGTTTCATGAGATTATTTACAGGGTCCCACAATGAGCCCTCTTCCAGGGAATGTGACATCTTCATCATGGATAAATGGTGCTGAACCACTCATGATGAACATTTCTTTCCTTGACAACACACAGAAAGACAAAAGTAAAAATGAAATGAATGAACATACACAAATACTCTCAGGGGACGAGGTAAAAACAAAAAGGACGCAACGTCAGTTATCAGTTATCGCACCTCTGATATAAAACATCAGTCGTTCATTGTACTGTGGCCTCTTTCTACAATTTCCTTCCACGCCTCTGTCATTTTGTCTTTATTTCACACGTGGAAATTTGACAAAAGTATAAATGGCAAGATACTTTGCTCAGAAATTTATAATCCAATGCATCTCCCATCAGATTATTAAATCACTGATTCACATATTAACCTGCAGCATGTCAGCTTTGAAGAAACAACAAAGAACACATTTTACATTGAGTCCCCCTTCCCCTTTTGTAGCATCACTGAACTCGTGTTCAACAGCAATTAATGAGAACGCATGCCAATACCACTTCCACTTGATTATTGCACTTGTGTTTATGGTAATAATTTTTGAATCACACCCAAGTTACTTCATGAAAAAAGCTCTCAATCACTTCTCACTTGAATTATGCAAATTCTTTTTTTTTTTTTTTTTTGCAGCAAGCAACAGGGGATGTGGTTAGTCTTTTTGTAGAAATTATATGAAATGGATTTGGGATTAACGCTCTCTCTCTCCCCCCCTCCTCTCTCTCTCTCTCTCTCCCCCTCCTCTCTCTCTCTCTCTCTCTCCCTCTCTCTCTCTATCCCTGCAGACAACACCACTGTTTGCAATTTTAATGCAAATTTATGCACATGGCTCATCATGCATGTAGATATGTAAACAGACATCACACACACCAGTATAACACTTTCTAACTGCTTGACACACACACACACACACACACACACACACACACACACACACACACACATTGAATTACATTATATTATTATATGACTTACCCTAACTCTAACCCTAAACTCCAAACAAGTCGTCCCCCTAAAATGTAATGATTTAAATGACGGGGATTTGCATTTTGTACCCAAAAAAGAAGACGAGTCCCCACAATGTGTAAACAGATTCATGTCCTCACAACATGAGTAATACACGCCCACACACACACGCACTAAATGTCAGTTAGTGTCAGCCAGACAGTCATGGCCACGGAGCACGCAGGCCACCACCATAGGTCACCCTGTTCTCTGTACGCTGTCGTCGTTCAGGTGATGATATAAAATCACCAGACGACTTCAGATGACCAACGTCTACAACCGTCTCAGAGTGATGTCGCCACGGAACACAAAGTGCAGCTGAGATTTAGTCATAAATCAGAGTATTTGAAAAAGTCTCTATTTGGGGCTAATGATGGTGCGAGATGAAAGGTCAGAGGTTCATCCTGCGGGGGATATGAGTGATCATACCAAATATGTCATGGCAATCCACTAGTTGTTGAGACATTTCACTCAAATCTATAAAAGTCGACCTCATGGTGACGCTACAGGAAAAAGTCAGGAGGGTACATCCACTGAGGACCTTGAATATCTGAACAGAATTTCATAGCTACATCCATGCAACCTACTTTTTAAGATATTTCACTCCTAGTGGGTCGTTGTCGTCCCTAGAGCCGCTACTCTCTGCAAGAAAGTCAGTATTTCCTAAAAATGTGGAACATTGAACTCGTACCCCCACCTTCCTTATGTAACTGGGGGGGGGGGGGGGGGGGGGGGGTTCTTCTGCAAACAATTCAATATGTACGTTTTTGAATAACAAACACATGTGATGAATGGAGGCGGCGGGCTGAGACCGTTTTACATACAGCTTGTAGCTCCGTGTTCGGAGACTCGGTGGGACCGGTAACAGGGAGAAGTGGAGCGTGAGGGGCCCGGAGCCTTAAGTGCGAGCAGGTGTTTGCATGTTCTTTACGTGTGGCGTACATGTGCACAAAGGTAGACATTTCGACGAAGCGAGACGGGGGCAGGTGCAATTTCACACACCCCCCCCCCCCCCCCACACACACACACACACACACACATGAAAGGGCCCTCCACGACGGCCCTTTCCATTTATGTGCCACGCTCCACTTCCTCTCCGAACGGCCGACACTCTTGGATTCTCTGTTACACTTGGAGCCATCTGTCATCCCGTTTTAGGGGTCCGGAAGCGGCCCCTCGCTCCCCCCTGTACACCACACTGTACATATATATATATATATATATATATATATGTTTATACTCATAGCTCATTGGAGACACAACAACATTTAAAAGCTGAAAAGCTGGATTTCTCTGTCACATCCTCCAGGGCTTGCCCAAGCCTTTTGGGGTCCCTGAGCAGAATTTGATTTGACATCCTGACATCCTGACATCCTCCCACAAACCCTTTTCATTGTTAACATCATCGTTTGATCCCAGAAAGCTCTGACCTCCGGACTGAGATACCACAAAAGACTTTGAGGTCATAAAAACTCCAAACACTCTTCTAATCTGAAGAAGACGCTACGAGCACAACGCTGTTGACACAAGTCAGATAACCGGGAGATACTTCCTGATACCTTCTGGAACATGTGACCGTCAAAAAAGAGGAAACAATGCTGAATATGTGCATCAGATTTAAAAATATCATTGTGAGTATTTGTTTCTGTTGCAGCTGTGGATTCAGTTAGATTTCAGGTCTATAACCAGAGACTTTTCCACAGAGAGGAGAGGAGAGGACAAACAAAAACCCTTTAACTCAAAGAAGTATGTTTTTCTCTTTGAGATTTAGTGGAGTAGAAGTATGAGGTAGCATAAAATGTAAATACTCAACATTGGATTTAAGTATGGTGCCTGAGTAAAGTTGGTGGATTTCCACTGTAATACAACCAGTGGTGAAATAAAAGACTTTACTCGAGTACTATACTTACTTACAGTTTTGACGTAGTTGTACTCGGCTTCACGTGTCTCCAAATTCTCTTACCTGTATTTGTAAATGATTAAAACTGAATATTTAAAACATCATTCTGCATTTAGTTTTGTAAGTACAGGCCTACATTTTGCTCATAGTACTAATATTACTTTTCCTTAAGTAACATTCAGAATTCTACTTGGGACAGAGTATTTTTTATGGTATTTCTGAGTACCAGTGGTGGATAGTGGTACATATCTAAGTACAATGTTGAGGGTACTTTACTTGAGTGATTCCATTGTAAGTCATCTCTTACTTCTACTCCACTACATTTAATATAATAATATTGTGTAATCCATAACAATACTGTTTAATCCACTTTTGATACATTAAGTCACAGATTTATTAAAAATATGAAATATTATCAACTAATATTAACTAAAATTGGCCCAGAAATAGACATACAAGTAAAACAAACATAACAAACTGACTAAAAGGAAAACATTTGACAACTATGTACAGATATACATATACGTATATAATAGTATATATTCAACACAAGGGCTAGACTATACTTATGGAAGTTATTTTTGTAGTTTTATTTGAGTATTTATTTTATTTTGCAACAAAGTATTTCTACAGGGTAGTATTGCTACTTATGTATCCGATTACTTGTTCAGCCTATAGTCAGTGTTTATATATAATAAATACATATGACTGTGGTGCATTGAGGGGACATCGGTATTTCTGGCTCTTCTCCATCCACCATTGAAATAACAAGATGCGCTGCCCCCCCTCCCCCTGCGGCTCGCGCACCACCGCGCCGCGCTCATTGGTTGGCGCGACAATATAAAGTTCCGCAGTGATTCCCTCCTCGTCCGCCGCTCTGCTGCCTCACTGACCGACTGACTGACTGACTGAGGAAGAGGAAGAGGAAGACGCACGCAGAGGATTTACTCAACCCGATCATTCCCACTCTTAGAATTTGACCGTTCGGTCCGTTTGATCTCGTCCGCGTCATGAAGGAAAGGAGACTCGCGCAGCCGTTCGTCGCGCGCTGTAAGCTCGTGCTGGTCGGGGACGTCCAATGCGGTAAAACGGCGATGTTACAAGTGTTGGCAAAGGACTGCTACCCGGAGGTACGAGCTCTTCTTCTTCTTTACACGAACATGATGGTGGTTTAAACGACAGGGGGCGTGTTTGTGTTATAGGAAGAGTTAATATGACCTCGCTGCTCCCACGAGGACCAGGAGAGTTCTCCATGACTATTATAAGATACTTCATGTGTTGGATAATATAATGCACCAGGATTCATTGAAATATGTAATCTTCTCATTATTATTATGAATATTATTATTACAAATAACTTTACCTCATCATTTGGTCTGTATTTATTATTTTATAGTTTTTCTCTTTTCACCTCCTATTGTTGGTTTAATTCTTTAAAAATGTTGTCTATTTCTTATTTTCACGTATTTCTGTCCTCTCAGGGGATAAATCTCATCTTATCTTATTTCTGAAAACATCCAAGGCGGTGCCAGATGACGTTTAAGTGTTATAAATACTGTGTTTATAATACTACTTATAGACTACTTACTGTAGTAAATGATGTTTGACTACAGGCTATATTTGAGTAATTTAGACAAGGCGATTAAAAAGCCTTTCAGATTGGGAATGATTTACTCCAGTCAACTAATATGTTTGAGACACAGAATCCATGACTTAATTTAAGAGAAACACTTACAAACATGTGACTTTATAGTTTAAATAACAGAATGCTTGATCATCATTTCCAGACTTACGTCCCCACTGTGTTCGAGAACTACACGGCCTGTCTGGAGCTGGAAGACCAGCGGGTCGAGCTCAGCCTTTGGGACACGTCAGGTGAGGATTATGCTCAGATTTGTTTTTATTATTACCACGATGAGATTAAAACTGTCAAAGAAGGAGACGTGTGATGACCACCTCCCTGGGAGTGGGTTTCAGTCCCGTATTCATGGGGCTGATCTGGTGTAGCTTGTTTACCCTCCCAGCAGCAGCACAGTCGGCCCGGAGTCGGGTGGCAGCTGTAAACGCTCCCCTCTCATTCATCGTCTCAGGGTTGTTGCTGTCCCCCCCCCCCCCCCACACACACGTCACTATCTGCCCGTCTTGTTTTCATGCAATTAAGCAGCTTTTCATTGGATTGAGATCTGGTGGGAGATCTCCCGTGGAAGATCTCTGCAGCCAAATAAACAACAGCACCACAACAAATCCACATATGCATAAAAGGTTAATTTGCATAAACATGTAAAAAAAAAAAGATCCCACAATGAAAGACAAACAGAAGTTTAATAGTTTAAGAAATCCAACCAGGAATATAAACTCCTTTTTCACCAAATCATCGATCATGTATTGAGAATGGTTTGTTTGATCCTGCAGCATCTCAGTCTCTTTGATTGCATCATTGTAGCTTTGAGCAGTTTATTATTGTTGATAAATCTATAATGACGTGGACGGCTCTCCTTATTGATAATTAATGTAGTTTTTCCTGTATTCTTCAGGTCATTATGTCAGCAGGGCAGCACAATTAACCCGCTCACTTGACCCACGACCCCGAACATTTTCATAACCGCGATGTTCAATGTAACAAATATTTGTATAATCTTAATCTATCTGTATCTATTGCCTGTTAATAATCTGTAAAGCTGACGTTGAGGTGCGTATTCAGTTGTTCGAGTCCAGAATACAAAGATATCAGTTTTAAAAAGACTTAAAACGGAGAGAAAGCCTCTCATTTAAAGAGTTGGAACCAGCTAATTCTCTGCATTTCTGCTCAAGAATCAATCAAACGTAATCCATAATCCATACTTAAGTAACTTCCTGAATAAAATTTAATTTGCTGCTTTTCATTTTTTTTGCTTTTGTCTCTTTGTGAACTGAACATCTTTGCATTTTGGACTGTTTGTAGATATGGAAGGACGATGGGGAGGGGCATTTCAAAATGATGATTTCGTAATTTCCAAACATTTGATCGACATAAAGATCAGTGAACCAAGAAAACAAACTGCTGTAATCTTAGACACAGTCTATTGACCTCAGAGAACCACTAGTGGCTCACTGACATAATGACCTTAAAATAAACAGGAAGATTATGTAAATGGGATCGATAAGAAAAATCCACTCCAGCATGGATTCATTTCATAACAGCGTTGGCCGAAGGGCATGGAGCTCAGAGGAAGTCGGGCGGTGCCAGTTGGCCTGCAGAGGGGTTGTTTCACAGGGGAGAGGGGGGAAGCCTCGTCCATGCAGGGGGTGGAAGTGTGCGTGTGTGTGTGTCCTGTCTTACTATGTGTGTGTCGTACAGTCGCTGTGAACAGAAGGCACAAATGAGGGATACTGAGCAACAGATATGCATGACCTCCTCGCTGCCTTATGGTGTTCGCCGCCTGGCAAATAAAAAAAGCAAAAGAGGGTGTTATGTAACTGAAACCAGCAGTGAACTAATGTAGGTTTGTGTGTTTATCTCCCACATAGTAAGGAACTTTATGGACAGTCGCCCTTTCAGAGAGGAAAACATTGCATAAGCCCTGTCTACTTACACAAACACCTGTCACTCTTTAACCGCCTTCTCCATCTTTATCATGATGGATTTATGATATTAAGGGGAGCTTTATATTTAAATTTATATATGAAATTTGAAAATCTTGAATGTTACATTTTGTATAAAACCAAAGGATTCCTAGTTTACGATCACATAAGACAAAGAAAAGCAGCAGATCCTTATTTAGATGCTGATGCTAGAGAATGTTTGGCTATTTCTCCTTGAGAAATAAAAACACATAACGTTTTATTCTGATATGATATGATATGTTGTACTGCACTACTGGCCTCAGAAGCGTATTATTCCGGTTTATGTTGCATCTTTTATGAAGATCTATCTATCTATCTATCTATCTATCTATCTATCTATCTATCTATCTATCTATCTATCTATCTATCTATCTATCTATCTATCTATCTATCTATCTATCTATCTATCTATCTATCTATCCATCCATAAGGGCCTTTTCATTGCATCAACTAATGTTTGCTGAACTGTGTGTGTGTGTGTGTGTGTGTGTGTGTGTGTGTGTGTGTGTGTGTGTGTGTGTGTGTGTGTGTGTGTGTGTGTGTGTGTGTGTGTGTGTGTGTGTGTGTGTGTGTGTGTGTGTGTGTGTGTGTGTGTGTGTGTGTGTGTGTGTGTGTAGATGTGTCTGCCTCCTCTTTCTCAAGCCTTACATCACCCTGGATAGTTATGTGATTCCCTCTCTAAAAAAAAAACTTGTTATTGATGGATTCTAGTTGTATAAGTTGTCCCATTTTACAGATTTAAGTCAAATATTGTGCTATTTTTCATCGATGCCTCGGGAGAGAAATCATCAAGACAACATGATTGTTCGCTTGTTCCGGCATCAGCTTATTAGAAGCATCTATTCCTGATATATATATAATAATATCCCTTATTTATTTGCAAAGGAAAAGCTCCCGGTGCACATCAGGGCCCCCCTCGAGGACCCCAGGAGTAGGATATTAAATCTTAGTTGTTGGTGTGTGGGGAGTGATTAGGTGGCGGGAGGAGGGAAGACAATGGAGAGCGGACATCCTGTCAGCTCTGTTTTTAGCATCGGGGAGCTTTCCTGAGAGTTAAAGGGACGGTTCTGCATTTAGCCGCGCTGTTTATGGAAATGCAGGGAAAAACACGTTTCCTCTGCACTCGTAATTCACATCCTCATAACTGAGGTGCCGTATTTATGAGTCAACGAGCAGGGGAAGACTGTCGGAGCGAGGTGACGAATAGATATCATTTCGAGGAGCGGGTAATAGAGCTGTTTAAATGGAGTGTCAGGAATCATGTGTGATGTCAGAGAAGTCAAGAAGAGCACCTTAAATCTAGTTATTTACCCTGGTATTAATAATAATGGATGGTGGTGAAGTTCTATGTCGGGATAATCGTGAATATCGTCACAAGTGAATTAAAAAAGCTCATTATCATTGGAGAGAAGTGAACATAGAGCACGATTTAAAAGATATTTAATTATCCTGTTTTCATGCAGAGAAACGTTATGATTTATGAGCATCTATTTATCATATTAAGGCTATTTCATTGGTCACTAAAAAGATAGATGTCTCATAATTGACAAAATTAAAATATTTGTTTCATAACCAACCATGAAGTGACTCCAGAATGTTTTAGTGCTATTAAAGTCGTTCTAAGCAAATTTAGATGATTATTTGATCAAATATTCGTGCATCGGGATAATCGTGACATATTCCGTCCCGTGCCAAAGATCGTGACTCAGTGAGTTAGTTTACATCACTGGAGGAAAGTAGAGAAGGCGTCGAGTTATGCTGTTTTCAGCTGCCCACCTCCTCTCAGCCTCCATGTTCATAAACTTGTCCGTTGTTACATCAGACAAAGAAAAGTGACCCTCGCATCTCAACTTTGTCCCTTCAGGTTCTCCGTACTACGACAACGTCCGACCCCTCTGCTACAGCGACTCGGACGCCGTGCTCTTGTGCTTCGACATCAGCCGACCCGACACGGTGGACGGCGCGCTGAAGAAGGTCTTTCACGTTCCCGACTTGGTTTTTCCACGTGTTCACTCTTTCTACGCTGCATCACTTTCTGATTACGCTTCTCTTCTCCGTTTGCAGTGGAAAGCAGAGATCCAGGACTTCTGCCCCAGCACGCGGGTCCTGCTCATCGGCTGCAAGATGGACCTGCGCACGGACGTGTGCACGCGTATGGAGCTGTCCAATCAGAAACAGACTCCCGTCTCCCACGAACAGGTGACGACTCGTTCTGCCCCAAGGTCTAGAGACCCGGTGGAGGGACCCCCAAGGCCTATAGAGACCCCCAAGGCCTATAGAGACCAGGTGGAGGGACCCCCAAGGCGTTTAGAGACCCCCAAGGCCTATAGAGACCCCCAAGGCCTATAGAGACCCGGTGGAGGGACCCCCAAGGCCTATAGAGACCTGGAGGAGGGAGCCTCTATTACATATAGTATAATGTTCCTTATTAAACCAATAATAACGTGTAGTGCAGCCTATAGTGTGTAATGATGGATGGATACGATGCTAAGACATTAAAATAACAATAATTCCCATTTTAATTCCATATTGGCATTTCTACATCACAATCTCACAACTTAATATTAAACAAACAGGAAGACTAATATTTGCTTATAAGAGGTTGTATTCATGTTAATGTGTATTTTTGGACCCCCTGCAGTAACTCTGTGGACCCTCTAGGGGTCCCGGACCCGCCCCTGTTGAGGATCTCTTCTCTAGACTCTTTCAGTCGTAGACATCTCCCTCCTTTTTGTTTTTAACCTGTAAGAGTATGTTTTCCTCCACCCAGGGTTCGTCCTTGGCCAAGCAGCTCGGAGCGGAGGCTTACCTGGAGTGCTCGGCCTTCACGTCTGAGAAGAGCATCCACAGCGTCTTCCGGAGCGCCGCCCTGGCGTGCATGAACAAGCTGCAGCCGGCCAGTAAACCCAGCCCCGTCCGCGGCCTCTCCAAGAGACTCCTGAACCTGCCCGGCAAGACGGAGCTGCTCTCCTCCACCTTCAGCAAGGACAAGTCCAAGAGCTGCTCCATCATGTGAACGCTGAAGGAGGAGGACTAGCAGGTGGTTTGGAGACGGAGGGAGGGGGGGTTTGACATCCTCCCCATCTCCACGTCAACCACTTTAAGTTTGCTCCACTCTCTACATCCAACTCTGACACTGAACCTTTTGATCATGACATGTCACCAGCACACAGCAGAGACCAGTAGGGTGGGAACAAAGATATATAACAATATAACAACTGAACAAAGAGAGCAAAACATGCACTTTAAGACCCGTTAAGATTCCTCACATGAAGGTTGCTGTGAGGAATCTGTGAAGAAGGTCAGTGCCTCCTCTTTCCCAAATGGTTGCAAACGCATCATTCGACTGCATTACCCTGATGAGATCCCCCCCCCCACCACCACACCACCACCTCTTTCCCCATCCATCTCTTCTGAATGTCTCTTTAAGGTCGCAACCAGACGAAATGTAAAACAGATATGATGGTGATAAGAAGTGGGTATCTTGGGGGAATTAAACCAACAGTCCTTGGAAGATATGCCCCCCCCCCCCCCCATTCACAGTATTTGGCTTGGAAATGAGAGCTGACAGTGGAGGAGAAAAAAAGGGGATTTGGCAAAAGGCAAAAAGCGTCGGGAGGACAAACCGAGAGCTCGTCTGAAAGGGAGTCGCAGTGTGACTCAGCACTCTCATGGGGCGGGGGGGGGGGCATGCTGCGACAACACAACGACCCTGGTCCACGTCAAGACCATCTAAGCATGTCTTCGTCAGATCCAAGGCTCCATTATAGTCTTCTCCGGGTTCCTCCGCTACTTTAAGAGCTGCTCTGCTGGATGTGTGTTTTTCTTTGTCTTTTATAAGATAAACCAAAAGAAGATTTTTTTTTTTTTTTTTTTTTTTACACGTGCCAAACTTTTTGTACCAAAAGGAGTCCCTTTTTTTTAAAATCCTTTGCATCATTGATGGTGTATTTTGTTGGTTATCATCACTCTGGTTCCCCTCGAAAAAATATTCTCGTTTATTGCGTGTTTTGTGAGGTGAAAATGATCTTCACAATCCAATAACACTTATTTTCTATGATTTTTGAAGCATAAATGCAACCGTTAGATGGAAAACACTAAAAACTATAACACCGTTGCTAAACTTCCAACTGTCTGTTAACCATCATTACCGTATTGCATTGTGGGATATTAATGCCCAGCCGATCACGTCCAGTGTTTTGCATACTGTGATATTTATAAATAGTATGCAATTCATGTACTTTACGGTTTCATGCTGAGGTTTTCAGACGTACTTAAAAGTTTCACATACTTTAAGTGCTAGAGAGCGTGTTTGTATGGAAGCCTAAAGACGCCAAAATGTCCCCGAGATGAAAGTGGGGAACGTCAAAATTGAATCACACACAAAACAACAGGCTGGTCCTGTCTTCCCTTTTTTATGCTTCATTTTCATTTATAAAATAACTTATTTTAGTTTTTTTGGATGTTTTTGCTTGTGTTTGGTGTTTGTTTGTTTTTGTTGACGTTGTTCGTTGTATCCACTCGAGTCTTCTGGCATTAGCGGCTGTTGACAGCTCAGCTAATGGAGGACTTTTGATGATTTGTAGGTCTGCACCAAGAAGCCCCGGCGTTCTCTGGATGTACAGAAGACTGGAATTTTACACGTTGCCTAGCAACAGTGTGAGCAGGGGTGCAGGCGTGAGCGGGGTTCCTTGCACGGGGGGGGGGGGTGATGGCTCTCTGAGAGAGTGCCTCACCTTTTTTTTATTTGTAGCATTACAGAGAAGGTGACGAGCTGGACGAGCTCCATTTGATTCAAATACACAGCCGTCATTTGACGTTTCATTTTTTCTCTCTCTTGGTCTTTTTTTGACGGGCAGACCGGTTTCGTTGTACATATCCTTAATCCTAATAAAACTGAAGAATGTTACTGACGCAGAAAACAACAAATGTTTGTCAAAGTTGCCTATTGGTGCTGTATAAATTATTGACTGAATTCTGTATTTGTTATTGTCTTAACGCTACTTTTTCTTCAAATCTTTTATTTAAATAAATACGTCTGAAGTAAATTTTTCAAGTCAGTGTTTATTTCCATGTTAATCATGTTATATTATTAGACCTTTGATTTGTATTCATTCATTTTCAAGTGAGTTATTTGATTTCTGTTTTTTGCTTTATTCCCATCTAACAATTGTTTCATGCAGATGAGTTCATATCAAAGTAGAACAAGAGTTTATTTGGGTACTTTAATCCAACTTTCAGCAGCGTGTGGATCTATTTTGTCTTGAGAAAGAACGATAACATGAACTTATGTCTCGGGTCAGGGACACGGTAGTTCACGTCACACTGATAAGTCCACGATAATTATTCTACGGCGTTATTCCTTGTGGTTATTAACCGTAGCTCGACAAAATAATACAAATCAAATCAGTTTTAGCTCAATTTAAAAAAATGTAATATGCATTCATGCAGATTTACATCAAACTGAACTTTTTTGTACGTTGTCACAACAATCCCGTGGATGTTGGATGTTGTGCCACTTAAACATGAACGTGGCCTTAAGGGATCCCCCTTCCCCCCCAAACAGACACACAAACGCACACATTTCCAACGCATCATCCCGGTACAGGCATGATTCATTTTGAAAACTTGTCACTCTGTATTGTTTTGTCTGGAAATAAATGTCGGATTGCCACGCTAGCGTACTCCAGCAGCCCTGGAAATCTTTTGCATGTAAAAATGTATTGATTTAGTACATTTATGTTGTACCTTTAAAGAAATGTCCCAAGGTTTATAGTTGTAAAATGATTGAGGACTTAAATAAGAAAAAAAATCACAAACTATAACCTCAATGCCAACCTGGAGGTCTTCACTTTATTCAAACACTCCAGATTATCTTCAGTTTACAGTGAGAAGGAAATACATATTTAAGTATTTTCAGTTTATATCATTAGTAAACAGCATTTTGATCAAGCCTTAGGAAAGAGTCAACGTATTCTACCTCTTTTATACGTCTTCTATCCGTCTAAACCAGGTAATGTAACGTTAGCCTAGCCACGAGCTAACGTAGTGCGTAACTGTTAGACCTGGGAGCTGCTGGGTCTAAATTTAGTCGTACAGCATCTATTTTCGGAGGACAACCAGCTAGCATCGCACTGCTTCACTCGACCAAAAGCCAGCAGGATTCTGCATTGGATTTTTTTGTTTAATATTGCAGAAAATGAGCTCTTTATTGGCAAACACGGGTTTATGACTCTTACATGTAAAGCACAAAAACATCGGCAGAAGTAAAAAGCTAATATTAGATTCACAAAGAGGCTGCAAACTCATCAGCGTGATTAAACAGATTGTGAACCTGTTTTGTAGTCTTGTTTAACCCCTTTTTAAAAACCAAACGTCAGAATATCTTAAGCTGGTGTAAACCACAGACCTTCCTTCAGTTATCTAGACAACAACCTGTTAAAAAGAGACGAGGGAACCGAAAAGTGTTGAAATGCCAACTCATTTCCATTTCTACTTTCTTAAACTCATCTTAATGGTTTTATCCTTTTATTTTCCCCGTATCCATCCATCCACCCTGACCTCCGTCATTCTATTTGCTTAGTCTCTCCCGTCGACTGATAGCGGCTCTTATCGGCATCTCCGTCGCCGTGTGCTGCTGTCACACACACACACACACACACACACACACACACACACAGGAAACAGCCGGGACTTGTGACCTCCTTATCCTTCACCTTTGCACAATAAGAAGTGAGGAAATTGTGAGGATTTAATCTGCATCAGCCGGTCTCGTCTGCTCCGACATTGATTTTTCTGCGGCTGGAAATGGAATCATGGTTGATCGTCTTTGGGATAAACCAGAAGGGCTGCCACCCTCTCTCTCCTCTCTCTCCCTCTCTCATACAGATGTGCACTCATCAAATATTGGCCCATGTACACAACATGTCTCTGTAAATCAGATTATTCTCATATTGAACGTATTGAGCCTGTCATCCGTGGCTTGTTGCTCCGAGGCGTGATTACGATGCACAGCCCGCGGTGGAATTCATGCACCGCCATGAAGCTTTGACAAAAGGCTGCACCTTATTTTTCCAGATTAAACCATGTCGCGTCTTGTGCTGCAGACAAGGTTGGAAGGGATAGTTAGATCTCCACAGATGTAGGCTCGCTATCTTCCCTCTGTTTCCAGTCTTTATGCTAAGCTAGGTCAAATGTCTGCTGGCTGTCGATGTTTATTAACCCTACAGAGTTGTTTATTGACCTCATTTAACAAGAAAGCAAAAACTGAAATGTCAAAGTGTTCCCTTAAAATGTGCTCTTTGGCGTATGACCCACACTATAACCGGTTAAGGTCAATAGTTCAGTCATTTGGGCTTTTCCTGCGATATTAGAAATGTGCATGTATGGTAAATGGATGTGAAGTTACAGCCAGTAGCTGGTTAGCTTAGCATAATCTAAGTGGTTTACGTCTTCTCATCCGATTCCTCCTTAAAATGTCAAAGTGTTCCTTTAAATCAAGTTCCCTCGCTGTCCTCTTTATGTCACATCGTCCCAGACTTTACCAGGGATGGGACATATTGTTCCATATCGTTTTATATGAAGTGTGATTTATTTTTTTCTTTTAACTCAAGAAAGGAAAAAAGAAAAGACAAACTTCCCTCAAAACTGATGATTAATTGGTATTTTTAAGTTTTTTTTTAAATAGATTTGTGCAGACCAACAAAGACTCACATTTGATGTAAACCAACGAAGAGGTCAGCAGCAAGTGATCTGTGCGGTCCTGACATTCACCCCCCCCCCCCCTGACGTATCGGCGCCTGCAGCCGAGGCGGTGAGACCGTTGAGGATCAGGAACCAGAGGGGAAGATGATTTAAGGACGAGCACCGCCATCCGAAACCCTCTCGGGGAGTTGGAGGGGAAACGGTTGCAGTGCAGCGTGGCTCATTACGGTGTAAACGCATCATCTATCAGACATGGCAGCACACACACACACACACACACACACACACACACACAATCAACCCATCAGACATCTCCTGCATGAGGAGGAAGCTGTTGAGAGATAAGATGGTGGGGGGGTGCAAAGCTATGTTGCATGGTTACTGATGAACTATATCTGCAGACTGACATATAGGTTACATTCCCTTATATGCCCGAGTGCACACACACACACACACACACACACACACACACACCACACACACTATAACAGTGAGCTTTGCCACAGCTGCTCTGACAGGGTCGTAACTCCTGTCGCTGAAAGAAAATGGGGTTGTATGTCAAAGGCTCAGCTGGGTGAGGAGTGACATTTCCCATGTCCCATGGGGTTCTGCTTCTCCGTGGCTCAGTCAGGCAGACGTGGCCGCTACGATGTCATTTCATATATTGTTTTGTTGTTGTTGTTGTAGAATATCCCAACCTTCTGTATGCAATCGTTTGACATTTAAAGGAAATGTGTGTATTTGTGTTGCAGAGAGTTAGATGAGGAGACGGATACCGCGTTCATATGGTTTATATTAGAGGGCGACAGCCACTTAGCTTAGCATAAAGATCGGAAACAGGTGAAACAGCACTATATACTATGAAGCTCACAAGTTTCCTCTTCTTTGTTTCTAAAAATCAGTAAAAAAGGAAAGGAAAAGAAAAGAAAAGAAAAAATGCGTTGTGGATTTACAGGGGATTCGGAAACCGCTCAGTGAACTCCATCTGTCGTCCTCCACCAGAAAATGTAGCACTAGATGCACTTTCCCCCATTCTGGTGCATTCTAACATGTGTTTGCTAATGTGTGTGCTGCAGGTGTGTGTGTGTCGCTTTGGACAAAAGCGTCTGCTAAATACCCTGAATGTAAGTGTGTGTGTAGAAAACCAGGAAAACACGGAGTGGATTCTCATTGCTGTGGGTATTCACTTACTGATAAAGTGGAACGGCTTTGATCGTGCAGCAATGAAAAGAGCGCTGGACAAATTAGACCCGTCATGCACAAACATTTAAATTTGGCAAATGTGGGGGGGGGGGTACAGCCACAGTAAAAAAAAACACCAACCCTAATTTGCACATTTTTGCTTAAATCTCGGGAACGGAGGGCCGTAGAGACCAACCCCCCAACCCTAACCATAACCAAGGGGCGTCAGCAGCATCTGATACATATATATATTTCTAGAAATGAAAATGAGAATTAAATAGGCCTATCATTGTTATGCTAACATTTTTATAATGCAGTCTGGCTACCGGGCCAGAGCTCCGGCGTTTAACGCTGTCTGCGGATGCGTTTAACGGCAGTGTTGCGGCTGAGGGCCGTACCGCCACCTGTTGTTATACATCCATGATTCATGATGTAAAAATATCTGGAAAATAAAAAGACGTCACTTTTTTGTGTGGATTCTTTCTAATTAAATATTTCACAGTCTTAAAAATGGAAATATCTTGACATGCAGGATTATCTTTAAAATGACTTAGCCTCTCTTTTGGGGTACAAGGCCAGGGCATGAGGATGATTGATTCACTGTTAGAAATTACCAGCATTTCACAATAATTAACAGTATTATTTTACAGTAACTTGTTGTAATTTAGTTCCCCTGTAATATCCCAATGAATACCTGTAAAAACTACAGTATCTTGTATTTTTACAGCATCTAACTCTAATTTTACAGTAAAATCCTGCAATCAAAAAACCCCTGTTATATCACAACAAGGTCTGTAATATCACAGCAACACAGTAAAAAAATGCAAGGATTTCACAGCATTCAACAGTATTATTACAGTGAAATACTGTATTGAACTACCCTGGGAAGTCACATGACATAACCGAACTTGTTTGAACTGAAGACGCGGCGGTTTCCCTCTTCTCATCCCGGCTGAATGGAGAAGGTGAGCAGCACGCATAACTCTGTTTGCAGCACTTACACCTGTGTTGTTGTAATATGATAATAATATTTACTGCCCGAAATTGTTGAACGTTATCTCACAGCATTTGCTAATAGCAGTAGTAATAATACTAGCTAGCAAACGGCTGCTAGCACGATTAGCAAGGATTTGCTACGTGAGATAAGAACAATAAGACGAGAGAGAAATAAGAAGGAAAACGAACGGGAAAGGAAGTGAAAACGTTCGTGTTTAATGTCGCTACGTGTACTTTTCAATGTGTTATATGGTTAGACCATGTAGCCCAGGTTTGATTTGAAGCCGAACTGGTCAGTAGCGGGCCGTTGTTTCCACTCGGATGTCATTTCGTTCCGGACTGTTACCGGTACTGTTGTTGTCATGTTCGCTCGCGGGGCTGGTCTGCTCTGGGTGAGCGCGTGCGGCGGCGGTGTTTTGCTGTATATTCGCGTAACGTCGCCGTCACTATTCTCCTCTCATGAGTGGTCTTTCCGCACCGAAACACAGGGTTAACCGTGTTAGCCGAGGCTAACAATACACCCGCATCCTCCAGTTCAGCTTCATATCAAACCGGGGCTACGTGGCCGAACATAACGCACTGAAAAGTACACGTAGCGACATTAAGCACGAACTTTTTCACTTACTTTCCCTTTCGTTTTTGACTATTCACTGCAGAGCAAAAGCGGTTTTGCCGAACGGTAGCCGATCTAAGCAGGCTAATGACTAGCTAGTCTATGGGGCATGTAGCGGCTCCCTGCATCGTTAGAGATATTCCACATAGACCAGCTCCTCTCCATGCATGGATAGGCTACTATTCTGCAAAAACGCTTTTGCTCTCGATCGAGTTTCAGCTAGGGATAATATTGCCGTACACAGGTGATGCAACTCCAAAAATGTCCATTACGTTTTATGTACAGATCATGTTTTTTACAACATACTCATGATCATAATCTGCATTCAAACTGAAATGCATATTGTTGGTTGCCTTTGTGTAATTTCTCCTTTTTCTTTTTTTCTACGTCATCAGATGGCCAGGCTAACTATCCTGTTCAGTGTCCGGCTAAGAGTGAGGAGAAATAGATCAGGTAGGTGACTAGTTTAAATGCACCACAATGTTCCACTGTAAATTGGTTGGATGTGAGCATGTGTATGAGAATGTGTATAACTTTGTTCAGCACACAAAACAGTATACTAATGCCCCCTATTATTACTTCCAGTGTGGGGTGCCTGACTGCTACAGAAAACACACAGGACTGCAAATTCATATGTTTAGGCAGCATAGGTCCTACCTGCAGGCTGATGGGCCTATACCACCTGACCCACCAGCTCTACCACCTGACCCACCAGCTCTACCACCTGACCCACCAGCTCTACCACCTGACCCACCAGCTCTACCACCCGACCCACCAGCTCTACCACCCGACCCACCAGCTCTACCACCAGACCCACCAGCTCTACCACCTGACCTACCAGCTCTACCATCTGACCCATCAGCTCTACCACCTGACGCATCCTTGAAATGTAAAGATTTTTTATTCAAATATTTAAAATGTAAAATGAGTGATTACATTAGACGCCATGTATTACCTTGTATGATTTACTACCTCTGACAATGAACAATATTTATCCTTTAATGTTAAATCCATGCTATTGTGTGTTACTATGTTACAGCCATGTGCCACTTACACCACTGCTGTGGACATTAGTACTCCAGAACGCCCCAGCACCTCCTGCTTGTTCATTCAAGGTAATGTTACTTGGATCTAGTATCGACATTTCTAACTCAGTATTTTTTTTTTATTCTAGAAATCTACATCACCACAATAAATAATAATAATAATGATAACAAATTACATTTGTATAGCCCTTTGTATCTGAAGCAGATCTCAAAGTGCTCATGATGTTGTATCTATTCATTTTCAGGTAACATGATGAAGCCCTCTGGATGGCTGATATTCATCGAGGGACATGTCGTGATGGGCCCACACCCTTTGTTTTTACACGGAGTAGCTGCTTTCTTCAGCAGTCTTCAACCTCGAGTATCCTGCTGCTGGATCGTTGACGCTGGAGTTCATTCAAAGGTATTGTATATATATTTAACCTTGTAATTCACATTATAGTAGAGGCTTCCAACTCAATGATTGTCTTGAGGTCTAAATTGCTGACAATGGAGGTACCTGAGGCTAGCCTGGTGAGACCATCCTGATCTCGCGAACTCATCCATAAATCTATTTAAAACTGAAACTATCTTTGCTTATTAACAGGTGCTTCCTGGGCATCAATCCTGGAAGAGGCTCAAAGACCAAGGAGCAGACAACAATAAACCCTCATGTGAGCGCCCTTTTGAGGAAACCTATTGACTTTGAGTGGCCATCATAGTGAGACAGGTAGTTGACTCGTAAGTTTCTGCACAATTTCTCTGCATTTTAAGATGGCTTTGGAAAGTTTGACTAGGAAGTTGAATTTCTTGTATTCTTGAATTTCTTGACATTTGCTGTATGTTGAAAAATATTTATTTGTAAATAAATATGCCATTGGGCTAACATTGACTTTACCTCAGAGTTGTTTGTTCTTTTACAACAATGCATTGTAATATCACAATACTGAAATCACAGTAAATTGCTGTAATCCTTACCGTGAAAGTCATGCAAAATTTATCCAATAATTTATTGTGAATTCACAGTAAAAGTACAGGGCCTTGTTGTAATGATGTACAGCAAAAGGTTGTAATTCCCCGGTAATGTACTGTAATATCACAGTAATTGCGTTGCCATAGAAGCTGTAAAGTTACAGTATACAGCTGTGCTTTTACAACAATGCATTGTAATATCACAATACTGAAATCACAGTAAATTGCTGTGACTTAATTCACAGTATATTGCTGTAATCCTTACTGTGAAAGTCATGCAAAATTTATCCAATAATTTATTGTGAATTCACAGCGTAAAATTTTGCAGTGTTGGTTTCATTGAGGCGTCAGCAGGGAGGCTGTCACTGTCGATGCTTTATGAGAATTACAATTCTGCAGATATTGAAAATATCTTTAATAAAAACAAAAACAAAGCTTCATATTTGAAATAATTCGACTGCCTGTTTCTAGCTCAAGCCAGTGTCCCAGCCCTCATTGAATAGCCTTGATTGAAGGCTGAATAATTCATGGTACGATTCAAACAGGATAAAACTATTATTTGTCTCTCACCATTGATTACTGTGCATACATTATTAGAAATAAGGTTCTCTCTCCTTTGGATGGAGCAGGCTAGCTGCCTCCAGTATTTATGCTATGCTATGCTAAGCTAAGCTAAGCTAACCATTCAGCTGCTGAATGGATACAAGAGCAATATTGAGCATCTCAGAAAACAATTCAGTTGTGTATTACTGTTTCTATGTTTTAGTGTCTTTTAATCTCTTGTCCATCAAGTACATTGTCAGTTAAAAAAAGGTGCTCTACAAGTAAAAAATATTATTACATTATATTTTCCCAAATGTTGAACTATTCCCTCTAAACATCCTATTTAGTTTTCCAAATACAAGCTGCCATTGGATATTCATACAAGTGTTTCTCTAAAAGAATCGGGTGAATCAATACAGTAGACCAGGCTTAATACAATTTAAAAAAGCCAAAAGTTGCCTCTCTGTCTGGTTGCTTCGGTCCGAAGCTCGCTGTGATGTGACGGGTTCAGGCACTCCTCAGCCTCCGTACATCTGTGAGCTTTGGGCGACTCAACCAGGCACAAATATATCAGCAGACAGCAGACGGCTCCGAACCCCGAGGACTGACTCGCAATAATGTTAACCACGTTAAGCTGTATTAACATTTGCATAAAGTGCGTATATATATGCATGTTCTGAAAAAGCTCATCAAATATTAAATAAACATAACGCTTCATGTGTGTTTCCTGAATTAAAACCTATTTATCACTGCTGTACATGCACTCAGCCAAGTGTCTTTGTCTCATCTGTTGTCCACGAGGACTGTATCTGCAGGGAAGGGTATCCGTGCGTGGCGACGGACGTGTGAATCCGTGTATGAATGTGTGTCAGTGAGTGCTGCCCTGGATGCTAAGCAGCGGATCTCGCCTGCGCTGCATATTTTCTCGTTCCCCCCAGTGCAAGTCTGCTGGAATGATAAAAAAAAACCCTTGTGTCCCTCCTACTATCTCCTCCTGCTCCCCTCATCCACCATATCATGACCCCCCCTCCCTCCCCCCAGAAACCCTTATTTACCCACACTGCTTCACCAGATCCCCCCCTCTCTTCATGCCCCGTGTAGCATATCCTGAGGGCATGTCAGGAGTCAGTGCTCTTCTCGCAGTTTAATTAGACAGCCACGCCTGGCACCGAGGAAGGGGGGGGGGAGGGAGTGATGGGGCTCATGAGGTGCTCGGGTCTGGGGTCGACCGTCAGGAGGAAAAGGGTTACGGTTGGAGATGTGATGTGCACATCTGGATAAGTCACATCTGCCATCCGATCATGAGAAACGAGCAAAAGTCTGTTTGAAAACATGTAAATATCTGCTGATGAGCACATTGGAATCGACCCCTAAACAATGTGAATATTGATCTCTTCGCTTGCACAAGACCTTACTTGAACTGTTCATCAATAGGCGGCTGTTTAGTGATTGGAATGAAGTCGTCGTCATCGTTACACAACAGAGCTGGGCTTCCTGAGGTGAGGGATCATTAACCGGCTGTGACACAAACTAAACCGGTAGAGAGACATTTTGGGCTGCAAATAAATAATGGAAAAATGCATTAGGGTACAAATTTTACATTTTTTTTATTCAAGTGTCCCAGCTTTATGACAGTGAGCCAACATGCCAGGAAACTTGAAAATTAAGCAGCTAAATGGAATTCAGCCGAAAGCTGGAAGCCTTCAGAACATATGTTCTTCTACAGGGGAAACATTCCATTAATTATTATTATCCCCCCTGTTTTGTCATCATTTAAGTCCTTCCACATTTTCCAGCGTAGAAACGTAGGAACATAGAAGTAATCAAGGTTTAACTCCAGGTTTCCCGTGTTATGGCAGCGGATCACTTCTTGCAGGGATGATCATGTTAACATACGCTGCACCTTTAAACTTTCACCCAGTCTATTGTATTCGTTCCTCTATCTCTCCCCCTTTGTGCATGTGTGTGTGTTTTTATACCATCATCTTTGATCTGTTTCTACTGAAACTGTTTCACCTTCAGAAGGGCTCCATAAATCTCTCTTGATCTCTGTGTGGATGAAAAAGGCACGTCTAGAATATGAATCAGCATCGGGGGCCAATCCGGACTGTAGTCGGGGACCGGGCGTCTAAAATGTCTTTTATCTGTCTGAAAGAACATGTACACACACACACACACACACACACACACACACACGCACACCGGAGGATGGTTTAGATTACAGGAAAAAAGACACAGTCTTGTCTCTGCACTCACAGCACTTCATGAATGTTAATCTGGTGCAGAGGATCGTGATTTTAAATGATTCTGAGGAGACAGACCTATTACATCACGGCTGCAGTGTATGTATGTGGACACGGTGTTCTGATAGGCCTTCTAATCTTTTTCTTGTGATACTGTTTCACATTTTCACTGTTTCTAAGGGGCTTTTTTGCAGAGCAGATAAGTGCTTTTATTTTTTTCTCTTCTTATTGTTGTTAGATATGACAGACAGGCAGATAGACGGATAAACAGATAGCTACAACAAGCCATTAACTACTCCCGATGGAACAGGCGGCACCTTTCTATGGTCGTCTCTACCACCCTGTGTATGAATGGGTGAATGCTGACATGTGTTGTAAAAAGCTTTGAGTGGTTGCTCACACTTGGAGAGTGAATATAAATGCAGTCCATTTACCCATCTAGGAAAAATGGAAAGAAAACATAGGAAAAAGGAAAAGGAAAAAAACATGAAAAATATGAAAACATGAAAAATATGAAAAAACATATAACAATGAACTCAAGTCATTTTATCACTGCTATAAATAATTACAATTTCCCCTCTCTGGGGATAAAGGTGCTGTGAATAAAATGCATAAAACTATTTGCTAGAGTAAATTGCGTTGGAGGGCCACCCAGGCTTAATAATACTGTACCACTTCCCCATATATTAATATTAGGAACTACAAACTCTCATTTATTATATTGGAAAATGAAATCAAGATATACATTAAAAAAATATGTTCTCCTCCAAAAACAAGAAGGCTATCATGATCATGAATTTGTGCGTATTTATATGAATAAATAATGATGTCTTGCTTTTATATGTGTGTTGGTGTTTTGTTTTTTTTGTGAGTGATATCACTTTGATGTATTCTGTACTCGATTTTCTTTTTAAAATATACATAAAAAAAGAAAAGATGAACGTTATTATTCTTTCTCAATTGTAAAAAAGAAAATCTAGACATATCATGTACTATACAAATCCTTCCAACTTTACCATAAAACAGAATTTACTGCCACCTTGTGTCCGTAGCGCGTCTAAAGTACAATACGCTGTAAATATATTTCTGGTCAGGCACTTTAGGTGTTCGCGGGCCAAACAATCGGGGCCCTGAGAAAAATACCTCCACTTTGCTGGGAAATGTAGTTTAAACCACCCTCTGTCTGCACTCTGTACGGACCACCCCGGAACTACGACTCCCACAAACCCCCGCGGGGCAGTTCGCTCGTGTGTCCAGCGATATGGCGTCTTCTTGAAGCGTACATACATCGCAAGGGTTTTTGTTGACAAGCGATTAAGGTGAGTTTTTAAATGTTTAACAGACACAAACGCCTCCGTTGTGTTTTATAAATCATAAACGTTTGATGCGAGGTTTCTATCCGCCATGTTTGACTCGCTTATTGACGGTCATTAGCCTTTTTTGCTAAATTGTTAGCTAACGTACGGAGCTAGCTTGTTCACTCTGCATCCGTTCTGCACAGTTTCTTGTTTGGTGAACCTTTTTTAATATCGAGCGTGAACTTGTTATGAAACTCAAATAAATGCGTAAGAATGTGGTAAAGTAATTTCATACACTGTGCATTATTTTACACTGTAAAATAAAAGCTAACCAGCCACAACAACCTTATGGATTAAAGCTAATAAAACTTCCAAAACCTGGATTTATTTTGATATTTCTATGTTGTCTTTAAAACAACACTAGTCCATATTCCACTTCAAATTTGTATCTTTAAGTTGAGATTTCTTAGTGAACATTGCTTGGAATATTTGTTTGTAAACATTTTTGTTGTATATTTATAATTATAAAATAATAATGGTTAGGTGGGTAATAACCACCCAGCTACTTCCTGTTAACGTGCTGCTGTTTTATAAATAAAATAAAATAATATAGTAAAAGAAATGCCCATAAGCTATATTTGGTTTAGAAACAAATAACTTGACTTGCATCTCTTATACATTTGCTGTAGTTCCAGATTCATGTATCTTAATATCTTTTGCATATATTGTGTTTTAAATATGACGTTTTTCTTGCATTACCTTTAGTTCAGTGATTTAGGAACATAAAACTTTATGTTGCATTATGGTATGCTGACACTGGGTATTACCGTGACTATGATCAGTGGACTACAAGAAAAAAATAGTGCTGCCATCATGTATTATGCATGGCATGAATTGTGTTCAGTGTCTTATCTGTAAAAAAAAAAAAAAAAAAAAGGTTTAATCCAAGATTGAGGAAATAAAGTTAACGCAAATTCAAATTGAATGTTCTCAGTGCTATAACAGTACAACTTCAGGCTGTTCATTCATTTATGTCCTCTCAAAAATAATTCATTATTAACTTGAATGTCAAGTAACTATAATTTCAAAACCTGTGGCGTGCTCTGTGTGTTTGCAGATGGCAGCCGACTCCACAGACAAGAAAGATGCCGAGTCCTCAGGGACCAAAGACAGGGAGAGGAAACGCAGCCGCTCACGAGAACGCAAACGCAATCGCTCTCGTGACAGAAATCGCTCCAAGTCTGCAGAACGGTAACTCGAGTTCTGATTGTTTTAAATAATTACACACATTAATTTTTTGCGTTACCAAGCTTGAGTTTTTCTGATGTTGAATACAAAAAAACAACAAACATTAATCTGAATTGTGTTATGATGATAGAGACCGACGCATGAAAGACAAGGAGAGAGAGAAGGAGCGTGAGCGAGATAAGGACAGAGACAGAGGCCGTAAGGACAGAGATGCCCATCGACGGGATAAAGACCGCAGCAAGAGGTCCAGGTACGTGAACCACGAATCACACTTCCTGTGATGGAGAAGATCACGTGACTTGTAAATGCTGATTCACTCTCCTCGAGAAGAAACAACATCCAAGTTAGAATTATGACGGGGAAACTGACAGCGCTGATATATTTGAGTTAAATAACTAACTATCTGTGTCAGTTTATATAAGATTTCTTTATCCGGCTTTAGGATGATCACATGTGTATGAGTAGGTTAGTTTACAATGAACATTTTGTTTTTGGAAATCAAGTCAATTACATTAATGTGAATTCACTTTCCTTTTTAGAAGTCTCTCACCCAAGTCGAAGGAAGCCAAATTAAAAAGAGAGAAGGATATAAAAACGGAAGAGGACGAGGATGAAAAAAAGAAGAAGGAGAAGGTGAAGATCTGGTTTGGCTGAATCTTCTAGTCTTGCATCCTTCCTCAGGTTGTTATTTTGGGAATCTGACCCGTGCTGCTTCTGTTCAGGTCCAACCGTTATCTCTGGAAGAGCTTCTCGCCAAGAAGAAGGCAGAAGAGGAAGCGGAGGCAAAGGTGAGAAGTTCCCTCGGGTCCACATTTGTCTTTTCCTTTTTGAACCCAAGATAATTTTTCCTAATTTTTTTATTTGACCATTTTCAGCCCAAGTTCCTCTCCAAAGCAGAGCGAGAAGCCGAGGCTCTGAAACGGAGGGAGCAACAGACGGAGGAGAGGAGGAGGTTGTTGGAAGATGAGAGGAAGAAGAGACGGATGTTCCAGGACATGGGGAGAAAAATGCTGGGTGTGTATCGATCATATTTTTAACAACCTCCATGCTGTTTTATAGAAGGATAATGACAGGAAACGTGAACGTATGTTTGCAGAGGACCCGCAGGAAAGGGAGAGACGGGAGCGAAGGGAGCGAATGGAGCGAGAAAACAACGGGAATGAAGACGATGACGGACGACAAAAGCTCAGAGAGGAGAAAGATAAGAGCAAAGAACTCCACGCCATCAAGGTTTGTCCCGGGAGAAACTGTAGAGCACAGATTTTATATGTACAGATTTGCGTTAAAATGAGTCCAACGCCTCATCCGGATCCCAAACTTACTGGTCTTCTTGTAGTTTAAACCCTGTCTGGAGAAACCTCACAGTATTTTGAAGTCCATGAGTTGTCCAAAGAGCTGCTTGACCTTTTTACTTTAAATCAGCTTAGTGTGAAAATTGATTTTAAGTGAGATAATCACAAGGAAGTCAAAAATGTTTTTGCAGATAAGGCCGATAATGTTACATATTCAGAATAGCAACAACTTAAAAACTGTTTTGGGTAGAAGACCGGTTAGTTTTCAAGCATCGTAAACATCTAATTCATGTTATTTACGAAATGAAATGATCTCTCCAGGAACGTTACCTGGGCGGGCTCAAGAAACGCCGGAGAACTCGCCACCTGAATGACAGGAAGTTCGTGTTTGAGTGGGACGCCTCCGAAGACACCTCAGTCGACTACAACCCCATGTGAGCAAACGTGTTGTTGTAGCAGGTCTTTAGTTTAGTGTATATTACTGGTCTCAACAACACGATGTTCTCCATCCGTCCTCCCAGTTACAAAGAGAAGCACCACGTGCAGCTGTACGGCCGCGGCTTCATCGCCGGCATCGACTTGAAGCAGCAGAAAAGAGAGCAGTCGCATTTCTACGGTGACCTGATGGAGAAACGGCGTACGCACGAAGAGAAGGAGCAGGAAGAGTGAGTCAAACGGGGAGATGATCAGCTGTTTGTGTCTTTAAAGATGATAAAAGCAATGCAAATAATCATTGTTCTTATCATTGCCTCCTCCCCTCAGGGTCAGGCTGAAGAAGATGCGTAAGAAGGAGGCGAAGCAGCGCTGGGACGACAGGCATTGGTCCCAGAAGAAGCTGGACGAGATGACGGACAGAGATTGGCGAATCTTCAGAGAGGACTACAGCATCACCACCAAGGGAGGGAAGATCCCCAACCCCATCAGGAACTGGAAGGAGTATTCGCTGCCCGATCACATCCTGGAGGTCATCGACAAGTGTGGCTACAAGGTCAGCGTCTATGTTGAAGTTTTCTTAAAAGGAATAGGATTTTGTTTTTACATTTTTGACAGGCAAATAAAGTTATTGTTTCAGTTCTGAACAAAAAAAAATGTTTAGACTCAGTTAATATCTGACTAATGATGACTTTTCTCTCCTAAAATCCAGGATCCGACACCTATTCAGAGGCAGGCCATTCCCATTGGCTTACAGAACCGTGACATCATCGGTGTTGCCGAGACAGGTAGCGGTAAAACGGCCGCTTTCCTGATTCCACTGCTCGTCTGGATCACCACCCTGCCGAAGATCGACAGGTGAACGTGCTCAAACAATCTCAGGTAACCCTGTTAACGTTCCCCACTGCGTATTTTAATCCCTCTCTCTTCATCCTGCAGGATCGAAGACTCGGACCAGGGTCCCTACGCCGTCATCCTGGCTCCCACTCGTGAGTTGGCACAGCAGATTGAAGAGGAGACCATCAAGTTTGGTAAACCTCTCGGCATCCGCACGGTGGCTGTGATTGGAGGAATCTCCCGAGAGGACCAGGGCTTCCGTCTCCGGATGGGCTGTGAGGTAAAAAAAACATTCAGCGTCAAAACTCCAGTTTCATCTGAATAGAAAAGCAATAGAAAGAGTAACTAAATCATCCAAGTGTCTGAAGTTAACGTCCAGTAAGTTCCACTAAAGTCTGTTCTGTTACACTCTATGATTAATTAGTCTAATTAATATCTTCATTAGCTGTCAGCAGTTAAACCTCCATAAATCTGCCTGGAAATTTATGAAAAGACGCTGGACTTTCTTTTTCCATCACTGAGGCTCAGAAAATCAACATTGATCTTCAGCAATACATATCGCCGCTGGTTGAAGACGTGTAGACACACAGGCTATAAAATATGTATGTACAAGTTAGAAATGAATGGAATCTTTAAGTATCCTAACTTATTCTGAAAGAAAATAAAGATAGATAGAAAAGATGTATACCCTATCTAGATGAGGAGATATGATTATTAATACCTGGTGTGAATGCTAAGGCCCCTTGAATCAGATGTACATAGAAAATGTAAGTTTGGGTGTTAAAAGTGATTCTTGGCAACTATTTGTTTGACCCTTTTAATGAAAACATAACTAGACGGACCGTCCTGCCGTTACCGTTATGCACGACGATGCACGCATTCACCAATTCAATCGCTTCTCCCTCTCTTGACAGATCGTCATCGCCACCCCCGGCCGTCTGATCGACGTGCTGGAGAACCGCTACCTGGTTCTGGGCCGCTGCACCTACGTCGTCCTGGATGAGGCCGACCGCATGATAGACATGGGCTTCGAGCCCGACGTCCAGAAGATCCTGGAGTACATCCCGGTGACCAATCAGAAACCAGACACGGACGAAGCAGAGGACCCCGAGAAGATGATGATGAACTTCGAATCTGGAAAACACAAATACAGACAAGTGTGTTTCATCAGTCAGACCTCGTTTCTCTCTCTGTGTGTGTGTGTGTGTGTGTGTGTGTGTGTGTGTTGTGTGTGTGTGTGTGTGAGTGTGTGTGTGTGTGTGTGCGTCTGTGTCTGTGTGTGTGTGTGTGTGTGTGTGTGTGTCGGGTGAGTGTGTGTGTGTGTGTTTTTGTGTGTGTGTGTGTGTGTGTTTGTGTGTGTGTGTGTGTGTGCGTCTGTGTCGGGTGAGTGTGTGTGTGTGTGTGTTTTTGTGTGTGTGTGTGTGTGTGTGTGAGTGTGTGTGTGTGTGTTTTTGTGTTAGTGTGTGTGTGAGTGTGTGTGTGTGTGTGTGTGTGTGTGTGTGTGTGTGGGTGAGTGTGTGTGTGTGTGTGTGTGTGTGTGTGTGTGTGTGGTCGTGTGTGTGTGTGTGTGTGTGTTTTGTGTCGTGTGTGTGAGTGTGTGTGTGTGTGTGTGTTTTTGTGTGAGTTGTGTGTGTGTGTGTGTGTGTGAGTGTGTGTGTGTGTGTGTGTGTGTGTGTGTGTGTTTTTGTGTGAGTGTGTGTGTGAGTGAGTGTGTGTGTGTGTGTTGTGTGTGTGTGTGTGTGTGTGTGGTGTGTGGTGTGTGTGTGTGTGTTTGTGTGTGTGTGAGTGTGAGTGTGTGAGTGTGTGTGTGTGTGTGTGTGTGTGTGTGTGTGTGTGGTGTGTGTGTGTGTGTGTGTGTGTGTTTTTGTGTGAGTGTGTGTGTGTGTGTGTGTGTGTGTGTCGGGTGCTCTCACTCTTTACATTTGTATGTTTGCACCTTTCAGACGGTCATGTTCACAGCCACGATGCCTGCAGCTGTGGAGAGGCTGGCCAGGAGTTACCTGCGTCGGCCCGCCGTCGTCTACATCGGCTCCGCCGGCAAACCTCACGAGAGAGTGGAGCAGAAGGTGCTGCTGATGTCGGAGGGAGAGAAGAGGTGAGACGGACACGAAAGGAAACGCCAAACGCAGCATTCTTCTCCGTTGAAAGTGTCGGACCTGAGTTTTTTTTCCTTTGTATTGTGTGTGTGATGCAGGAAGAAGCTGCTGGAGGTGCTGTCGCATGGCTTCGAGCCTCCCATCATCATCTTCGTCAACCAGAAGAAGGGTTGTGACGTGCTGGCCAAGTCTCTGGAGAAGATGGGCGTAAGTCACTCTCCACATATCAGCACATTAAAGCTTTCAACAGGGGGTCCTCAGAGTTACAGCAGCAATTTAAAATATACCCAAAAATACACATTAATGAATCGTAATTGTTGTGTTAATGTGAAATTGTGACGTAGAAATACCAAAATAGAATTACAATATGTTCTTTATATATATGAATAATGGCACTATAGGCACTACACATTATTATTGGCCCGCTTTAATGTAATGGGGGGTCACTATAAACCTTTAGGGTCCTGAAAAACGTTGAAGACCTCTGTATTAATGCAAAAATGTAGTTATTATTTAATTAGCCATGACATTTAATACAAACAGGATCAAAAGTTCTTATTGTATTTGTCTAATTCTTTATTTTAATTTAAGTCGCTGCAAAACTGATGAGATAAATTTAATTAATTTGATTTAAAAAAATGGCTGAATTTCCTCCTCAAACAAACCATAACCGGAGCTCCTCCCTCCTGCAGTACAACGCCTGCACGCTGCACGGGGGTAAAGGTCAGGAGCAGCGAGAGTTTGCTCTCTCCAACCTCAAAGCCGGAGCCAAAGACATCCTGGTGGCCACCGACGTCGCTGGTCGAGGTATCGATATCCACGACGTCTCCATGGTCCTCAACTACGACATGGCGAAGAACATTGAAGGTGAGCAGCCTGGTTCTCATTCCTTGTGTCTTCATTGTCAGTTTGTCAGGGTTTCACCGAGCCTCCTCCCCCCTCTCTGCAGATTACATCCATCGTATCGGTCGTACGGGTCGCGCTGGTAAGAGCGGCGTGGCCATGACCTTCCTCACCAAGGAGGACTCGGCGGTCTTCTACGACCTGAAGCAGGCCATCCTGGAGAGCCCGGTGTCCACCTGCCCCCCCGAGCTCACCAACCACCCCGACGCTCAGCACAAACCGGGAACCATCCTGACCAAGAAGAGACGCGAGGAGACCATCTTCGCCTGATTCCTCACGAACCGGACTCTGAACACCACCCGTACCTGTACACAGTTCTTTGTTGTCTGTTTTACATTCAGGACTTGGTCTCCAGGTAACTTCTGTCTGTTTCTTTGGTCCCTATCTGTCTGTTTTTCTTGTTTTCCGGTGCAGAAATCATCACCGCGCTGGTTTTTGGTGGATTTTAAGGCTCAACGCGTGGGCAGTTTTGTCGTCGTTGAATATTTCTACTCTTTCATAGATGTGTAAAATGTGGACTCTTTTTTTTTTGCTTCTGTAAAACGAGAAGCCGATGATGTGACTGACCTGCTCTGTATAAACGCTACTCTCCAGTCATCAAAACGTGATAAATACCAGCCGGGATGTGAGTGCACGTGAGTAGGATTGAGCATAATCTGAGTGTAAGAGACCAACGCCAGTGACAGTTGTTTTGCTTTTAGATGCATTTTCCCACTAAATCCTGACTCATCATTTTAAATACAAACATTTGTATGAAGCGATGCAGCTTATTTGATTGACTTCCGGCTCATAAATGTCTAAAAAGTTGACTTCTAAACACGTGAATACCAGGGGGAGCAGGAGTAATGTAGAGTTTTATTATAAAACTGTTGATTACACAGCGGTCTGGCCTGATGGGTTCATTAATGTGTGACCTGCTTCCATAACTGGCACCTTGGTTGGAGCGCCGTTCACAAATATGGACCCAATATTAACAAAACGAGAAATTTAGATCAGAAATAGCTCCAAAAGGCAATAAATCGGAACACAAGATGAAGGAAAAAGTGTTTTTGAGTTGCATGCAGGGGAGGATTAGTTGTAATTAACTATGAACAAGGCCATATAAGGAATAAAAGCTTTTAATTAAAGCTCCGTGTTCCTCCTGCTGCTGCCTGAAGTTTGCTCTTCTGTTTAAAGGTGCGGTTAAGTTTCACAGACCAACGCTGCCAGCCAACATATTTGTTGTTTTTATTAACACGACATTAGCTGTCGAAGTTGGAACAATTACTGATTCGAATGGGTTTTCACATTTTTCTCACCGTTTAAAAACAATTTAAATTTGTCAGTCAAATCTGATCAAACCCACAGATGAGAAAACTTAAACTCTTAGTCTTGAATAAATATTAATACTTTAAAGGTTTGAAATCACGTGTTAAGCAGCTTAAATTACCAGTTCTTTCTTCCCATATATTAAGACGGTGTGTTAACTATCAGAGGTGTATCCTAAAGGAGGGAAATGCATGGCATCATTCACAAATATCAAGTGGTGCTTAAAGGGAAGGTCAATCATCTGGGGACTATGAATGTAACAAAAATCTCACTGCTAAGGAGTCCATTTACAACTGAGTGTATTATAGTGAAACAAAAAAAACCCCCAAACAATTAAAAGTACATAAAATGTCATGTTTATTTATTTTTTTTACTTAGCATTGTAAATCTATGTTCAAATAGAAAGCATTCTATACAGCATCAGGCAGGAAATGTCTCACTTTTTACACATTTGCTGTCTCTTTTTGATAAATAGAGGGAAGAGGCGTGTCGGGTCACGCTAGCACACTGTGGTAGTCTGGTGGATACACGGTTATATTTAGTGCAGTTATTGCATTACAAAGCAACCATCTCCAAAAAAGAAAAAAATAGTGCAATTTTTTTAATTGTTTTTTTTTTTTTAAATCTACTCACACACAAAAAAGAGGAAGTCCAGATGGTCTAAGGCGTTTCAATACTTATTTTTTAAATGTTAGGCTTAGTATTGCATACGGAATCAGACAGAGGAATCTTAAATTATAACCCTTGTAAAAATTGTGCTTCATAAATTGAAAAACCTCAACTGCTTTTTTTATCAGTTGCTAAATTGGTCCGCTTTGAAAAACATACTCTGCCAGAAATATAACGGAAAAATAGCTAATTGGTGACTGCAAACATGCAGGGCTTTAATTATAAGACTAATAATGATAATAATCACTCATTCAGTTTGATCAAATAATTAAAAAAGAAAACAAAGGCCTGATCTGGGACAACTTTTCAGTGAGTGATTAAAAAGTGCCACCCAATATTGTGGAGAGAATAAAACAAAAAGAAATGTCCCCAATACTTAATGTTTGTGGCTAAATGAAGTGATGCATTCTGATTTATTTTCTTTTTTTCTAGTAATAGTGTGGTTAGTGGTGTGAGGAGTGAGTAGCCCCAAAGACAAGACCATCACTACGAGACAACAAGGAGAATCAGAATCAATGCATTACTGAAATACAGAACCCTAAAAAGAAACAACAGATTTCATGCAACACTTGCATAGATTTTTTTTTTGTTTTTTTTTCTCCCAAATCATGCTGTTTTTTTTTTTTTATGTCTTCAAAATATACAGAACACTAGATAGAGATACCTGTGAGACATGGAAGCAGTAAACCAGTAGTTCCTAAAGCCGGCCCCCTTCATCATCATCATCATGACATCGTGTTGCTGGGTGCTACGAGTCCTTTGGGTGGGGGTGGGGTGGGGTGGGGGGTGTTTGGGGGCACGACACATTCGTTATGTGTAAGACTTTAACACCTGAGGATCTGCTTTTGATAGAAACTGAACTGCAAACACGATGTTTTGGGGAGGAGGGGGGTGTAAGAAACCATGGATGCTACAATCAAAAACGTGCTACAATCGAATTACAGGGCGATCGGTTGAGTTCGGGAGACGCCGGGTGGTGCTGGAGGTGCACAAAAAAAAGAAGAAAAAGGCATGCGAGCTTACATTCTGGTGATGTGAGGAAGAGCTGCAGGCGTGTGCAGCGTGTGCTTGACGATATGCGAGTGATTCAATGTAAACAAGCAACTTTATGCAAATAATTCACCCTTTTTTTTAAAAAAAAAAAAGACAACATTCCCTTTGTTTCGTAGTTGTGTTTACATTCTCTGTGCCCGTGTTTCGGTTTTTTTTTTTCTTTCTTCTTCTTCTTAGAGGTGTTAAGAGAGTGATTGTGCAACAGCAAAGACGAGTGATGCCCAGAAAGCAATGCATTGTGGGTGACGCTGTTCTGCAGCTTCACACCGCTGACTTACAGTCTGACCATTCAGGGTGTGTGTGTGTGTGTGTGTGTGTGTGTGTGTGTGGCACACGGGACATTTTCTCCAGAACGAGTCCATATTAACGAAACCAAACAAATATAGTAGCAATGAAACGAACTAAACCCATCCAGTATGTACATCGGAATCAAACTGACTATTCTCCATTAAAATGGATTCAACATTCCTAGGTTTTTTAAGTTTATCCACAAAAAGGTCATTCGCTTCCTGTTCTGACATTAATGTGCAAATAGTCTTAAAATAATGAGTACTCGTACATGCAATAGTAAAGATAGGGAGAAGTTGAGAATTTAAGGCCGGTATATGAGACATCCTACGGATAAGAGAAACCCTTCGGCTGAGCAGCTGACGTTGTGTGGAGTTTGAAACCTTTTTTTCCTGCTGCGGGAGGTGAGTAGCCCTGTTGACTTTATTCTGAACCACCTGACCCCCGGAGAGGTGGAGGTCGCGACCCCTAAAAGTAAGATCTGGAAGAGAGCGACTGGAAATCGTTAATCTGTGTGGGGTTGGGAGCAGATTTTTAGTGGGGGATGATTTCTCTAAATCGTTTATTCGGGGGTGTATGAGGGTCGGAGGTGCTGATCCGGGATCTGGGGGGGTCCTCAGTAGGTGTCTCGGGGCCAGGGGCGGCTGCGCTGGCGGTTGTTCCTCTGGTTGTGGCCCTGCTGGGCTTCCCGTTGGAGCAGCCGGTCCTGGGACTCGTGGCCGTTGGCGCTGCTGGCGCTGCCGGCGTGGCCGCGGTGAGGAGGGTACATGTCCCTGTATGTGCGAGCGTGGCAGGGGGAGGCGTACTCATCATCCTCCTCCTCCTCTTCCTCCTCCTCTTCTCCTCCTCCTCCTCGTCCTCCTCGCCCCCCCTGTGGCACGGGCTCCCCCTCCGGCCGCGGGACAGGGAGTCGCTGGCCTCGTCGGACGGCATGAGACTGTCCTGCTCCAGGGGGGAGTGGGCCTCCTCGGCCGCCTCCTCCTCCTCCTCACGCTGCGAGCCCGCCGCCTCACGGGGCTGCGGCTGGTTCTGGTTCTGGTTCTGGAGGATCCGAGTCGAAAAAAGACAAAAGAAAGCAGCTTCACACTTTCTGGTAAGTTTTCTGAGACGGTAAACACAAAACAATGCAAACAGAACACGAAGAAGAAGGACTTTGAAGCAACTTTTAAAACAACACTGGCGTCTCCGTGCAGATGTTGAGCAACGGTTGCTGCAGCTGTTCTTCTTCTTCTGGTCCACGCTGGATGAAGAAACATCGCTTCCTAAAGGGTTTAACTGAAGCTGATAGCTGGCTTCAGAGGACTTAATTGTTTTTTGTTCATTCAAAGACTTCACTGGCAGCGGAGGGATATTATTTACACAAATATTAGATTTTTAATTAAAGTCACTTTAGGAAGAAATGTCTTTACACTCAGATCAGGAGGAGGAGAGGAACAATCACAGCCAACCGAAACTGTTCAACCCAGATATGGACACGTCAGTGCTGTTTCAACACTATATATATATATCCAATAGAAACACTGCAAGAAAATGGACTTATGATGCCAATTAGCAGCATTTGTCGGCTATAAATCAGATCTGATGATTAGCAAAAGGACATGGCTCCCTTTAATTTCATTAGATTATTAATTACAGCTATGATTCCAGTCTAAAGTTACTCGTTGTATTATAGTTTCATTTTGTACACCTATGCTCACTAACTCACTATATAGTAAAAAGACTAAAACAGTTGATCAATTAACAAACATTCTACGGAAGACTATTCATGCCAAGAAAAGGGGGGAAATTTGAGGATTTTTATTTTTGCCTTTCAAGAATAAATTTGAAATGTCTAAAATAAAGATTATATGTTGAGAATAAAGTAAAACCTTTAGTTTTAGTGCTAGGATGTTTCTTGTTTTAGGCATTTTGAGAATAAAACGTTGAGAATAAGGTTTAAAACAACTAAAAATGTTGTTTTAAATAGTAAAAATAGAACTATACAATATTATCAAATACATCAGGCGGTCGACAATGTTAGTAATTGGCATGCAGCCGTGTTTGCAGTGTTGGTAAAGTCTCTCCAAAGCCTTTTCTTTGGTTCACAGTGTTTTGTTTGCGTGTACAGATATTAATATGTAGAGCGAACAGCGAACAGAAGGAATGCGGGTGAAACAGTGGATGGTCGGAGGTTAATCCACAGAATGAGATGTTACTGTGTGGATGTCATGGTCTCGGTTTGTTGTTAATACGTCGTTAAAGCATCGGCGCCATTCACAAAGCGTGCTCGGGGAAAAAACATCAACGCCGCTGGAAAAGTAAAGGACAACAGGTTGGATTTAGGAAGCTTTTCTTTTTTTTTTTTAACTTTCCAAAAAAGTTGTCAGTTATTAAAATGTAAGCTGCTTTGTGAATTTCCTCCCAGGAAGCTTGGCGGAGCGGCGGTTCACCCGAGACCATCGACGGGAAAGGAAAGAAGGTTCGGATGCAATGAGGAGAAAATCTGTTTCTGTGGCGATCGGAATGATTAATCATTCACCGGTGTCGGCCGCCGTGGTGTGTTCAGGTGCGTAAGAAAGGGTGGGGGAGGGGTCGAGAGTGCAAATATAAATAAATATATATATATAAATAAAGTATGTACATATATATATTTAAAAGAACCCTACTACTCACCCTCGTTTTTTTGAGCGATCATTCAATTAATTCCTGTGTTTCAGAAAACTGCAAACATGTTAAGCATGGACGGAGTGAGAGGACAGACAACAATCAAATCAAACGGGGTGAGGATCTGAGATGGGAAGACACAGTGACAACACAGAACACGTTCAGGATTCCTGCTTAGTCAGAAGAACAACGGTGTGGAAACGGCAGAAGACCTCCGACTCACCTGCAGGCTGGAGATGGCCGAGGACGGGGTCATCAGGCTCTGCTCCAGCAGGGGGTTCAGGGGGGTGTTGCCCGGGAGATGGGTGGCTCGCCAGTAGATCTCCAGGTACTCGGACAGATGCTCGCACGCGTCCTCCAGCTGGTTCTCATCCAAAATGACATCAAACATATCCTGGAAAAGAAATGTAACTATTAACACCAGCATCAATGGGTTTTTATCATATCATTTATCATGTAGTTCCTCTTTAAGTAGCTCCACATTAATGCTAAATATACCTGTGGAACTAGTAATGTTTTTATCTGATTTCAAAGGTGATGTCACCTTCCTGGCTCTGGAGCAGATGTGCAGCTTACACACTGTATTTGTAAACCACATAAATACTGGTTTAAAGAAATGCAGTAAGCTACATTATCGTGTATTTGAGGTGTACACAGTACTTCAGTCATTTGAAAGGCGTTTAAAGTGATAAAATAATCAAAAATATATCATCTGTGGCCGAGGCAGGACTGTGGAAACCCTCGTCCAATCAAAAAAGTAAGTATACTGTAATAATAACTTTGAACAGAGGTCTGAATGAAGGGGGCGGGACTTGTTCGGTTCGGCGATGCGTTCAAAGTCAAAGTTTCTGTTTTTTTTTCCAAATGAACTCGTCCACCTTTAGTGTTCTAACTCCATACAGTGTGAATGATCGTGTGGATGTTTGTTCAGACGAGCGTTTCTCACGGGGGGGCACTGAGAGAGTTTGTCCGCCGCCATCATCTGCACGTTCAGGTGTTTGCTCTGAGACTTCCCCCTGGACTTCACCAGCCTCTGGAGCACCTGAGAGACAGAGAGAGAGAGAGAGAGAGAGAGAGAGAAGGTCAAGAATGAAGTTTTAAGGTGGAGGGAGATTAACGAGAGGGCGTACCTTCGGCGAGGAGACTTTCACGTAGACGATGATGGGTGCGAGGGAGGTTTTGGCGAGCTGCGCGGGATGGTTGATGGTGTCGGCGTCCAGAATCACCAGCTGCAGGGTTTTGGCGAGTTCAAATATCCTCTCGATCTCACTCTGGACCTCGGCTGCACAGACAAGACGTGTTTCAGTTAAACCTCATCGCTGTGTGTGGGAACAGACCGTCACGCCGGCGTTGGTCACCTAGGCTGGAGCGAGTGTTGGATCTCTCCATGATGGGCCTTTTGTTGAGGACGGATCTCTTGGCTAACGACAGGTCGGCAGTTACACGGGTGATTGAGATTCTGTAATAATAATAATAAAGAAGAAGCAGAGAGACCGTGTGATCAGATTTATTGTAAATCTTTTCTACAACATTCTGTTAATGTCTCCGGTTTACTGACCTCCCCTCAAATCTGTGTTTCAGGAAGTCAAAAAGAGCTTTCTGCATCATATCCGTCACCTGGGAGGGAAGACGGAGGGACAGACGGATGTAAGAAGACCCTGTACTGGTCTGTGTTGTACACAAATACAGAGGTGAGTACAAGTATTGTTACTTCATCAAGGAGGTAAAAGTATTTCTCAAAAAATAGATTAAATTCATAGTTTTCTAATAGTTACATATGTTCCATGACCCTTGAGTTTTAGGCTACATTATTGTAAAATAAATAAATAAATAAATAGTGTGACAAATGTATGCAAATATAAATTTGTAGAAGCATTAGCTTTTTCCCCCTCGAGAAATGTATTTAAACTACTCCAGAAAGTTTATAGTACATCTAAAATTCAACATCCACAAAACTGGACTGTGTTGTTTTTGACAACAAAATCAAATAATCAATTTCATTATTTGAGGTTGGCTGCAGCAGGGCAGGAAGTGTGTGGTCGTTCTCTGTCTGTGGAGGTGAAACGAGGAGAGGCTGACCTCGTAGCCCTTCAGCGATGGTCCCACGAGGACCACCGGCCTCATAGAGGGCACCACGTCGTAGGGAGGGACATGTTCCTGCCAGGAGAGGGGACACCCGTGTAGTTTATAGGCAAGGCAAGGCAAGGCAACTTTATTTGTATAGCACATTTCATACACAAGGCAGACTCAAAGTGCTTCACATCATAAAACAAAGTGAGAAGAAAAATAGAAGAATTAAAAGAAAATAATAAAAATTTTAAAAATGCATTACAGAAAGAAAATAGAATAAAAACATATTTGCAATAATTAAAAACAGTGCAGACATTAAAAGATTTAGCAGAAAGCTATGGTGAACATAAAAGTTTTCAGTCTAGTTTTAAAAGTGGTCAGAGTTGGGGCAAGTCTAACATCTTCAGGAAGTTTATTCCAGCTATTTGTTGCATACTGACTAAATGATGCTCTCCCGTGATTGTTGTTTACTCTGGGAATCACTAACAGATTGGTCTCAGAAGATCTTAGTGGTCTAGAGGGCTTATGTAGTGGGAGCATATCAGTGATAAACTTCGGTCCTAGACCATGTAGTGATTTATATGTGAGCAGGAGTTTTTTGAAATCAATCCTCTGACATACAGGGAGCCAATGTAAGGATTTAAGAATTGGTGTAATGTGCTCACATTTTTTGGTCTTTGTAAGAACTCTAGCAGCAGCGTTCTGAACAAGCTGTAGCTGCCTGACAGTTTTTATCGGAAGACCTGCAAGGAGACCATTACAGTAGTCTAGCCTACTAGTAATAAAGGCATGTACAAGTTTTTCTAAGTCTTGAGCTGACATGAGCCCTCTAAGTCTTGCTACATTTTTTAGGTGATAGTAGGCTGATTTTCTTACTGATTTAACGTGACTGTCGAAATGTAAATCAGAATCCATAATAACCCCAAGATTTCTGGCTTTGGTTGAGGTTTTCAGGGACAGAGAGTGAAGGTGTTGAATTACTTTAAACCTTTCTTTTTTAGCACCAAAAACAATTATCTCAGTTATATTTATAGATGGATAAAGAGTATTTTAAAGGTATAACTCATTCATAAAATACACAATAATCTTACTGTCTGCAGCTGGCAAGAGAGAATATTCAACCTTTAAAACCCCTTAAAGTTAAAACTATGCATTATGAGCAGAAAGTACCCAACACCTACCTGTTTTTGCTTCTGTTTCGCTTGTGAAAACAAGAAAATAACAATTAATGAAGGAAAAAAAGACAGCTTGAGGAGGAAAGTTGACATTTCCCCCCCAGTACAAATGAGAAGGAGGGTTGTAATACTTACATTCACCTGCAGATGGTGGCGTGGTCCTCCAGTTCCCAGTCACCATGTCCCCTAAACTGGAGGAGTTGCCCCCTGTTTTCCTGCAACAGCAACACAGTTAATGGTCAAACTCAGGCCCTGTTTTCACGAAGGGAAAACGCAGATATTTCCACACGGTTTGGCCTCTCATTTACACACAAACGATTATTTCTAAAAACTAACGGCACTGACTGGGAGAAACTTTAGGTTGTCAAGCGTCGCATCATGTGCCAGAAAATGCTTAACGTCATGTCAGCGCCCCATGTTTCCAGTTTGTTTGGCTATCGTGGATGCTGTTAAGGTGGAACTCATTTTTACTGTTAAGGTGGAACTCATTTTTACTGTTAAGGTGGTACTCATTTTTACTGTTAAGGTGGAACTAATTTTTACTGTTAAGGTGGTACTCCTTTTTTACTGTTAATGTGGTACTCATTTTTACTGTTAAGGTGGAACTCATTTTTACTGTTAAGGTGGTACTCATTTTTACTGTTAAGGTGGAACTAATTTTTACTGTTAAGGTGGTACTCCTTTTTTACTGTTAATGTGGTACTCATTTTTACTGTTAAGGTGGAACTCATTTTTACTGTTAAGGTGGTACTCATTTTTACTGTTAAGGTGGAACTCCTTTTTACTGTTAAGGTGGAACTCATTTTTACTGTTAAGGTGGTACTCGTTTTTACTGTTAAGGTGGAACTCATTTTTACTGTTAAGGTGGTACTCATTTTTACTGTCAAGGTGGTACTCATTTTTACTGTTAAGGTGGTACTCCTTTTTTACTGTTAATGTGGTACTCATTTTTACTGTTAAGGTGGAACTCATTTTTACTGTTAAGGTGGTACTCATTTTTACTGTTAAGGTGGAACTCCTTTTTACTGTTAAGGTGGAACTCATTTTTACTGTTAAGGTGGTACTCGTTTTTACTGTTAAGGTGGAACTCATTTTTACTGTTAAGGTGGTACTCATTTTTACTGTCAAGGTGGTACTCATTTTTACTGTTAAGGTGGAACTCCTTTTTACTGTTAAGGTGGAACTCATTTTTACTGTCAAGGTGGAACTCATTTTTACTGTTAAGGTGGTACTCGTTTTTACTGTTAAGGTGGTACTCCTTTTTACTGTTAAGGTGGTACTCATTTTTACTGTTAAGGTGGAACTCATTTTTACTGTTAAGGTGGTCCTCATTTTTACTGTTAAGGTGGTACTCATTTTTACTGTTAAGGTGGAACTCATTTTTACTGTTAAGGTGGTACTCATTTTTACTGTTAAGGTGGTACTCATTTTTACGTTTGTGCAAACTCTTTTGGCCTGTTTGCATTTGCAAATACAACTGCTGTACTATATCGATATATTGTTTTGAAAGGAACAGGAAGTCGCTGGTGTTCTTGGTTGTTGTTGATTCTGAGGATTCTGATTGGCTTGCGTGGCGTTATCCTTCTCCCTACACTGCCGCCCGTAGGTTTGGCATCGTTATAACGGCGTTCGACGGCAGATTTATGCGTGTTGATGTAAATGACAACTTTGTTGAGAACGATGTTATTGTTGAAAACGGAGGGGGGAAGTATTTGTTTCTCTAAATACCCTGTTATGTATAAACGTGGCCTTATATTGGGGGGGGGGAGACGTTCGATGCCGACCTTTGTTTCTGCTCCTGCTTGAGCCGCATGGCCTCCAGTCGCAGCGGGCTGGGGATGAACGTGATGTCTGCTCCCTCCTTGACTAGCCGGCCGATCCACCAGTCATTGTTATACTTCTGTAGAGTTCAGCAGATCACAACCGTGTCACACACACATGTATACATATATACACATAATGTGTATATATATAAACATAATGTATATATATATATACATAATGTATATATATATATATACATAGATATGGATCCTGTTTTAATGCAAGGGACGACCGCTCACTTCTTTGATGTGCAGGAAGTCTTTGGCATCGAAGTTGACTGCAGCTCCTTGGACGGGACAGTCCTCATCCAGAGCCCCGCAGTAGCTCACATTGGTCTTTACTGCAAACGCTACAGGTTTGGACTGGACCAGGAGGAGACAAGCACAGGATCAGACTGTGGCGTGGACCTGAATCTGGTGACTTTAGACACAACCTTTGATTTTAATTGGTATCCGCCTCAAGCCCAAAGTTGAAAAGTACAGCAAATATACTCCTTAATTTACTGACAACTCATACTTTATTCAATCCGACATGGAGCCGTAGAGGTCTACATGGAACCTGGAGGTCTACATGGATCCATAGAGGTCTACATGGAACCTGGAGGTCTACATGGATCCATAGAGGTCTACATGGAACCTGGAGGTCTACATGGATCCATAGAGGTCTACATGGATCCATAGAGGTCGACATGGAGCCGTAGAGGTCAACATGGATCCATAGAGGTCTACATGGATCCTGGAGGTCAACATGGATCCATAGAGGTCTACATGGATCCTGGAGGTCAACATGGATCCATAGAGGTCTACATGGAACCTGGAGGTCTACATGGATCCATAGAGGTCTACATGGATCTATAGAGGTCCACATGGAGCCATAGGGGTCTACATGGAACCTGGAGGTCTACATGGAGCCGTAGAGGTCTACATGGAACCTGGAGGTCAACATGGATCCATAGAGGTCTACATGGATCTATAGAGGTCCACATGGAGCCATAGGGGTCTACATGGAACCTGGAGGTCAACATGGATCCATAGAGGTCTACATGGATCTATAGAGGTCCACATGGAGCCATAGGGGTCTACATGGAACCTGGAGGTCAACATGGATCCATAGAGGTCTACATGGATCTATAGAGGTCCACATGGAGCCATAGGGGTCTACATGGAACCTGGAGGTCAACATGGATCCATAGAGGTCTACATGGATCCATAGAGGTCCACATGGAACCTGGAGGTCAACATGGATCCATAGAGGTCTACATGGAACCTGGAGGTCCACATGGAGCCGTAGAGGTCTACATGGATCCATAGAGGTGTACATGGAACCTGGAGGTCAACATGGATCCATAGAGGTCCACATAGAACCTGGAGGTCCACATGGAGCCGTAGAGGTCTACATGGATCCATAGAGGTCTACATGGATACATAGAGGTCCACATGGATCCATAGAGGTCTACATGGAGCCGTAGAGGTCTACATGGATCCATAGAGGTCCACATGGAACCTGGAGGTCCACATGGATCCATAGAAGTCCACGTGGATCCGTAGTGGTCCATGTGGGGCCTCCGTGCTCCACCTCTGCAGGTTTTTGGCTTGGCGCCGCTGCAGCACGTACGACGGCGTGAGTCACGGCGTTACCTTGGCTCTGTCGAGCTGCAGCTGTGCCTGGCGCTCGGCTTCACGCCGATACGCCTCGCGGTCCTCCTCTGCTGACAGGTCTGAATCCGACGGCCTACTGGTGTACGAATCAGCCGACCCCTGTAGGGAGAGATTCAGAGGGGGGGTTAGTATTTCTAATAAATAACAAAGACAATCTACAATGAGGTCACATCCATGCAGACCCCTGGTTCTGTTTTCGTCCGTTATATATTATTATTATTATTATTATTATTATTATCACATATCACGGTGTCTGCATGCAGATCCACGTTCGTTCACCAAACACATTCATGCATCTGCAACACAATGTGTTGCTCTCTCCCACACCAGCCATCCGCTGGAAGACCAAATATAGCACAAAGGAGGAGAACGGCTTCCTCTCCTCTCCTGCTTGGCCCCGATCCATTCCATCATCCCCCACAGTGCAGCAGCAACATATACATCCTCTCTGCCCCCCCATGTGTTACTCTCCAAGGACGTCTTCTCTCCTCATTAGCAATATATATTTATATGCCGGCTATCATTCCTCATCGCATGAGAGGTTTGAGGACAAAGTTCTGCTAAAAAAGCGTCTTTTCACACAAAGTAAACAAGGTGAAAATGGCTTGAAGGGTTCTGTTGTTGGCTTTTCATTAACCAGCTTTGAGTGTTGACTTAAATGTCATAACCCGCAGAAACCATGAGTTATTTATTCTGATTCTGATGATCATTTAAAAATGGCTGAATGTCGTTTCATCGTCTCAAATGTGAAGTTATTTTTGCTTGTGTTTGTCTTACGTAACAGTGACCTGAATATCTTTGGGTTTTGACTGTTGACAGGAAAACAAACAAGATATTTCAAAACAGCAAAAAAATGATTTGGGCTTTTAATAGATATATTACTTGCTGATATTTTATAGCCAAACAAGTAAATTATAGATTAAACTGTTACCATGATGTGTGTGTGTGTGTGTGTGTGTGTGTGTGTGTGTGTGTGTGTGTGTGTGTGTGTGTGTGTGCTCTCCTATATTTGGTATCTCTTTGGCTCCTCTGAAGGAACTCAGTCCTGAATCTGTCAGTAAAGAGAGCCGCTGCAGCAAAAACAAGGAAACACTCAGATACATTCATATCTACACCATCAAACGTAGTCTTGCAAATAAAGCAAGGTTGTAAAGGAACGTAAGAACAGCGCATAACCCTTTTTTTTTTTTTTTTTTACTTTGGTTGCTCCTCCTAAGTGCAGAGACTTAGTTCTGGTCATCCATCTTGCCAACAAACAAATCCTCTGGAGGACCAATTAGCAACGGCACAACCGTAACCTTTAGCTTTCTCCACACTTTGGAAGGAATATTATCCAAAATATGTATTTTTTTAAAACCACGTCAAGCCCCAAAGAAAAGGCAAGTGAACCCCTCTAACCGCCGTGTGTGTGTGTGTGTGTGTGTGTGTGTGTGTGTGTGTGTGTGTGTGTGTGTGTGTGTTAGATAACTAGATCTGATTTCTAGCACTAACAACCCTGCAAAGGCAACACTGCACCAGAGCCACAGCAGCACCGAGAGAGAGGGAAGAGGAGGGTGAGGAGGAAGAACAGGATAGATACTGAGACAGGGAAGGGGATCTGGGTGGTGTGTGTGTGTGTGTGTGTGTGAGAGTGTGTGTGTGTGTGTGTGTGTGTGTGTGTGAACAGAGGAAGATGTTTACGGTGGACGGAGGCTGACTGAAGGATGGTGGGAGAGACGAACGAGTATAAAGGATTTATACGACGAGATAAAGCGAGGCTATCTCGAGGGGAAGATGAGATTAGAAGTTAATAAAATGCTACGAGGGAGAGGAGTAAGACCTAGATATCCATCCTCATCGTGGAGGGAAGAGAAAGGAGGGAAACGGGTGGAGAAGGGGGAGGAAGGAGACAGATGGATACCTGCTTGACTAGCAGGACGGTGCTACAGCCGTCTAACTCACTCACACACACGTCAAAGTGTAAACATGGTGGCGTTTAATGATGTTAGGACACGGGATCGCTGTTTGGACGTGAGGCTGGAGGACGCCGGCTACCGGTCTCATCCTGGAACCACAACAGTGTGTTCTCTGAACGTGAGGCTGGCTAATGATGTCTGGTCCGGAGGGCTAAATTTAACTTCCTATCCTGCTTCTGTGATTATTCTTCACACACACTGCAACACTGATGGTCCTCGACTCCACAGGGAGGCTCCGCTAGCCGGGTCCTCCACGTCGTCCCTCAGCAGGTTTCTGCAGCATTTGCATTAATGTTCCAAGTGTCTTTGGCGAAGACATGTGGGGGACGTCGTGTTACATTTTGGGGTTAATTAACTGATGAAGTGTGCCGAAGAGCAACCTTAAAGCAACCGTTATTGATCAAAATGTAAACAAAACATTGGTCTTTTGACACAACAAAAAACTGTTCTCACAACCGAAACATTTCATCCATACTTACAACTATATTTTGTCAGTTAATTGGTTAAATGTATTTCCAGACTATGTATTGTTTATGGTCATATTGATCACATTTTTATTTAAACTAATAATTAAAAAAAAAGAAATACAGAAAGATGCAGAACCAAAGTATCATTCGTGAAAAAACATTTTTGATTGTGAATGAATCGTTTTAGAAGATGTTGACGGTCCCTAATTATTAATGTTTTGTTTCCCTCTGTGTAGATGTTGTCACCTTTAAGTCACAGTAAAAAAAAACACCTGATGATGAAAACCTTCTCAGACTCCTCACAGTATGTAAACGCCATGGCATGAATATTCATGGGATGTAAAGATTCTGATTTTGATATTTGTGGGTCAAACGACGAGCAGACATGTAGAAGTTGCTCAACAGTTTGGATGGGGATTAAACCGTCGACAGCCGTGCTCACATGTGCACTTTGCTTGAACGAATGACTGGAAACACTTTGAGTTGTTTTACTTCACATCAATAACGTATGTACATCTTTTCGTTTACGACCCTTCAGTTACATTTGTGAGTTCCTCAAATTGTTCTGCGGATTATTACTGTTATGATATTGAAAGAAAAGCCCCAGCTAACTAAAAGGAGCTGCTGTTGACCTGTTGACCTCGTCTTTCTAAGACCAGTTATTGTCAGTCTGAAGCCACAAAGCTTAACAAACCTATAACTATATAACTAACCTCTGACTCAATCATGTCTCATCCTCATGTCTTTTCACTTCACTAAGACTACATGTCAGATCGATCCAGTGGTCATAAGAGGGGGTCGTTGTTGTGATATTTTCTATGTTGTAAAGGATTCTTGGCTGTTCTAGTCAAATAAAATAAAAAAACTTCAATCAATCTAGATAATATTAAATTAAGGAAGATTTCACACATTCGTTGCCATTTGTTTCGTTGGCATTTATACATAAAACATTCTGCCAATATAATAAATCTGTTCAATGTTACTATCAAGCAATAATACTGGAGCTCTAACAAGCATCTACCCTCCTTACAGAGCCAGTATCTAACACACACACACACACACACACACACACACACACACACACACACACACACACCGGCCCCTTCAGACACACAAGTGCTTCCAAGTTACGCTATAACATGTTTATCATATTCATCATCATTGGTTAGCATGTTAGCATCCAGCAACAACAATGTGTGTATGTTTAGCAGGAAAAACACAACTCACACCTGGTGACCTAATGATTTAATTAACTGTTAACTAATGAGCTGTATGGCCTCGCATGTGTGGAAGTGACCCGATCACACTTTTACTTTAAGGCAACGTCGGCTTCAACGTTCCTAACGTTGTAAAACAAAATGTAACAAATAAATAGATAGATTAGATAAATTGACTAAAAGGTTAATTCATATTAAAAATAATAAATCATATTTTTTTTCAAATGAAGCAACAAATTGGTCAAAACTTTAACATGAATTAAAATCCCAGTGAACAATGATAACAGATTTTCAAACATAGAACTGGACTGAATAGATCTGCACCGCTGTCACAGATACCAGATCCAGCAATTTGAGTACCGGTGCATCCCAAGCAGTAATGTTGTTTATAATATATATATATATATATATATATATATATATATATATATATATATATATATATATATATATATATATATATATATGATATGTAATACATGGATTTGAAAATGCAAAACAGTACGTTATATGCAAAAAAAATCAAATGTAGTATGATTGCATACGCATAATCACATTTCATCGGCTTTATTTACAGGAAGGAGATTCTGCACGAGGGCAGAATCTATTATTCTAGAGAATGAAAACACACAAACAACACACACACACACACACACACACACACACAAAACTGCTAGCTCCAGCGATTTGGAAATCCAGTAGCCAAATATCCAATTTAAAAAAAAAGAGTGTTGGGTTAACTGTGCGGCCATAATTCAATGTCAGCAAGTTACACGTGCACAAAGAAGCCCTCCTGATGCACGACGCCATAAATCACTCTGCGGTGACGTCGATATCAAAGTCAAGTTCGGACACACACACACACACACACACACACTCTGTTCAATCACGAGAGTCGGCGAAGGAGATGCTGAAGAGAGAGAAAGAGAGAGAGAGATGGGGAAAGTAAAGCAGGGGAATGAAACCAAAAGCTGTTGTTGAAGAAGAGGAGGAGGAGGAGGAGGAGGAGGAGGCGAGGAAGGAGACAAAGGAGAAGAGGAGGATATACGATGGAAACGCCACAAAGAGGTGAAGGAGTTTTGAGAAGAAGGCTGTGTCGAGTCATTTTTACTTACTCAGTTTAATGTGCTGATGCTGCTGCCGGTCTCCCTCCCTCCCTCTTATACACTACATGCTGCCGGATGCAGAGAGACTGTTGGTCTGCCTGTCTCACCCCCCCACCTCACCGAACCAGGGACGAGCTGCTCTGAAGCCGGCAACACCTTCTTCTCTATTTTTACCCCACCTCATCCCATCAGCACACACACACACACACACACACACACACACACACACACACAGAACCCAAACTCTACATCACTTCCTATTCAGATTTCCCCTCTATCAAAATCAGCATCACCGTCTTATTCTCTCGATTCATTGATCATTCATTGGCTCCACCTGATCAAACCACGTCTCTAAATCTACACCCCATCCCTAGTTGTTAAAACTCCCATTCAGCACACACACCAAACACACCAAACACACCAAACACACCAAACAGAAAAGCCTCTCCTCCCCTTCCAGCCCTCCCCTTCGCGTCCTACATACAAACACATACATCCACACTTATGGCAGCGTACCGCTTATTGTATCCTGCTGCAGAAATGAGTCATACTCCACTGCTCCTCCATAGACACCCCACCCTTATCACAGACCAGAAACTATCTGCTCTCTCTCTCTGTGTGTGTGTGTGTGTGTGTGTGTGTGATGCGCTCTCCTTTCTGCATGAAACAGTTTCTCATATCACCTTTTGGAGAAAGAGAGAGGAGGGAGGGGGGAGGGGTTGCCTGTTGTGAGTGCAGAGAATAGAAGAATCTAATGATTGAAAAGAAACTAAAAGGAGCCGGTGTGAACAATGAACCCACACATCACATCGCCCCGAGGCCTTTTTTTTTTTCTTCTTCAAAATGAGCAGCATGAATATTTTAAGTCGTGCAATATTCTAAGGGAACGTGGAGATTGTCATTAAGCCCCCCGATCAGGATAACTAATGTCCTCCGCCTGGAGAAGATGCCTGCTCAGCCCTTTTCCCTCTCAGTTTTCTGGCTGCTCCACATTCCCTTCACACTAATGGTGCCATGCACGAAAGTGTGAGGGTTTTTTTTTTTTCTTTCCATAATGTTTTGCAATGACTCCGTTCCGTTAAAGAAAGGGAAGGAACATCCACGCCTCCGGGTCCCTTTTTGAAAACCTGATGAGTGAAATTTAATGTGGAACTTCGTTTTAATGAACTCTTTAATGAAGCGTTTCAAATACTTTCTCTTCAACTAACATTTTGGATTTGAGCTGCCATAAAAGACAACAGACAGTTTTGAGTAATTATTTGTTTTGCCATATATGTGTGCAGGTTTGCTGCCTGTTTGTATTATATATGATAGTAAATACATTTTCTTTTTTTCCTTGTTTTTCCAGGCTGCCACTTTGTCCTCTGGGAACTAGAAAATGAAGGCTCACCTGCTGATGATGTAACCGTCTTAGCTGTGTCAAACTGTAAAGACTCACTTTAAATGATCTGTTAAGGACACTCATGTTCTGATGGCAGACTTATCAATAAATCCATTTCATTCCAACTTAATTCCCACTGAGGACATTTTCAGTTCTACGATTTAGTTGATTGAATCCATGCAAAAACATTTTGCATTATCCATTGATCTGCTGATTACTCTCTTGAAAAATCCAGATGTCGAATAAAATGTTTGGGTCGACAAAAAACAAACATTTTCCTTTAATCCAAGTTGATAAAATATAGAAACATATAGTTTTTTGCAGCACAAATCCTCAGGTTTGAGAAACCGAGTGCTTCAAATTATGAATTAAAGATCAAAATAGTTGCTTGATTGATGATTTTCTGTCATCTAATTGATTAATCAGCCACATCATGCTGTCAGTCTGTCGTGCGTCTACGATTTAGTGTTTTAATGAACTAAACATTTTGATATTGCCAACATGAGGAACAGTAAAGTTTGATTCTACTCTAATTGTTTCAACTCTAAATGAATTCATCAGGACTAATTGGATGCTTGAGATGCTGTGAATGCCGACAGAGCTACAGAGTCTTGTAGTTTCTGTCGTGAGTACATCACGCTCCTTTTAAGGAGAGGTGTTTGAATCCCTCCCAACTCCCAACTTTCCCTCTTTGATGTCTCAGGGTTCATGAACTTCGGGGATCTATCAGCAGGTTTCCTAGTAAAACCTCACAACCAGCTTTTTGTCCACCTGCTGGACTCTCTGTGAAACTACAAAGCAGAGAAATCAAATCAACGACATCTTCAGGAACAAACACACGGAGGTACAATAAAACTCTTGATGAGACTATCATTGGCGAGGCACAGAAATCAGAGTCTCCGTTTAAATAACGTTCAGTCTTCCACGCGTGCTTGACCTGAAAACGTTAATTAAAAAAATAAAAAAACCTGACTGAGTTGGGATTTTCATTTTCCAAAGCACTTTGCTGCTCTCTACTGGGCAGAAACCCCGACTGGGCTGTGGGGAGGATGAACATGCCGAGCAGACACATTCATACAACACAACGCAAAGCTTCAAATGTCTTTTTGTAACTTATGGTGAACACAAAAGAGGAGCCGTGACGCCCCACCAACCTAAAGAGCAACAAAACCTGTCTTTGAAACTCAACCCAGGTCGATCCAGACTTAAGAGCACACCATGGCCTACATATTCCCACAGAGGCTGCAGCTCTTTGCCTCCCACTGACAATCGGCGTGATAATCGGCCCGCGACCGTGACTATGTAGCCCACAATGCATGCAGAAATCAGATTTTTTTCTCCTCTACCTGCCGCTTGATGAAGCTGGACGTTGTGTCAGAAGACGTGCTGCCATCGGAGCGTTTGAAGCGGCTCTTGCGTTTAGGCAACTTCCTCGGCAGCTGTGATGAAAGAGAGACACGGGAGTGAGGGGAATGAAGGAAGATAGACTTTTCCTTGTGATTTTTGACCAAATAAAAGCCTGGGGGGGGGGGGGGGGGGGGGGACTGGTGCAAAGGAGCTGCTGCAAAACCACAGCAGTGTCAGCTGTAGTTTAGTATCACACAAACACATCAGGACTAAATGAATCCAGCTAAACATACTGGTGTGATGCAGGAGACAGATCCCCCCCCCCCCCTCCACACACACACACACACACACACACACACACAGCAGGCCTCTTGTAACACAGTCCATTAATAACAAAGCATGGATGTTGCAGTGAGCATGCTGACAGGCCCTGTGGATTCAGGCTACAGGTGCTGCCTGAACCTTCTACACAAAAAAAATTAAAATGATCAGCACATTTGCATTGAGATGAATAATAAAGATCCATATGAGAGAGAAGGGGCCTGATCAGACCAAAATGCATCAACGTGTAAAGGCATTTATTTATGAGAGGCAGCGATCAAACATCAATCTGCAGTTCCACTGAAGGCGGAGGTGAAAAATAAAATAAATAAATAAAAAGTAGCTCGCTGCCAAATCGCGACGCCTCAATTGCAACAACAAGTAGCAAAAAAATAAATAAATAAGCTGAGCATTTTTTCTTCTACTTGTGGATAAAGGACACAAATAATCGTCCGCTGGGTGTATTTACCTGAAAATAGTGCGACTGGGAGCCTGTTTCCACAGCAGACAGAGGGTCTACGGGCGATTTGGACATTTTGACTTGCACCATCTATTGAGAGCGCAGGGAGGCGGGATGCACACAGACATGGGTTACTGGAGGAACCGAGGGACGCCGAATACATCTAAAAAACGGAAAATATGGAGGAGATTAATATCCCGAGTATCCTGATGATGGGAAAAAAGCTAACAAAAAAATGTGTAATAAGCGACTAAGGGTTAAGGATGTAAAGCGAGCAAATGCCGGAGCTATAATAACCCGTTGGGATCGGAGCGTCATCACTCGAGCAGCCGTTACAGGTCCGTACTAAGTGCGCGTCTCCGCCGGGGGTGTCGAGGTCGCTCGGCGCGCACGCAAATCAATCCAGACGCAGATGCGGGTGTACGGTTTTAATCCTCCTGTGTTTTTTGAGGAGGGTTGTTGGTTTCTGTAAACAGCGGGTTCCCTCCGCACCTGTAAATACGCGTTTGTTAAACGAGGAGGCGGACTGTGAAACCGCAGTCAAAGAATGTGTGGGAGCTTCAAAGAGCGGATCTTTGGACTCAGGATACAGGGGAGGTTTTTCTTTTCTTCTTTTTTTATATTTAAGATTTTATTTGTGTGGAAGAAAATGGAAACTTGGTCAAAATAATCCAAAGATAATGACATATTTTATCTAAATAAAGACGTAGTATCTGAAAATATTGACTTAATATTTCCAAATAGTGAAGTAATTGATTTAAAATCTCAAAATACTGAGAAACTTTCTGCAAATATTGATTATCTCAAAATATTAAGAAACTTTCTGAAAATATTCATTAAGTATCTCAAAATAGTGAGAAACTGTGTACACATTTTGATTAAGTAGGCCTATCTGAAAATATTGACTTAGTATCTCAAAATAGTGAGAAACTTTGTCCAAATATTGATTAAGTATCTCAAAATATTGACTTAGTATCTCACAATGAGAGATTTTCTCCAAATATTGATTTAGAATCTCAAAATACTAAGAAACTTTCTGCAAATATTGATTAAGTATCTCAAAATAATGAGAAACTTTCTCCAAGTATTGGTTAAGTATCTGAAAACATTGACTTAGTATCTCAAAAATAGTGAGAAACTCTCAAACTGACTATAGTATCTCAAAAATATTGACTTAGTATCTCAAAAATATTGACTTCATATCTCAAAATAATGAGAAACTTTCTCAAAATAATGACTTAATATCTCAAAATAATGATTTATTACATTATTCAAACTGTAGCCTATTTATATATTGCTGTGTAAAAAAAAAAAAGTTATATCTTCAAAGTAAGTAGTGCAGTAAAAAGTAAAACATAGAAGGGAAATACTCAGGTAGAACACCTTATAAATGTGGTCCAATCAGGCAGCGGTGAAATACCTGTAATTAGCTTCAACTTGGGCGGAACGTTAGCGGCTAGCTAGGTAGCTAGCTGAAGAAAATCTTAATATTTTTATTCAATCCCCACTATTTCTCAGGTGTTATTTCTTGGAGACCAAACCTCTAAAGTGACCGTCGGGCGGCTGCATCCATCGGGGGACCGGAAACGCGTGGAAATTTCGCTCCGTGTCTGTTCCACGTAAGTACCGATGTGCTCACACGTTAGCATAACAAAGCTAATGCTACATGCTACCGCGTCCGTGTTTGTGAGCTCGTTTTTTGGAACTCCGGCGACCCCTAGTGACCCAACGTGAATTAAATTCAGCGTTGCTGTTTCAGCAGTGAGACTGTAAACAGCGAGGCTACGTATAAAGTGAGAAAACATCTGCTAATGGTCTTATTTTCTTGTCTGCTAGCTAACAATAGCAACAGTGGTGGGTCAGGGGAAATGGCTTCAGTTGGTGAACTACATGTCCCATACCATGTCTCCTATACATTAATGTTGTTGTTGCTCGGTGTTGTAGTTTTTACTATGCTAGCTGTCTTTTCCTGCATCCAGGCTTAATGCTAACTGTTATGCTAGGCTACACACAAACACACACACACACACACACACCACAACATCGACAATATCTCTACAATATTTATTTCTATTTAGTTAGAATCTATTTTTATTATTTTATTTATAGAAATACTCAGTTTCATGTAAAAGTCATGCATTAAAAACTTCTTTTATTACTCACTTGCTAGCTTTACAAAATTAGCATAAAAATATAAAGAACCAAAAGTTAAAGTACTATATATATATATATATATATATATATATATATGGGGCTAATTTTTAATTTGACTAGTTTCCGTCAACCTTAATATTAATATGTAATATTAATTGATTTGCCTATAATGTTGTATTATTAATTTGAGTATTAATAATAAGTAGCTTTTAACTAGTTGTCAAATACATGAAGTGTTGAAGGAACTAATTACCTCTGAAATGTAGTATAAAATAAAAATACTCAAGTAACCACCTCAGAATTGGACTACTTCAGTGCGTGTGCTTAATCACATTCCAACATATTGTGTTTATGTTTCCTCTGCTGGCAGATTTATGAGAATAGTTTATCTCACTGTGACTCTGTGAAGTTTTAAGTTTTAAAAAAGTAAGACATGTCCCAGTATCACCCTGTAGAACTGCCGTAGAAGACAATAAAAGAGGTCATCTACCACAATGTGAACCAGCAGAGATCTGAGTTTACCCCAGATGACATGGCAGAGGACTGCTTGTTGTTTGTTTCTACCTCAATTACTCAACAAATTGGAGATGTGGGAGGTGATTCAGAGGTGTGGAACTGGGTTGCCTTTGTGCCGTCTTCCTGAGTAACCCCACCTGTGGCTCCAACATCTGGTCAGACCCCTGAATGGTCCGGCCTCCAGACACCTCAATGGTCCGGCTTCCTGACCCCTGAATGGTCCGGCCTCCAGACCCCTTAATGGTCCGGCCTCCAGACACCTGAATGGTCCGGTCTCCAGACCCCTGAATGGTCCGGCCTCCAGACACCTGAATGGTCCGGCTTCCAGACCCCTGAATGGTCCGGCCTCCAGACCCCTGAATGGTCCGGCCTCCAGACACCTGAATGGTCCGGCCTCCAGACACCTGAATGGTCCGGCCTCCAGACCCCTGGATTGTCCGGCCTCCAGACCACTGAATGGTCCAGCCTCCAGACCCCTGGATTGTCCGGCCTCCAGACCACTGAATGGTGAATGGTCCGGCCTCCAGACCCCTGAATGGTCCGGCCTCCAGACACCTGAATGGTCCGGCTTCCAGACCCCTGAATGGTCCGGCCTCCAGACCCCTGAATGTCCGGCCTCCAGACCCCTGATTGTCCGGCCTCCAGACCACTGAATGGTCCAGCCTCCAGACCCCTGGATTGTCCGGCCTCCAGACCACTGAATGGTGAATGGTCCGGCCTCCAGACCCCTGAATGGTCCGGCCTCCAGACACCTGAATGGTCCGGCTTCCAGACCCCTGAATGGTCCGGCCTCCAGACCCCTGAATGGACCGGCCTCCAGACCCCTGAATGGTCCGGCCTCCAGACCCCTGAATGGTCCGGCCTCCAGACCCCTGGATTGTCCGGCCTCCAGACCCCTGAATGGTCTGGCCTCCAGCTCCCTGAATGGCCCCTTGTACTTTACTTGAGATTATCCAATGTATGTTTCTTCATACTTTTATAATTTTGAGGGGAATATTGAACTTTTTACTCCGCTGCATATAGTTAACTGCTATTACTAATTTCTTCTTATTAAATATGATGCATTGTTAGAAATAGCTAGTACTTTTACTTTTGATAGTTTTAAGTAAATATGGCTTATTTAAAGTAACTGTAAATGAGGATGAAATCTTATTTTTCCCTCCTCCACATTGTTTTTTTTTTCCTGCTGGGCTGCTCATGCTGGAGAGCCCAGCTGGTGGTGTTTGACCGGGCGGACTCGTTACAGACGCGGCTTCGCCTCTAGGGGGCGTGCCGAGTTACTAAAAGTGAAGAGAGTGGTGTGAGCAACGGCGCGCCTCTGCCGAGGAGAGCTGCGTCAAGCGTCAAACCAGCCAAAGTTAAACAGCGTGTCACCGGAACTAAGTGGGGATTCGATTTCAAAATAAAAGCCGAAAATCTAAGGCGTTGAGGACGAAGAGAGACAAAACTGGATCGATTCAACCGTTTGATTACATGCTGTCTATCTGTGCACGTTCAAGGACATTGACACTCAGTGCACTTAGACACACAATTCCAAGAACAATTTACAAGAGCTTATGGATGCAGAAACTGTCCTCTTTCTAGGTGGAGAGGAGGTTCTGTGGCTGCTTGGCATCTGCCGGGATTTCCTTTTTCCATGTTCACATTCTGTGCACCATTTTGTCACATGGATTTGCTACACTATGTTGGTCCATCTGTACATGCCACACATGTTGCTCCTCTTTTCGTCCTGGGAGAGAGATCACTCCCGGGGAGCTCTTGCTCTTCCATATTTTCCACCATATAAACAAAGGCAACAATGAGCAGCATACAATGTTTTATCAGTGAATAAGTGATATTTTGTAAGGGATGCTATAAATAATTGCATGTTATGATTATCCTGGCCAAAATAATTGTGATTCACAATATTATCGCGATAATCATCAGAATGTAAATGGCACTTTAAAATACTGGAATCATTTAACATTTTTTTTTTAATATATATATATTTTTAAAATAATATTAAATAAGACGATCATCAATCACAAGATAACCCTAGATAGATAGATAGATAGATAGATAGATAGATAGATAGATAGATAGATAGATTAGATTATTGATCGTGAAAGAAATTCAAGATAAAGGATAAAGCCAGACAGGTCATAGGTGTTATGGAAATATGTGCGAGTCGAAGCAAGGAGACCTCTGAATGTCTTCTGCAGAAATATTAATTGATGCCCGATGTGCATCATGAGAATCAAGGTTTGAGCAGTACAACAGTGCAGTGCCAACCCCAATTCTGCCTCCTGTCCCTCCTGGGAACTCATAAAAGCCTAAGTTATGTTGAGGAAGCTGCCACGGCGTCGGTATTATGTCTGGGTTAAAGGTAAGGACTCTGTGTTCGGCCCTGAGAGACACGCTAGTGTCTTCTTTGTGAGCTTGCCTCGCTTGGAGATGCAGACACTTAATAACTCAGATTGAATGTGAACCTATTCATAAAATGACATGTAAGAATCAGGTAAAATTCCCTCACAGTAGGTATTACAGACAAAAACATTTATCCTAAAATAAATACTTTCCGAACACAAATTTTCTGAAACAGTCAATTTATTGCTATGAAATCATTTCCATCACTTTTTATTCCAAAACATTTTTTTTTTTTTTTGTGCTAAGCTAACCCACTGCTGGTGGTAGCTTTGATGATGGATTTTCCCGCCAGCTCTGTGTTGAGGGTTTTTAATTTGAAAAAACGCCAACCGGAAGTGTGATGTTTGCATCCCCTCTGCCTTGACAGTGGCGCTTGGAGCCGAAAGAGAGGGTCAGGGGGAGGAGAGGAAAGGGAGTGGAGCGAGAGAAGACGACAGGAGGGAGATCCACCACAGAGGGTGACCAATTTAAAACCGGACCATCCTCGGGACAACCGGGCTACGGATGACCCCCTCCCCCCCGGGCCGCTCCGACCCACAACCGAACGCCGAATCGGATTGTCCGCTGCGCTCTCCTGTCGGGGGGGACTAGGAACGGAGGATGATCACGGTGAGTCCGTCTCCTTTTCTGACTACAACCGCTGCTGCTGCTGCTGCTGCTGCTGCTGCACACCGCAGGCCGACATATCTATAACACATATGTCCTCCTGTCACACGGACGCGTCCGACGCTGTTGCACGGAGCCGCCTCTCCTCTATACACCAGTCTGTCGGAGTGAATGACATAGCTGGCAACAGTTGCTGTAAGGCCTTCACGCTGGTGGAGGTGGTGGTGGTGGTGGTGGTGGAGACACGGTCAGTACATGTTTTCCACTGGCGGCCAATAACAACATATCTGTGTGTGGAAACGAGGATGAGCTGCAGCATTATGTTTCCTATCACAGCTGCTTTAAAGAGGCTCACACATCACATCACTTGTTCATAACATAACTTTGAACTTAAATAACCACGTATACCCTCATCACTGCTACATGCACGCTTTAATGTGAAGGGGTTTCATCTTAAAAACGTGTCATCCGTTTACCTGGCTTCATGCTGAGGAATGCTGCAAGCAGCGAGAACATGCATGTGTTTATTTATCCGAGACGCGTGTTTGTCAATACACTTTTTTTTTTTTTTTTTTTTATTCTGCTGCAACACCGAAATGAGGCTTTTTGCACACACACTCACAAAAATATACAAAAATAAATCACCAACAAAGAAGGCCCTGCGTGTGTCTTTTAACTTGGACTACCGGACTCAACGGATTCGTGGTCCCCGTTACGGTTGTCACATAGGCCACGGTGTTATGTAACAAGGAGCCTACGCTGTTTGAATGCGGGCCCTCACACACACACACACACATACACACACACACACACACACACATGCACGCGGCCTGCCTTGTGTGTGTGTGTGTGCATTTACAACACCGGATTGCAAAACATGTCATCTGCACATGAAAAAACAAGACAATTTAACGCGTTGCATGCGTTTGATTCCTCGTATCGGGGTCTATTTTCGCATCTGGATGACAGCTGAGCCTCCGCGGAGAGATAAGAGAGGAGGGGGGGGGGGTAAGATGCACGCAACGCGGAGGGGGAATCGAGCCCGCGATGAATGACTTCATGCTCGCTATTTGTGACTGTAGCGACTGACTGTGTAGCGGCTGTCCGGTTGAAAATGTCCCCTAGGAATAGTCAGCCACCCCCGCCTTCCCTTCTCTCCGCTTCCCCTCCCTCCCTCTCTCCTAGTGGAGGGGAGGGAGGGAGGACCGGAGCACGGCCAAGCACCATGCACGCACACGCACACGCACACGCACACACCAAGCACTGGCAACCGCGACGGTTTTTTCTTTTGCAAATGGGTACAAGCTGGTCGACCTTGTGCAGGGGAGTGAGGGACGCAGCAGCAGCCGGGGAGGTGCGAGGAGAGGAGGGGAGGCATGGTTCTCCTTGAATCTTGTCGATCCGCTGCCATGGGAGGGAGGGAGGGAGGGAGGGGGAGGCATATATACGACTAGGACGGGGTACGTGCCAGAGAAAGCGCACGCAGGCGAGATTATAGTGAGGAAATGCTATTTTTGCTTCAACAACACAGCGTGCCTCTCTCCCCGGTGAAAAAACGCTGATCGATGAGGCAGCAAGAAGAAGCGGCGGCGGCGGCGGCGGCGGCGGCGTTGCGTTCACGTGTCTCTCTGCACTATAGGAGCTTAGACTGTCTGGTAGGCTCTGGTGAGATCAGCTGGTAGCTGAGGCATATGTGGAATTCAATAAGACGACCAAACTGCTACACTGTAATCATATTTAAGTAGTTTATTCTAGTAATGCTTTAGTAATATTGGAGATATATATACTATAAATAATTACCAGGTTAGCATGAACACAAAAAATGCCTACTTTTAGTCCCAAAGAGACTATAAGTGGAATAATTTCGCTTCATAAAGCAGAATGTAGCCTCATAAATGGGATGCACTCTCACTTTTTCACCACACCTCGGCTCTGGTTATCCGATACCGGTGCCCTCGTTTTACCTCAACTTTGCATTCTGTGTCTGCTGGGTGGCGTTCGCTGGGCTCATTCTCCTGCTAGGTGACATGAAAGGCAGGCATTGCTGTGTGCTATTCATACCCAAATGAATGTCATGCACTGGAAGGTGCCCAGGCAGGTTCACGAGACGACTACTTACTTTATACAGTGGAAGAAATGACGAGCAATATCCATAAAATACACCAGATAAAAATATCTATATACATGTTGATGGTGTGCTTTTTAAAAACACGGCCAACATTGTGTATTCAAACTATTTATAGTGTGACAGGGATGTCAAGTGTACATTTTTTTAAATTTATTACGTAAAATCTGAATTTAAATATGATATATTGAACAGCAGAACTATAAAATGAATTTGCAGGTCCTCATCGTATTGATTTCGTCCAGCAACAACAGACTGATACAATTACATGTGTCTCTGTGATATTTATGTTATACACAAACAGTTTGATTTTCTGGTCATTTTTATTTTAAACTGCTTTTGGTTTGAACGCCGCAGGGCCCACAGATCCCATCATGCTTTGTTTCCCGTTACTGTCCTGATATTTGTCTTGACAGTGTCCTGTTGTCCGGTGGCATTTATCTATATTTATTACTTGCCTTTTTATCATTGATTGGGATGATAAACAGAGCTTGACGGAGTCGCTGTTTTTATCTTCAGCCCCACCGACTCCAAAATGCTGTTGTGCTGTTTTTAAATCAGAGTTTGTGTGTTTTTTTTGTACGGAGGGGTCAAATCGAGCAAGTTCTAGTTCAAACTATTTTGGATCCCCCCCTCCCTCATAGTTTTAGAAGTAGCTTGTTATTCTATGAATCTCATTTTTATCTAAAGTTGTGTCCGGTATCCAGAAAGTTGTGTGTTTACCTGACAATTATGTTGTGTTTTTATTTCCCATCAGATTTGGGATAAAGGAAATATTTGCTAACAAGCTATTGAAAGAGCTAAATGTGCCTGTTCATTAATAGACACCCACATTACTATCATGATCTGATGGTTTTTCATCTGATACCTATTTGTGCATTGGCTTCCATACAGTCTACTGTATGTGTATGATGTTATTTTCCCCCTCTAGGCCCAGCAGAAGCCGTGGAGATAGGCCTGGCAGCAGAGAGCGGTCTTCTCATTAACCTTGGTCTGTGATCACTGGCCCTGGCACAAACATCTGGAGCGACCTCTTTGACCCCATCCGGTCGGTCCCGCCCCGTGGCCCTGCATTGTGGCCCCTACAAAACCCCTCCTCACTACTTCAACATAGTGTCCACCGGGGGATAAATGAGTGAACCGGCTGCAAGGGAAAGGGCTGGGACATGTACCAGAACCCCAACAGGTAAATGAGCATCTCCTACAAAAGGCCCTTGTTGCTGTCATTTGTCTTTGACCTGTTGCTTGTTCTTGAACGCACCTCTCTCTGCCCCCCCCAGAATGTCCTGGTTCAGTGGTTTCCTAGTCGCCAGAGTGGACGACCGCAAGACTGCGTGGGGGGAGCGCAATGGCAAGAAGTCCAAACGGAAGGGAGGCTCATCTCTCTGCAACCCGCGTTACATGAGCTGTCTGCGGGACCCAGATGCTATGGAGCCCCCCAGCGGAGCCCCGCTCCATCAGCACCACCGCGGAGGGGTGGCGGGGGCCATGGGAGGCGGGGGCAACTTCGGCGTCCGTTGCGGATGGCAGGAGGACCACTACGGCAAAAGGGGAGGGGCTCCCGGGGAAGGCGTGGGGCTGAAATCGGTCGACTTGGGCTTCGAGGACGGCGAGTTGAAAGGGAGGAAAGGCGGATGTAACGGAGGAGGCGGGGACGCGGGCGACGACGGCCCCAACGGCGCGGCGGGGGTGGTGACCGCCGCGGACTGCTGGCTCAGGGTGGTGCGGGTGTTCCAGTCTAAGAAATTCCAGTCCCGCAAACTGGAGCGCCTGTACCAGCGGTACTTCTTCAGACTGAACCAGAGCTCCCTGACCATGCTCATGGGGGTACTGGTGATCGTGTGCGGCATCATGCTGACCTTCCACTGTGTCCACGCCGCCCCCCATGTGGCCTACTCGTCGACACTGTCGGTGGCGATGGCGCTCTTCATGGCTCTCATGGTGGTGTGCAACCGCAACGGCTTCCACCAGGACTACATGTGGATGGTCAGTTACCTGGTGATCGGGGTCCTGCTGTCGGTGCAGGTGTTCGGCGTGCTCATGGTGGCGCCCAGGAGCGCCTCGGAGGGCATCTGGTGGTCCGTGTTCTTCATCTACATCATCTACACTCTGCTGCCCGTGAGGATGCGAGCGGCGGTGCTGAGCGGAGCCGTGCTGTCCATCATACACGTGGCCACCACCTGGTATATCAACCAGACGGACCAGTTCCTCTGGAAGCAGGTAGGAGAGGCCCTGAGCTGACATCTATTGTGTGATTTTCTCTTTCAGTATTTACAAGCATCTTCTCCCAGATGTTATTCCTTTTTCGGATTAAGTTCATGACCGAAGTGAAGTTATATGTTTCACCTCCTCTAACTCACAGATCGTTTGGTTGATCCGTCTGCAGCTGATTCTGTGGCTGAATCCAGATAACTTTATTTTAAACGTCTGGCGTGTAGTTATAGCTTTCATAAAGTGTGTTTTCATGAGCAGTGGCAGTGGAGATATTTTAAATTGCCTGGCTTTTCATTGGATGAACAGGCTTTGGGCATTGTGTATGTCTAGCAGATGCCCGCCTGAAGCCGACTGCAAATATCCATGATAGAAAACAGAAGTTCTCCATTTTATATAGTTAGCATTATATCTCTTTATATATCCGTCTTTGTGGCCACCTGCTGTCCTTATAGCTTTATTTGGGTCTCCACCAGCTCCCGGGGGAACAAATCTGGCTCTTTAGTTGCAAAATCCTTCACTGTGTTCACCGGCTAGTCTCTCGTTTTGTCTGTACAGTGGAGTTTTCATAGTTAAACACCTGAATATGAATGTTGAACTGCGATGTAGTCGGTTCCCCCGACTCCGCCTCGTCATGTTATTTGGTAATGATAATACTGACGAGTATCTTACGTGGGCCCCGCCCCGTCCCTCGCAGCTGGAGCTCCGTTCGGGGCACGATGATGGCTCCCCGTGGAGCAGGAGGCATGGGAAAGGAAGTCAGGGTCAACTCATTCCTCCTGTCGACATCAAAATCATTTGACTGTCAATTCCTAATATATAGGCCACATCCTTAGGGTCTTTTTTTTTCCTAGACCAAAATTCCTTAAGGGTCTAGTGGTGGCCTAAAGCTGGACCAATGACTATGAATAAATTAATTTCATAACAATAACCATTCCTCCCGAATTTAGTATTATTCCTGGAGGTATTAGCATTATTAGTAGTAGATTTGGTGGTCTCAAATGTTGGGTTCTCATCATTTATATAATTTATGGTCTTTGCTCTTTTATTTATTTATTTTTCTATTGTTTCTTTAGTTCACACAGGCACAGAAAATCTCCATCTTGTTCTTTCAACCCCTGACAAAACTGTCCTTATTCACTGTTTTTGTCTTATTGTTCTGTTAGTGTATTGTCATTTGCCTTACAGTAAAAACAAAAATGAAAAAGACATTACATTGGGCTTCATTAAATAAGGATTTCTCTCTCTTCTGACATTTTATAGATCAAACAATTCACTGATTATACATGGGTAAGAAAGGATGATGAAGAACATTTTTATATAAATGTTTCATCAAATTGCTGAGCTTCCTTAAGTTGCAAAGTGGAAAGGAGTTGATAAGCAGTTACATTTAATTTATTTGATGAAATTGCCTTTGCTGATCAAAATGTTGGCGATTACAAAAAGTCAAAATATGTTTGCTAACAGTATATGTAGAATATAACAGCCAATGTGTTGCTTTTGCGATTGATTGACTAGTGGATTAGTGCTATATATATATGTGTGTGTGTGTGTGTGTGTGTTGTATTTGCACGTATACTGGGGTCTTTTGGCTATAGTGTGTTGTTTGTGTGTCACACCAAGGACCAAGGGGCTCGCTGAAGGTCAGCAGGCTGAATGAAGCGGCCCGGCTGGATGACTGCGTGCATGCATGTGTGTGAGAGTGAGCGCTGTTGTCTGACAGTGGGAGGATACCATGATATAAAGCAGTATCACTCAGGTCTCTGTGCTCTCACACAAGGGAAGCCTTGTACTTTTTCAGCAAGGGCGGGGTGGCGACTAGTGCGTTCGTGTCTGCGGGGGGGACAGTATGGTGGCTGCTCACTTTCTATAGAGCCATAGCTATCTTACATCTGCCGTCTCCTTGGGGAAAAGTTATGGAAAACATTATGGGGAAGGCCATTACGTGAATACAATAGGGGGATGCAAGACTTAATGAGGAATCACTGATTGTCACTGTAATGTCTTTGCCGTTACTGTAAAGGTATGCATACAGTAACACGTGTTGGCCCGGGCAACAACAGCCCAAACAAGTGCCTTAAAGACGGATCACGTTGTTCTGATATGATGTTTATTATGAATCAATTCCACAAGTACAGGACTAAGTTAGGGATTAGTGGGAACTGCTGTGAGCGTTGTGATCATGCATGATGTACCATGCTGTCATTAAGTGGATGAATGTCATGAGATATGGCGATGTGTGTGTTTTCCTAAGGTCTGCGTGAGTAGTATATGTATACGAGGTGAAACATCAATCACTGCTTCACGCTTCTGTGCAAAGTATTTCCTCTTTCTCCGATAACTCATTAACCTCACCGTGTTTCTGTTGGTGCCGATGGGTTCAGATAACGACGGAGTTGTGTGTGAGAAACAACGTGAATGCAGATCCTCTTTTCCCTCTTTCTGTCTGGCTGCTGACGCCACGGATTTAAACTGGGGAATTCGAGAAGGAATCTGCAGTCGGGTTCAGATTCTCCTCTCATGAGTGCAAGTGGATTTTCTGAAGGCGTACTAGTAGCTGATTCATTTGTTATTTGTCTCACTTGCATATCGGACTGTAATTTCATGAGCTGAGTTAAATGGGTGGTTTTTGAATGTCCTTTATTATTTCACACTCTGTAGCTCATATATATACACCCTTAAGACCAGAAATGCCTGAGATATGAGGAAACATTTATGGACAGCTTGTTCAGAAAGCATCTACACATGTGCAAAAGGTCAGAGGTTAATGTCGGGGTTGCCTCTAATCGCCACATATGCATTTGTAGCTCTTTGATTACCCCAGAACCACTGTGAAAGAACATATTTAATGCATGTCTTTAGCATTAAATATGTTCTTTTCACTGGTTTCAAGTAGCATTTTTTTTTCTTGCAAAAGGTTGGTGCATTTAGCTCATTCACCCAGCCGCTGTCAGTCCCGTCTGAACAAAGCACACCCTCGCCCTTCTGATGGAGCAGATTAACCAAGCTTTTGACTGTTAAACATCCCTATATGTGAATAAATTCAAAGTTTAATTACGATTATTGTGTGAAGTCACATTTATAACAAAGTGCTCGGGATCTTTTTAAAGAAGAAAGGTTGTCACATTATCTAGGTTTGTGTTGTTTTGTGTCCAGTTGGGTTGTAATTGTGCAACATAGCATTAACCATGTATACTCTCTGTATTTGTATCAACTGATAGTTTGACCGCCCCATTAAAGGTAATACTATATTACAATATTTAATCATTTATTACCACAATGTCTTATTTAGAAAAACTCCAAAGGAAAAGGCCTACTTTAATTCAAGGCATCCACAAAGAATAGAACCTGTAAACAGGACGGTGCAGGACCATTTTTAATTGAATGACTGTTGACACCTCTCTTTCTGTGCATCTTGATTCCTTAAATTTGGCACAAACTGCACACTTAATTGGACTCGACTGATTACATTCTAGTGGTCAAAGGTCAAAGTCACTGTGCCCCTTTACAAAACACGTTATTGGCCATAACTTAACAATTTCTCAAGCTTTTTGGGATAAAAGGAATGGTTGTAAACTGGAAATTGACAAGGCGTTTACTCTACTTATTCAGTAAATGCTGTCTTGTCTGCTTCGTAAGCATTTCACCTTTGTCTCGTGGAATTTATGGCCTTTAATCCCGTCGAACCTTTTGAAAACACATGCAGCACATCTGGTTGTTTCCGAAGCCGTACTGCTCTTGGCATTGTTTGGGGTGTGTGTGTGTGTTTTTACAGCTGCGTACAGTAGAATGGAAGCGTCCGTGCTTAGCTCCGTCTTATTGTAAACGCTGGACTGCAGAATGTGAGAGAGTTATCGTACGCGGGACTGCTTTCAAAACAAACGCCAATCCTTCAAAGCTTAATATTTTGTTGTAATGGAGATGTCCTGTTACATGTCAGCTTCACTCTGCTGTTACTTCCATGTTTATTTGGGTTTTTTTTGTGTCTGTGATCCGACTCAATTCAATTAGCCACAGTAGTACTGTACAGTCTAGGGGTGGGAATCACAGAGTAAGTCACAATACGATAATATCACAATGTTTTACCCATGATGATATCGCGATACTGCAATTCTGCGATACACGATATATTGCAAGAAATCACCTACAATATGCATCACGATATCTGTGTCTGAGGGAGAAATCATACCAGTAAAAAAGGCAAAAGCAGGAATTAATTAGTAGTATATTGTGTTTATTCACTGCATTGTGGTGTCAGTTTCACAGAAGTCCTATCTTCATCCCTCTTTAACAAACATCACGACATCATGTTCCAGTATAGACACAAACTGGCAAAAAGGCCAAGAGGAGTCATGAAGTAGTGACTCTGAAGAGGCTAAAGGTAACTGCATTAATGCAGGAATCAGTAAATAGCTACATATTTCAATAAAATCCCATTTTTATATCGATATTTGGCGCCAGTGGAGTATCACGATATTTCGATATATTGTCCCGCCACACTTGTACATACATGTGTGCGTCCCACCCGCCAACGCACACCATTCCCTGCTTTTGTTGTGGTTGTCAACTTCCCTTCTTGATTTTTTTTTTTTTTTGTCAGATTTGAGAAGTGACATCGTAAATCCGTTGTCCTGCCTGTGCGTGCGTGGGTGTCTGTTTTGAGTGTGACATGTACAGCGCCTGCTTCCGTCCAGGATTAAAAATCAGACGAATGCACCAAGCGAAGCCCCACACAGCCTGCACGGTTTCTCTTTTTCATACACGGCTGTCCACACACGCCGATCGCTGCCACCGCGGTTTTTTTTTCAACAAAACTCCCAACTCATAATTGTACATTCTTCACCCCGGCGTTATTTGCCTCATTGTCCCTGACAACAAAGCATCGTTGTGTGGATGTGTTGTTGACACAAGTCCTGTGAGAGGTCAAAGACTGGTTCCTAAAAATACCCAGCCCTTGGCGTTTCTGCTAACTGTTGCGTCACATGGGACAGTCTTATCAGAGCCTGCGTCAGAGCAACAGGCAGGTCACTCTAACTCAAACCCCCCCCCTTTTCTCTGCATACACGCTGGCCTGTGGTTTTCACGTATCCTGAAGGCTAATGCTCCATATTCGCAGATACTACAATGCCTTTATCTTGTTTTTTTTTGCTCCATGTTAATGAAGCATGAGCTAATGCAATTTTGGTATTTGACCACGGCAGAGATCACATGTAAAGCCCCCTAATTCAGCAGCACAGAGGGCAAACCAGACCTCTACATGGACTCTTAGAGGACAGTCACTATGTTTCACAGGTCTCCTTGTCAAGCCGCTGAGTGTTTTAAGTGTGTGTGTTTTTTTGAAGTAGATAAGATAAGGGAATAGAGTTGAAATAATAATGCCGCTTTGTCTGCTCACGTCAAACTTTCCAAATGTGCTGTTTACTCAAAAAAAAAAAAAAAAACATCAAGATGGGAGCGCCTCTGATCCCCGGTGGAGGAAGTGTTCGGTGTGATGATCACCTGTGCAAAAGCTGCAGCTATAGAATGAGACACCCGGCGTAAGCGAAGGAGGAGGAGGAGGAGGAGGAGCGTGATCGGAGGAGAATCCGATATTCTCACCACGCAGTCCTCTTTTTTTTCCCTCTCAGCCTCCTTGATAAATAATTTGTGGTTAACGCGGCAGCAGCATTTTAACGAGGATACCTGTCACATGTACACTTTGCTCATGATCAGTATGGGTGCTGACTGATGGATCTCACACACACACACACACACACACACACACACACACACCCTGCAGATTTACTCCACAGAGGTTGTAGTTTATCAAAATGTAAGCGTTGATTCACGTAAATGTGATATATATAATGTTTCTCCTTATAAATACATTCAACGTGTTTGTAACTGCCGCCGTTTTCTTGTGTGTGAGACTTTTACGTGGATACAGATCACTCAAGACGCCCGTACCGCCGCCGTCGCCGCCACCAACAACCCGTGGACCAATCACAGCCACGGAAAAATGAGTTATCAGTTTAGCATCACTTCTGAGAATGATGGGAGGGGGGGGGGGGGGGAATAAACAGCATTGCTAAGTGTCTCCCTCAGTGCTTGTGTTCAGTTGGTCCAGCGGTTGCCATGGAAACAACTACGACTCAAGCAGTCGGCAGACCCAGTTTAAGCCTGCCGGTGTACAGTTTGGTAACCGCGGCTTGAAGTAAAAAAAAAAAAAAAAAAATCAGGTCAAAATTGATTTCTAGCTGTTCACGTTCTCCTTTCTGAGAATCTGGAAGCTCGAGGATGTCGGAGGGGTTCCAGCTTTCTAGACACACTGCTGTTTGGCTGCTGTGTGTTTTGTCCCCCCTCCCACACTGACGAAATGAGACGGCCCATGATTAAACTTGGCGATGACAGAGGAGAGGTCATGTGAGTGGAGGTGCTGTGTGGAGTCAAGAGGGATGGACAGGATGCCGTTTGCCCGTCTGTGTGGTTCGGGGGGAGCTTATCTGTGGTCTGTGACTCTGCATGTCTGTAGTCCCCGGCTCAGGATGTGTTTTTAGGCCTCGAGGATTTTAAGGAAACCTCACTGGGTTGAGTAAATGACCTTGTATGGTTCTGTTATTTATAAGAGTCTCTTTTTTTTTCCAGGCACAGATTATTGTTTTTATTTCTATTACAACTCATTTACATTCCCCCTTAATGTTGGCATAACTCCTCCTCAGAGGCTTTTTGTTTAATCACAGCAGTTATTCCTGAACCTGTTGTCCTTCCACAGCAGGTTTAGGCCCAGCGTCCCTCGCCATCCACCAAAACGTGGTGTGAAAGAATGTTATCCTCGAGCTTCCTTTTTGTATGCAAATGTTGCTGCACTTTTGCAACTCCAATGCCAAAATACTATAATAGTCACACTCTCTCCAGAGAAGTCACACCCGCCTGGTTGCCAGCAGAAATGTGTGTGGTGTGTAGTTTATCAGTGTTGGGACCCTCAGCGTGCCCACAAGCAACACAAGTAAAAAGGAACATGGGCAGAAAATGATAACAAGTAATCGTTCCAGACAAGGCTGCACATTTATTTATGTAACGTTTATGGACGTGTGTTTTCGGGTGCACGGCCTCTAAAATACTCAAAAGATGTCTAAAACAGGAAACGCAGAAAAGCCAACAAACTATTTATGGAAATCGTTGTCATCAGTCATACTTTTATGTTTAAGGATAAGGAAAGAGTGTTCATCACAACTGACAGAGGAATACAGTAGCAGTCAATGCTTTTTAAGCTTAAAGAAAACATGTTTTAATGAAATATATTGTGACTGACTTTCTGAATAAATAACATTTAGGAATATATAGTAAATTATATAATATAAGCCCACTTCCTTTTTTTTAATGTATTGTATTTATGTTATGCTTTTCACGTTTGTTTACATATTTTGTAGTTAAATACACGAAGAAGACCCTACTTCTTCCATATATTGAACATATTCCATCTGCTAATGTATACCACTATTAGAACATATCTGTGTCATAATTTATGGATCTACAATAAGGGAAATGTCAGACTGAGGCTCTGTATTTACTCTTAACTGCACTATATCTGCCGGCTGTCTGAGTGTGACATTTATGCTCCATGTGGTGCCTTTTTTTAAAATTCCCATGATGGTATTGATTAACTGCTCATTATAGAGTAAACTATCATACAAAGTGAACTATTGAGTGTTTATTACAGGAAGTGGGGAAACAAAGGGGGTGGGAACACAGATATGAACATATTACTGTGACGTTTCCATGACAACCACTAAAGAGCTCACTAAGTTCAACCACGTTTTCTTTTTTTTTTAACAGAAGGCGATTATGTTGTGCCCTTGCATCACAATGCACAAAGATGAGAGGTCAGAAACTAAGAATAAACCCTCTTTTAACACATTTAGGTTGTCCCAGAAAAAAAAAACAATTTTCAAAACTCTTCCCCTGCTGTTTCGTCGCAAATTACAGAAATGACAAAGTCTGCAGGTGATTGTGCTCCAGAAACATCTTTTTTATCTGCGGCTTAAAATATATGTACATGTTATTTTTTCTTTTGTAAGACACTGTTGTGTGATTGTAGAGCGGACCACCCCTGGCGAGGGAGCGGGCGGGGGCGGGGCTTGACACTTTTATCTGTTGCTGGTGGTTCTGGTCATTTCAGATAAGGGCAGGACGAGCTGTGTGTAGACATGAGGCTCAGGCTGAGTACACAAACCCAGCAGCTGCCTGGCACACACACACACACACACACACACACACACACACAAAACACACACTCTTTCACAAAAGGCTAAAAGTGACAGTGAACCTGAGTCAGAGCAAAATGAGGCAACACATAATAAATGGAAGAATATGGAAATAAATAAGCAGCGCTCTTAAGGAAAGATAAGAGGCAACCTACGGGAGAGACTCTTATGTTTTGTCGTGAGTAAAGCGCCCATCATTGGGGTTTTCTTGGGGGGAGGGGGGGGGGGTGCTGGAGTGTGTTTTACAAGGCCTGATCTAACACAGATGTTCTAAGGAGTTCCAGATGCTCCTCAAAAGGCCGATGAGCTCCGACTCTCGCTGGCCCCGTTTCAACAACAATATCCCATCAGTCATTGCTCCCTCTGGGAAGAAGTCTTATAAATTCAGCGTCTTGTTCTCCACACATCTTCTTTTTCTTTTTTTTCATTTTCTTCCATGTGAGCATGAAATATTGACTCCAGTTGTTCAAGACACCATTTGAAGAATATGCAGCGCTGCTAAAAGCTGCATTTTCTTCTTCAGCTGATTAGTTGACCTCCTCGTTAAGTTCCACCCAATCAAAGCAGACTGACCAATCAGAGCGCAGCATCCAGCCATTGTTTCTTAATTTTTAAGGCTGGTTTTGTGGATTTCAAGCCAGTGAAGTTGAACGTTGTGTAAAAAACTCGGAGATTTACCTTTCTAAAATGTTTCATAGAAGTGCTAACATTAGCACAACGTTAGCACTTCTATGAAATGCTGTAGGTAATGCTGAGTGTATGCAAATGCTGCCTTTTCTTTTTAGTGATTGTAACAGTGAATAAGACCTACATGGCTTTACTGGAGCAGCGTTGTTATTTTATTTAATTTTACCGTCTTCTCTCTAGAACGCCCGGTGATAAAATGGCTAATTTTTTACGGCTTTAGCGTCTAACTTTATCTTTTTCAACTTGTTTTCACGGCTGAATCAGTTTGAAATCCTGAGTATCGCTTTTTAAATGCAGATTGTATGTGAGAGATTGTGAAATGTATTTTCTTAAAGTTAAATAATATGCTGTGAGTGACGGTGTAAGCTCCACGGTAACTCCAACAACTTGACGGTGTAACGAAGGGTAAATTTACAGAACAGAATTGTCCAATCACAGCATAGCAACTGTAACTAGGCACGGCAAACCTGTCGAGTTTGGATTCCTCCACAAAAAGCGGTGTGCACGCTGAGGCTTCAGTATGAGCAATATTTAAAAAGTTTAGACTTTTTTAAGTGTGTGAAATGCATTTAACAGTATGTTTGTCTCATTTCTCTTTAACGCAAACTCCAAACGTTCCCGGATGTAGATTCTGCATCACATTCTCTCGCCAGCTCATCCATCCATCTGTCCACCTAATGGAGTTCAATCTTCAAAACATGATCACATATTTTCAAAATGGTAATTCAGCTGGATCCTATGAAAGCTAGTTTCTGTTGGCGTAGCGGGAGAGAACAATAATAATCTCCCTGGAACTGAACTCACAATAACAGAAACACGCGTGACTGTTAATGCGGAGATTGACCCCTCTGCACCGGCCGAGGAGGTGATGCAACTGCGATAACTTTAAGATGATTTGGAAACCATTGTTGGATCACATTAGCCCTCAGAGCCCCCCCTCACATTTGTATTATCTTGTTTCTTTGTCTTTCTGTAGCCCATCACAGCCAGATAAGCCTTGGGCCTGTACTTTGTGCAACTGCCTGATTTGTTAATACGTCCGTGTGTGTTTCCCTTTTTCTTCATTTCTTTGTCGTGTGGCTGTTCCGTATGTTTAAAACAACTACATAAATAGCTTACAACCTGCAGCAGTAAACAAGCGTTCTCCCAAAGCCAATCATTTTAATATTTGTTTCTGGATGCTCACAAAGCTTCGTCTGAAGTTGGCGACTGTTTTCCTCTCCTTGCCGGTTTTTTGAGGAAGTTTAGACACCTGAGATGTGTGCAAAGATTACGTTTTCATACTAACTTGCACCGTCATCTTTAAAGTGTGCACTGAAGACCTCCTTATCAGGGTTACCTTTTAAAAATGAGTTTGTATGAATCATTAAAAAAGTCAGCTGACGACCGCGTTTTCAACCAAATCTAGGAGCGAACTAGCTGCAGGTCTTTGGAGGGAGGCTGTGGAATGTGGGTGATAGTTGCTAAGTGAAAGCTGCGCTGCCATCTCTGATAATTCACAGTCACCGTGGGTGTGAGTCTCGGGCCAACACTAAGCAGAACCTTTCACAAGACTGAGAAAGAAGCACACACACACACACACACACACACACACACACACACAGAGAGGCTCTTCAACAGCATTGAGTTCTATATACAATCACCACCATCATCACATCTCCATCTTCCACGCATAAGAGGTCAATAATGACTGCTGGTCTTCAAAATGAGCTCTCTGACGGGAACATTAAGTCGGTGAAAGTGAAAATCATACCTGCACACGCATCATAGCGACGTCTAAACTGAGCATGCTGCTGTTGTGGTGAACGGCGTCTGATTAAAGGAATTTAAAGGGTATTAGTTGCATTAATGATAGTTTCCTTACAGTTGTAGTACCTGGTGTCTGGAGGGAAACGCTGTCATCTTCCCTGCGTGTTGGCAGAATGGGATCCTGATAGGATTCAGCATTTTTATGGTTTTCTGTCATTTTTTTCAAAGCAGATTTGCAGATAAAATAATGTAATTGTAAAATCTGCTACTCTGGCTCTGATGCAGCTGCAGTTAAAACTCTCTGGTCTTTATTTTATTCATTTTAACTTCATAAAACTATTTAATTTGTTTGTTCAACTTCATATTAATGCTGCTGATGGCTCCCTGCACTTTTTTCTCACTTTCTTTTTTACTGCAGACAGATTTCAAATATTGGTTATCGGTCTCCTCAATTACAAATTAGTAATCGGTATTGGCGTCGGCCCTGAAAAAGCCATATGGGTCGAAGATGCTGAGAAAAGAGAAAAAAAGATACTGACGTTCTGCCAGGAGGACTTGTTTGGTTTGAAATGGGATCGGCCTGTAAGACTATTCATCACATCCTACTGATTTGTTTTTCCTCTTGATCAGTTTTCCTTAATGTTGGCCTTTTAACCTGCAGTAACAGATGTTTTATGGTGAATTAAAACTCCAATCTTCACTCTTTTACCTCCCTGAACCACGACAGTGAAGTTAGAAAACCAAAACAACGAGCCAGTAGATGTTCTAAAACTCTGCAGAGCCGAGGGGCAGCTGCCCGAATTAGAGGATAATTCTCTGTGGTTTCATCGTTAAGCCCTCTTTCGTATTCAAAGTAGCCATGTGATCGTTGTTGATCATTGTTGTTCCAAAAGTATTGATCCTGGCTGCTTTCAATAATCTCATCTCGGTGTGGAACGTTGGTGTCTCGCAGGACGATGCCTTCGTTGTCACATTGGTCCACCTTCTCCCACGTTGCTCTCTCTTTCCTCTTTCCCCGTCTGAAAAAGGCCCGAGGGCCTTAAAAGTCAATGTTTATAGATCCAGTCAGGACCAGAGACTTCCTGCTAAAGTAAATGGCTGCTGTGCTAAATCCATCATAAAGGGGGAGAAAGTTATAAATAAAGTTTCTGAATGTTCCACTAGTGTACCTCTCACCGCCCCTGTCTGCCGGTCCAGCTCTGAGACGGGTCTCATCGGGTCTCATCGGGTCTCATCTGGTTTCATTGGGTTTCATCGGATCTCATCAGGTTTCATCGGGTCTCATCGGGTCTCATCAGGTCTCATCGGGTTTCATTGGGTTTCATCGGATCTCATCAGGTTTCATCGGGTCTCATCGGGTTTCATTGGGTTTCATCGGATCTCATCAGGTTTCATCGGGTCTCATCGGGTTTCATTGGGTTTCATCGGATCTCATCAGGTTTCATCTAGGGATGCACGATAATTATCGGACCGATAATAGGAATTATGACGTCATCCCGATAAATCCGATACAATTATTAATACCTCCGATAATCCGACGATAGGATGTGTGTGTTAAAACAGTGCTACGGGTGGATTGGGATGAGGGACGTTAGTTTTTTTCAAGGCGCCTCCCGTTTAGCATGTGATGTGGTTACTGTGGTATCACAGGTTTCGGAGGAGGGAGTTAATCCACAAATCGAGCGCTCCCTTCTCACGCCAGGTTCACACTGCACGCGGAAGCGCCGCGGCGCAGCGCGCCGCCGAAAATCGCGAGCGATCCGCGCACCCCCCGTTCAGACCAGACGCGTATTTCTCCGCGGCGGTCGACAAGCGCTTCTGCTCAGCTGTTGTTCATTCAGAGCTATTTTTTCCATTAAACCCCATAAAATTAATACGCCATGTTTCTGTAACTAAGAAGTTTGTACACTTCTTGTATTTATCCGTTCTCTTTCCGTTCTCTCTCTCTCTCTCTCTCGCGCTCTCTTTCTCTCTCCGAGAGAGAGAGAGAGAGAGAGAGAGAGAGAAAGAGGGACACACACACAGACAGAGAGTGTGTATGGTATAGACAGTAGTAGTGCAGATATACCGTTGAAATACACATATTTGTTTATCTACTCTTCACATTATATATTTATATTATATATATATATATATATATATATATATATATATATAAATATTGTCATTTTATTGAAGAGTCAAAACTGTTCTTGGCTTTCTTTTGTTCATAGTATTAACACATTATCATGTCACTGTGATACATCTGGTATGGTGTTTGGTAAAAGGCAAAGCTATGCTAAATCTACCTAAGCTTAGTCATTAGTGTTTTTGACCTGAATTTGATCTGAATATACATTCAAAAACGAATAACAATATTATCGGTTATCGGTATCGGTATCGGTCCCGAGGAGCAGAAAGTTATCGATATCGGTATCGGCTTCAAAAAATCAATATCGTGCATCCCTAGTTTCATCGGGTCTCATCGGGTTTCATTGGGTTTCATCGGGTCTCATCGGGTTTCATTGGGTTTCATCGGATCTCATCAGGTTTCATCGGGTCTCATCGGGTTTCATTGGGTTTCATCGGATCTCATCAGGTTTCATCGGGTCTCATCGGGTTTCATTGGGTTTCATCGGATCTCATCAGGTTTCATCGGGTCTCATCGGGTTTCATTGGGTTTCATCGGATCTCATCAGGTTTCATCGGGTCTCATCTGGTTTCATTGGGTTTCATCGGATCTCATCAGGTCTCATCGGGTTTCATTGGGTGTCATCGGGTCTCATCAGGTCTCATCGGGTCTCATCGGCTCTCATCGGGTTTCATTGGGTTTCATCGGGTTTCATCAGGTTTCATCGGGTCTCATCGGGTTTCATTGGGTTTCATCGGATCTCATCAGGTTTCATCGGGTCTCATCGGGTTTCATTGGGTTTCATCGAATCTCATCAGGTTTCATCGGGTCTCATCGGGTTTCATTGGGTTTCATCGGATCTCATCAGGTCTCATCGGGTCTCATCAGGTCTCATCGGGTTTCATTGGGTTTCATCAGATCTCATCAGGTTTCATCGGGTCTCATCGGGTTTCATTGGGTTTCATCAGGATCTCATCAGGTTCTCATCGGCTCTCATCAGGTTTCATTGGGTTTCATCGGATCTCATCAGGTCTCATCGGGTCTTCATCGGGTTTCATCGGGTTTCATCAGGATCTCATCAGGGTCTCATCGGGTCTCATCGGGTTTCATTGGGTTTCATCGGATCTCATCAGGTTTCATCGGGTCTCATCGGGTTTCATGGATCTCATCAGGATTCATCGGGTCTCATCGGGTCTCATCGAGGTTCTCATCGGGTTTCATTGGGTTGTCATCAGGATCTCATCAGGCTTTCATCGGGTCTCATCGGGTTTCATCAGGGTATCTCATCAGGATCTCATCAGGATCTCATCAGGGTCTTCATCAGGTCTTCATTGGGTTTCATCGGATCTCATCAGGTCTCATCGGGTTCTCATTCGGGTGTCATCGGGATCTCATCAGGTCTTCATCGGGTCTCATCGGCTCTCATCGGGTTTCATTGGGTTTCATCGGATCTCATCAGGTTTCATCGGGTCTCATTAGGGTCTTCATCAGGTCTCATCAGGTCTCTTTTGGGGGTGGGGGTCAGTCTGAATCTCATGGTTGTTTGTACTGCATGGTTTTGCCCATCCTGGGTCTAGATGAGAGCAGCTCTTACATCAGGCCATTTTCGATATCGGGTCTCATCGGGTTTCATCAGATCTCATCAGGTTTCATCGGATCTCATCAGGTTTCATCGGGTCTCATTGGGTCTCATCGGGTTTCATCAGGTTTCATCGGGTCTCATCGGGTTTCATCGGATCTCATCAGGTTTCATCGGGTCTCATTGGGTTTCATTGGGTTTCATCGGATCTCATCAGGTTTCATCGGGTCTCATAGGGTCTCATCGGGTCTCATCAGGTCTCTTTTGGGGGGGTGGGGGTAGTTAATCTAGGTTGTTTGTACTGCATGTTTTGCCCATCCTGTCTAGATGAGAGCAGCTCTTACATAATGCCATTTTGATATCCCGGGATTAGGCTGTGGTCCTTCCTCACCAGCTGACTGGTTGCTCCCTCCCCCCCCCCCCCCTCGCCTGGGAAATGACGATTGCATTTTATGGCAAAAGAAAACAAACTACGTGATGGTCCAGTGACGTGCTGTTCAATTCCTGGTTTATTTCCGTCTCTGCAAACCCAATACAACCCTTTTTTTAGGAGGCCATAATCACATTGGTAACTCAGTCATGAACTCCACCTGACCAGTGAGCAATGCAGATCTTGATTGAGATAAACCAGCATGGAGGAGCAGGTGGCGGTGGCGTGTTACAGGTAGCTCCTAAAAGAGGTGGAGCTGCGTAAACACAGGACCTTGGTGTGTACTCTGCAAACCCACCAGCCCTTGTCCTCTTGAGAGAAAGCAAGCAATCAGTTAGCCCGTGAGCTCGGACATGGAGTGTGATACTGTATGCACGTCGAGGGAATCTCAACAGATAAATACTTGAGGTCATTTCTACGCGTGCAGACTCACCGGGGGGGGGGGGGGGGGGTTCACCTGCAAACAAATACCGTGCTGCAGGTTTCACTTTTGGCTCCTGGCTGGGTTTTTTTTTTTGCTTGATCAGTGAAGTAAACAGAGCTGAGCTCTCGGAGCCATCTGCCTAATGTTACCGCGGCCCACATCTGTCTCTCTCTCTCTCTGTCTGCAGATCTCACTCGCTCATCCTCTTCTTACCTGTCATCTTCACACTGTCTTTTTTTTTCTCCTTCCACTCATTTCCTTCCTCAACATCTATCAGTCTTCCATTTTATCTGTGCTGTCCATTATCCCGCTGGTCTGTGTTTTTCTTAAAGCCTTATTTGCTTTATTCTGGCTGCTCCTTTACGTCCTCTGTTCCTGTTCTCGTTATTCTTCTGCTAGCCACCGTATACTTTCACTGTAACTTTTATATTCTTTTCAATTAATATCAGAACAAAAGCTCTGGATCACGGGCATGTTTCTGTTCCTCTAGCATAAATATTCACATATTAACAGTTGATCGATTTGAGTAAAAGTGCAGAAAATCCAGCCTCAAACACAAAGTTAAGCAGAAGCTTTACCATCAGATCATTTAAAAATATAACATTTAGACTGCTTTTATACACTTTGAAGAACTTTCCAGGGACATTTCGTAAAAAAGCAAAGGAAGCATAGTTATTAACACACTTGAGGATCGGTAGTGAAGGATTTCCGAGGTAGAACACTCTATCTGAAGAATGAATGGTACTTAAAGCGGGAGCGGGCGGTTTATTTTTGGTGTTTTGGGGCAAAAAGTCCTCAGGGTTGGCAGTTTTCTGGAAAAGATGAACAAAGGCTCTCCCCTCGCTTCCCGAGCCAGAAGAGCACGGACATGTGAAGGAGCTTCATACGAGTCCTTCATTTCAAACAAGTCCTTCACACAGAAACCTGGAAAATGTAGGTTATGAGCAACATTTGTCTCTATTTGATGAGTCCGTCTTCCTTTCGGATGTAGTTTTGCCGTCTAGGCAGTGGTTCGATTCGGGTTAGAAAAAAATAAAGTTGTTTCAAAACTTCTTACGATATGTTTCTACTTTTCAAAGGTTTTACTGTGTTTTCTTTATTATTTGTATTTATAATAAATGCAGCAAAATAAAATAAAGATGTCCTAAATGTAGCTTTTTTCTTTAAATATCATTAATATGTAAATTATTATTCAACAATTTAAACAATTATTTTAGTTTTGAATTTAGAATTCCATTAAATTGAAGTAATCCTGTTGCATTTGTATAAAAACAAATAAATAATGCAAAATAATTATCACTTATTCTGCAATACGCTGAATTATTTTGCAGCTTATCAGTGAACACATGAAGTCAAGCTCAGTTTCTCTGGAGGATTTCACAGGGAATTTACCCAAAAAAGGAGCTACTATATGAATTCTGCACGTGGAGTTTCTATATGTCATCATAAATTAATGAACCTGTATTTATTTATTTAAAAAGAGACGGTGCAACATTAACAGAACCCTTTGGCCTTTGTGTATTTCCATTTTTACCCAGGAGATGTCAGTGTGTAAAAGGTTCTGGCCACATATTGTACAAGTATTGATCATAAATACTTGAGAAAGAAAAGAAGTAAAAAGGTGGAAACTGGAAACTAATATCATGGAATAACTGCAGGGAAAATAGTGAAACTAAGGCTTCTAACTCTTTTCCTCTCTTCTTATTTCTGTTTGAAACGGGAGTCCAGTAGATTCATTAAAAAGATTAAAGAATGCCAATAATCTTTCATATTTATAGTAAACTTTGATACTTATATTTCTGTTTTCACTTCATTAGCTGATTTCAGCTGAAAACAAATCCTGAACACAATGTGGTCTAATCTCCATAACGTGGTTTTTACGGGCCCTCTAGAGACTGAGTCAGACCTAATCCAGGACCAGACTCAAAACTGGCATCCAGACATTTTGCCACATTTTTCTCACGATTGTCATCTTTCTCTTTTTCACCCAGACAGCCCAAAATCACACAGTGGGAATTGGCTTTGAGGCACATAAATGTTTGTCTTGAGTCTCTTGAGAGAGGTGGGGAACAGAAATGTTTGAGAATAAAGTGATCATTAAAGTAATAGTGCAATAAAATATTTTTATGTCAAGATTCCCATGGAAAAGTCAAGCACTTTTCCTGGGAAATAAATACAAAATGTACTGTGATTTCAGGTTCTTGAGATATTTACTGAACAGATACCTCACGGTATATCCGCCTTTCTGCCTCATATCGTTAACCCCTCCCCTCCCCTCCTGTCTCTCCAGGTGAGCGCCAACGTCCTGATCTTCCTGTGCACTAACATCATCGGTATCTGCACCCACTACCCCGCCGAGGTCTCCCAGAGACAAGCCTTCCAGGAGACCAGAGGCTACATCCAGGCCCGACTACACCTGCAGAGGGAGAATCAACAACAGGTAGGCCTGCACACGGACGCAGAGCACACGGCCTCTTCTATACTTATATAATAATATGAAAGATCTTTTCCCAAACACTTGGTTCTTTGAAGCCTTTTCTCTGGAAATAAAACACAAAGTATAATAGCAGTTACTGGCAGTTGTCTGTTCGAGCTCTTCGTCATAAAGTTAGTGTATTTGACAGATGATTCGGTCAAATAATAATTTATTGACTTCCCGATGACAAAACATGAGCCGAAGCAGACAGAAGAACTCTGAACTGGATCAACTCTAAAAAACACACACATGAAGGGACCTGGATTAACAAACAATGCAACACATTTTGTTTAAAAAAACGAATAAAATGTAACGTGAATAACTTCCAAAGATCGTCTTGTATTTGTAGGTTTCCAGATAGATCTCTGTCCTTTGTCGTGGTTGTTTTGGTCTTTTTTTCCAAACCTCGTCCTTAATCTTCCAATGCATTAAAGCTGTAATACATTTCCACATGAAAATAAAAATAAGTATATGTTGTATCATTTGTGTAGTTGTGTGCTTATATTATCCCAAATGTTTCCAACAATCAAACCCACAGAAATCTGTATTTTAACGTACTGTCATCAGAGAGTATTATATTATTTTTCATGGATTGCACAGTCAAGAAACGTTTTTTATTGATATTATTATATTTCAATATCGCTCTAGCTTACTATGTTTAGCTTGATTATTTTGACCACGTATTGTTAGCTACAGTGACGACTCATCGAATGCTACGTTAACTCGCTAAGATTTACTTGAAGCTTTTTCATTCGTTAGTAATTAACTTGAATTCTCGTCGCCGAACATGATTTGTCACGTCCGATAGATTTATTTATTTATTTATTTGGCAATGGTGGTTGCTCAACAAAGAAGACAACTCCCATGATCCCGCGCTGTTACGACATTCAAAGAATGTTTTTTGTTGTTATTGTTTTGATTGCGAAACCCCCCTAAGGAAATAAAATTAAAAACAAGCCTTGTGATTAAAATGAAACACACACTTGGCAGATTGCACACAGACAATAATATTGTGAATGACACAATCTGCATTTTGTTTCTTTTTGTGTGTGTGTGTGTGTGTGTGTGTTGGGGGGGGGGGGTTTCCAGGAACGTCTGTTGCTTTCAGTGTTGCCAAGGCACGTTGCCATGGAGATGAAGGCTGACATCAATGCCAAGAAGGAAGACATGATGTTCCATAAAATCTATATCCAGAAACACGACAATGTCAGGTCAGCTGGGACTCTTTTCTTTCTTTTTTTTGTTCATGTTTTTTCCATGAATTTAAATTTCACTTCAACTTCAACCTTGTTTCCTGTATTAGTGGGGATTGTTTTTATTCTGCATACGCGATGCCCCTTCAGTCACGTCATTCTCAGCACAGAAACACGTGTGGTGTAATTCCATGAAATTAAAAAAATTATATAAATGACATTTTTCCCTAATTCTTCCTGAGAATGGTGCACCACACACACACACACACACACACACACACACACACACACACACACACATATATATATATAAAAGCACACTCGCAGAGTCACAAGAGGGTAGAGTGGTTTGGCAGAGTGGAGGCTAATTAACACTAGTGAGGGAATACTTAATCACCAGCAGCCACGATAAGATAATCCCCAAAGATGGAGAGCCTCGACACACATTCAATTACAGCACTGAGCAAACACGCTACACACACACACACACACACACACACACACTTCCTGCCTTTCTCAAGGTCAGCAGCTAAAACTTCCTAAATGAAGATTCTTGATGTGTTTATCTGAGGGTTTACAGTGTTTTTGACCTTTTTGTTTACGTCGTCCTCAGTATTCTGTTTGCAGACATCGAGGGTTTCACCAGCCTGGCCTCTCAGTGCACGGCTCAGGAGCTGGTCATGACGCTCAACGAACTCTTCGCCCGTTTCGACAAGCTGGCATCGGTAAGGATCCGCAGTCCTGTGTCTGTTTGTTACCTGATCCAGGGTAACCGCTTCCCACAAGTCCAGACCGTCACCAAGACAGAGGTCTTCAACGTGGCCAAGGACCCCCTATTGGCCTATAGAGACCTGGCGGAGGGACCCCCTATTGGCCTATAGAGACCTGGCGGAGGGACCCCCTATTGGCCTATATAGACCTGGTGGAGGGACCCCCTATTGGCCTATAGAGACCCGGCGGAGGGACCCCCTATTGGCCTATAGAGACCTGGTGGAGGGACCCCCTATTGGCCTATAGAGACCTGGTGGAGGGACCCCCTATTGGCCTATAGAGACCTGGTGGAGGGACCCCCTATTGGCCTATAGAGTCCTGGTGGAGGGACCCCCTATTGGCCTATAGAGACCTGGTGGAGGGACCCCCTATTGGCCTTTAGATACCTGGTGGAGGGACCCCCTATTGGCCTATAGAGACCTGGTGGAGGGACCCCCTATTGGCCTATAGAGACCCGGCGGAGGGACCCCCTATTGGCCTATAGAGACCTGGTGGAGGGACCCCCTATTGGCCTATAGAGACCTGGTGGAGGGACCCCCTATTGGCCTATAGAGACCTGGTGGAGGGACCCCCTATTGGCCTATAGAGACCTGGTGGAGGGACCCCCTATTGGCCTTTAGATACCTGGTGGAGGGACCCCCTATTGGCCTATAGAGACCTGGCGGAGGGACCCCCTATTGGCCTATAGAGACCTGGTGGAGGGACCCCCTATTGGCCTTTAGATACCTGGTGGAGGGACCCCCTATTGGCCTATAGAGACCTGGCGGAGGGACCCCCTATTGGCCTATAAAGACCTGGTGGAGGGACCCCCTATTGGCCTTTAGATACCTGGTGGAGGGACCCCCTATTGGCCTATAGAGACCTGGCGGAGGGACCCCCTATTGGCCTATAGAGACCTGGTGGAGGGACCCCCTATTGGCCTTTAGATACCTGGTGGAGGGACCCCCTATTGGCCTATAGAGACCTGGCGGAGGGACCCCCTATTGGCCTATAGAGACCTGGCGGAGGGACCCCCTATTGGCCTATAGAGACCTGGTGGAGGGACCCCCTATTGGCCTATAGAGACCTGGTGGAGGGACCCCCTATTGGCCTATAGAGACCTGGTGGAGGGACCCCCTATTGGCCTATAGAGACCTGGTGGAGGGACCCCCTATTGGCCTATAGAGACCTGGTGGAGGGACCCCCTATTGGCCTATAGAGACCTGGTGGAGGGACCCCCTATTACATATCATATAACATTGTTGCTTATTAAACTGGCCAATAATAAAATAATAATTATTGTCAGATTCATATTTTAATTCTATATCAGCATTTCTACATCACAACATTTAAAAAATAGGAAGATTTATATTTGCATATTATAGGTTATATTTGTGTTAATGTGTATTTAAATTTTGGAAGAAAAAAAGTTTGGGATCAACTTATTTCAGGAGGGCCCTGCAGTACCTCTGTGGACCCTCTAGGGGTCCCGGACCCCCCTCTGCACTGAGATAGCATGAGCTAATGGTGTTGTTTTCATCGTCTGTCCTCTCTTTTCCTCCCAGGAGAATCACTGTCTACGTATTAAGATCTTGGGCGATTGTTACTATTGTGTGTCCGGGCTTCCCGAGCCCCGGGCTGACCACGCCCACTGCTGCGTGGAGATGGGCGTCGACATGATCGAGGCCATCTCGTGAGTTGATACGATGTTTTTGGTCATTTTTAAAGGTAGTTTGTCAGAGACGCTGATCTTCTGGAGTGTGTGTGTGTGTGTGTGTGCAGGCTGGTGCGCGAGGTCACGGGGGTCAACGTGAACATGCGCGTCGGGATTCACAGCGGGCGCGTGCACTGCGGCGTGCTGGGACTCAGGAAGTGGCAGTTTGACGTGTGGTCAAACGATGTCACACTTGCCAATCACATGGAGGCGGGAGGCAAAGCAGGGTGAGGGAAATAAACACAGGGTATAATAAAAAAAACTCATGTTTACAAAGATTCTTTATGACTAATAAAGTGAAGCTGGTTCACTTAAAATACTGTATATTTTTATATATGTGACCATTTCATCCATAAATAGATAATACAGTGATCTGTATCCAAAAGCACGTTTCTGTGTCTGGCATTGATCAATCAAAGATAAATCACATAATATTTTGTCTTTTGTCTTCCTGTAGGCGGATCCACATCACGAACGCCACCCTGCAGTATCTGAACGGGGACTACGAGGTGGAACCGGGTTTTGGAGGCGAGAGGAACGCGTACCTGAAGGAGAACAGCATCGAGACCTTCCTGGTTCTCGGCTGCAGCCAGAAACGGGTCAGTGCACCAAAACACACAAAATATGCTTTTTAATACTTGTATTACATATATTTATAATTGCTTTGCTTTGCAATAGCACTTTTTATATATCTTAATTATTTTAACATATTTATTTGAATTATTCAGTACATACTTTGAGTATTTCACTGCACACAAAATATGAGAATGTGATGAAAAAATCTCTGAATCTTAAAATGGAAAACTTGAGAATATAAAAGTAAGTAAGTAATAAAGAGCTGTGAAGTCTGAACAGATGGACAGATTTTGTGAATAAAGTAATCTTTCTCGATCCTGAGACGACTCCGAGCTTCCCCTCGTGGGCGTCCTGACATGATAAAAAAGCCTCTTCGAGTGTATCCGGTCACTTGCATTGTCATGGACTTGTGTTGTGTGAGAACAGCTGGTCAAGCCTTCGCGTTCTTCCCTCCGAGCAGAAGGAGGAGAAGGCGATGATGGCGAAGATGCAGCGGACGAGAGCCAACTCTAACGAGGGTCTGATGCCACGCTGGGTCCCCGACAGAACCTTCTCCAGGACCAAAGACTCCAAAGTCTTCAGACAAATGGTGAGACTCCACACCGACACGCTCATCCCAGCTTTCCCCAGGAGACTCATATTTTATGTCTTTTGTTCCTCAGGGGATCGATGAGACCTCCAGTAAAGACAAGTGAGTACTGCCGTCGTTTTACGCATGTGAAAAGCTGCTGCACTTTGGTTTCATTGACAACATTTATGTTTTTTGCAGCCGTGGCGTTCAGGAGGCCATGAACCCGGAAGACGAGGTGGACGAGTTTCTGGGGCGAGCCATCGACGCTCGCAGCATCGACCAGCTGAGGAAAGACCACGTGAAGAAGTTCCTGCTCACCTTCCAGACATCGAGCCTGGAGAAAAAGGTCCATCCTCGGCTCTCCTTCAACTTTAATAGAAGTCTACGGAGAACGGAGCCTCACGTCTGTCTCTCTTCTTCTGCTGTTTCTTCTGCAGTATTCCAAGAAGGTGGACGACCGCTTCGGAGGCTACGTCGCATGTTCTCTACTCGTGTTCTGCTTCATATCCTTCATACAGATTGTTATCTTTCCACAGTGAGTCCTTCACACATTTACACACTAAAGTTAGACAACTGTGTGTTTTTAAGGCTGCCTACAAGTGATTCAACTAAAGCCCAAGTTATGCTTCCGCGTCAACACAACGTAAGGGGGCTTGCGGACCCCTTACGTCCTTGCGGACCCCCCTTACGTCCAACGCAAGGGCCTGACGTGAACCTCCCAAAAATCCTAGACGCGCGTCCAGGCGACGCAACACCAACGCAGCGGCATTGGCTGTGATTGGTCCACTAACTACATCCGATGGAGTCCGGTTTCCACACATAAACACCGCCATTTAAACTTTTAAAAAGCTACTTTTATTGTTTGCACCTCGTTTTATTGTTTGCACCTCGTTTTATTGTTTGCACCTTGTTGCTTTTGTACAAAGAAATAAAACACCAAGTTCTGAAAAATAGTGGACTTTTAAAGCCGGAAAGTAAACAAATACGCTAAAACGAGGCTAACGCTAATATACGTCAAGAGTCTCGGTCGGTCGGTCAGTCTTTACAAAAAACATAGCACCCTCTACCGGTGTGGCATTGAATTGCATTTCGACACGTAAACCCAACGCAGAACCATCACGGTCTCCAAGCAACTGCGTGGCCGTTGCGTGATCACTACGTGGAAGCATAATCAGGGCTTAACAAGTCACTTTTGTGACCCTTCTGTGTTTGTTTATTTAAAAACAAAATGATTATGACTCTAACTCGTCCACACTGCAGCAGGACCTCGTGCTTAGACTTAGACTTAGACTAAGACTTAGACTTAGACTTAGACTTAGACGTATTGATTCCTTTGGGATGACTCCCGCAAGGAAATTTGATTTCCAGCAGCTTACAAAACTTAGCTAAATAAATATACAAAGTAAACAATAAACTCTTAGCTTAATATATATAAAGTAGAGATAAGAATACAAGTAAAATAAAAACAAGTTAAGTGTAGAGAACTGTATCGAGGATGGATATGAATAAATAGAGATAAAATATATAGGACTGTATATGGCATTGTCCAGGTATGTATGAGTAGATTATTAATTATTGTCTTGTTCTGTAATTTTACAGGTGGATAAGTGACATAGACTTTTAGAGAATGATCCTGCATAAGTTTAAATATAAGATAAATATACGGAGCTGTAAGTGTTTAACCGTGTTCATGTCCTTGCAGCACCCCGGTCATGCTGGGAATCTACATCAGTATCTTCGTCATACTTGCCAACATCCTTTTCATCTGTGCCATATATTCCTGCATCAAGGTAGCAATCCACACACTGCAGACTAATACGTTACTCGGCGTAGTACGAGTGTGTAAATCATATATTTCCCCTGGTGTAGCTCTTTCCAGCTGCCATGCAGACTGTCTCAAAGAAGATTGTCCAGTCTCGCACAAACAGCACTCTGGTCGGAGTATTCACCATCATCCTGGTTTTCATCTCTGCCTTCGTCAATATGGTGAGATTAAAGCCGCGCGGCACATCCGCACAGCGTTTCACGTTGAAGACGACGCTCAATGCGTGTGTTTGGCTTCACTGCAGTTCGCCTGCGATACCACGGACCTGAAAGAATGCGTTGCCGAGAAGCTGAACACCAACGCTACCGTGGTGACGCCCTGTATGATCCACAGCTTGAATGTGTCCATGGAAAGGGTTCTGGAGATCTGTCCCAGCCAAGGCCCCTCCTGCCCCTTCCCTGAGGTCAGTTCATTGTTGTGTTACCACTGTTTGTGTTCCCTCTATGCAGCCTGCTTTTAAAACAAAAAGAAAAGAGAATGTCACATTTGCATCTGTGAGACGTGTTGTTGATGGCTCTTTGTGGCGCCGCTCTCCAGTATTTCAGCTACAGCGTGCTGCTGACGCTGCTGGCCTGCTCGGTGTTCCTGCAGATCAGCAGCATCGGGAAGCTGGCCCTCATGCTGCTGATCCAGCTCACCTTCCTGCTGCTGGTGGAGTGGCCACAAGCAGCACTGTTCGATAGCGCCGACCTCTTCGTCACCGCCAATGCCATGTAAGTGCCCGCCGGCTGCCGATGCTAATGAGTGCGGGGGGGTAAAGGTTTTTGTTTTTTAATTTTCACTAAATGAAAGAATGTATTTAAAGCGAATAAAGCCTCCCGCCCCCCCAACCAAGCCCCTCCCCTCAGTGTTCCACGATTGGACGAGGCGGGATGACGAGGAGCAGGGGAGACGAGGGGATTGGGTGGAGGGTACGAGCCAATGGGAGCCTTCCGGAGCAATGCCTCCCATTGGTCAATGTCTATGCAGGCCTACGGCTGATAGACTGAATGGATTTTTTTTATTCAAAATCATAGACCATAGCTTTAAACGTGCTTATTTTCCCCTAAAATATAACCGTATCTGAAACGCAGGTACTGTGTCAGCAGCAATATCAAATGATGATGATGATGATGATGATGATGAATTAAACCTGTATGACTATTAACATTTTACTTTAGTTAAATGTCAGAAATGTCCTTATTTCTTCTCATGTTTTCTTTTCTCCCCTTTCGTAGTGATATAAATGAAACTAGTGCTCCATGGTAAGACTTTAAATCTGTATCCAGACTGAAAAGAAATACTGATCATTTACATTATTTGACCAGAATGTTTTTTCCCTCCAGGTCCAGTGTCAATGAAACTGCGCACCAGTGGTAAGTACATTCTTTATGTTTTGCTTTTGTTTTTACCTCCTAATTTCCCCACTAATGAGACTCCGTCACTTTTGCAGCCCATATGCTGTGACCAAAGTGTCCCTGAGGGTCATGACTCCAGTGATCCTCACAGTCTTTGTCCTTGCACTGTACCTGCACGCCCAGCAGGTCGAATCTACCGCACGCCTCGACTTCCTGTGGAAACTACAGGTATGCACAGCGTCCACTAGAGGGCGCCGCCTGACCCTTTAAACACAACACAAGCTGATGCAGATGATTGACCCGTCTTCAAACGTTTTTATCTCAGCGTGTCATACATTGTGAACGTGCCTAATAACGCCCCGTTGCCTCCAGGCCACAGAGGAGAAGGAGGAGATGGAGGAGCTGCAAGCCTACAATCGTCGCCTCCTCCATAACATCCTGCCTAAGGACGTCGCCGCTCACTTTTTGGCACGCGAGCGGCGCAACGACGAACTTTACTACCAGTCCTGCGAGTGCGTGGCCGTCATGTTCGCCTCCATCAGCAACTTCTCGGAGTTCTACGTGGAGCTGGAGGCCAACAACGAGGGCGTGGAGTGTCTCCGGCTGCTCAACGAGATCATCGCCGACTTCGATGAGGTAAAGTTCGTTTTATTACTGATTAAACAAGAAAAGGAATGTGTGATCACCTGTGATGACGTCTGTCCTCAGATCATCAGTGAGGAGAAGTACAGGCAGCTAGAAAAGATCAAGACCATCGGGTCGACCTACATGGCGGCGTCCGGCCTCAACGACTCCACGTACGACAAGGAGGGCCGTTCACACATCATCGCACTGGCCGACTACGCCATGAGGCTGAGGGAGCAGATGAAGTACATCAACGAGCATTCCTTCAACAACTTCCAGATGAAGATAGGTAAGAGAGACGTCCGGAAATCACGGCTGAGTTTTCTCATACGAGGAGCAGCTCGGTTTCACGCCGTGGAAATGTTTCTGCAGGTCTGAACATCGGGCCGGTGGTCGCGGGGGTCATCGGTGCTCGCAAGCCTCAATATGATATTTGGGGAAACACGGTCAATGTGGCCAGTCGCATGGACAGCACAGGTGTTCCTGACTGCATACAGGTAGGTGTCATGTGACCCCTGTCGGCGGGTTTCCCCCGTTTCACTGGGAGAGAGAGGAGAGAATAAACTGAAGAATTACATGAAAGAGAATCACAATGACAGAATGATGCATGGAACATATCTGAATATGGATGTTAATAGACTTGGCAGAAGAGTGCAGGTTTTATATGGTCCCATAATAAAGTGGAAGATTATTCCAACAACCTGTTGATTTCTAAACTTTAATTAACACCCAAGGAGCCCACTACCTCCAAACGTATTGTGTGTTTCTTTAGTCATAGACATATAAACTCCTCGAAAAAAGTTTGGAAATGTTATTTGGGTCGATCATTCCTCCCCTTTAATAATACCAATTGGTATTGTATTTTATATCGTTGGAAAGCCTGATTACTCACCTTTACAACGAGGTCCAACCTGTAAGGATCATGCATTCGTGGAATGAGCAACACAGCGAACCATAAAACCAACAGAAGGATATTGAAGGGGCACATTTTTTTGGGCCACTACACGGTAGCTGTGTGTCATTATGCATGATTTAAAGTTGGATTAAAGGTGATCTGAACGAAATATACATATCCAATTGATCGACCGAAATAACGCTTCCAAATTGTTTTTGAATGGAGATTTTTATTGTCATTATCTTTGGGATAAAGGTTACGTCTCTTCTACAACAAACAAACAAGTAACCTTCCATTGTGGAATTTTAAATGAAGACGAGGCCAGTTCAGTTTATTTATTGAATCCGATATTTCTAGCATTTCTTATAAACCTTCCCGTTTGCGTTGTGCACTCAGGTGACGACGGACCTCTACCAGGTGCTTGCAAACAAAGGGTACGTGCTGGAGTATCGCGGGGTGGTGAAGGTCAAAGGTAAAGGGGAAATGACGACCTACTTTCTGAACGAGGGGCCGCCCAGCAGTTAGCAGCCGTGCCCCCCCCCCTCCACTGCAGAGACACCGCTGAGCAAGGACTCACAGCGTGAGCTAACGGCTAAAACATAAAAGAACTAGACACGCCGCCACTTGAATCCCGAGTAAAGAGGAAAAAACAAACTTTTAACCATTTCAAAAGGAAAGTGTTCTTGATGAGAGGAAAAAGTTCTCGTTTGACAGCAATTTTTGGGCTCACACACATGTTGAAGGACGGGAGTTTTTCTCATGTCTAGCCTCTCTCTCAGGCTTCTTGAAAGATGCAAAGTCTGTTTATTTAAAACAACGCCTTTTAGCCTGTGTCAAAAGAAGATTAACGCTGTACATAAGGCTACTTTTGTTTTGTTTTTCTTTGTTTTTTCTGGTATTTTTTTATTATTATTATTTCACATGACTTATGAACAGGTACTCATTTTTGTTTTCTGAATTAATTATTTATTTAGATCTTGATGTTTTGTGCAAAAGGTCCTTTATGAAAAAGTGTGAATACATGCGTGCACAAATATCCAGTTTATTACACGTTTATAAGTGTGTATGTACATGCATATTTGTGTGTGTATGAATATATGTATAAAGTGAGGAGGAATATATTGACCAAAGACTAAAGTATTTACTAAAAGCAAGAGACATGTTTTGATATGTTCTCGCTAAAGTCAGCAATGATCACCGCCTCTGTTTGGGTTTTTTTAGGTAGAAGGCCTGAAACTACTGGCAGCACCGGCTGCTTTCATCGTTCTATAAAATATGTAACAATTAATTTATTTTGTCTGTCATTCAGGCAGCAAAGAGCTGATCACGTTAACGCTAAATGATTATGTTGCCCTCAACTTCTAAACAAAATTAACGAAGACGACTAAGGATGTTATTATGAAGGCGATATCTGAAATCTATATATTTTGTATTTTCTCCGGGGAGTAGAAGTAGTTCCAGCCGGGATTAGGATCCTCTTCGTGCTCATTTCACGTCAGGTTTGGTTCCTCAGAGCTCGAGCAGCCAGGGTGCAGCTGGTTTCAGTAACACTAAATATCCTCACGACTCCTTTCACAGAAGTTTTGGGGGTTTTTTGTTTTTGTTTTTGTGCACATGAAAATGAAGGAACTTAAAACCAGAGCCATCAGGGGGAGGAGGGGGGAGAGACCTCGGATTTCAACGCAGTGGTACACCAGTCTGATTCTTCTATGAAGAAGAAATACATGAAGGAGAGAAATATATATTGATTTTGACTGAATACTGTGCTTTGTAATCCTGAAGGGGCATAACTATTTTCACTGTGAGGTTTTTATGATACAAACAAAAAAACTGCTTTCTTGCCAAACATAACCGCTTTGAAGCATGTCTGATTGTGGTATCTTGTTTTTATTTTCATTTGATTTCCGTTTTTATGTTTGTTTTAACGTAGGGTATTTTGTATCACTTCTGTATCCATCATTTGTATATTCTTAATGTTATTATTATTATTATTATGATGATGATTCTGATTAATTATTATGCTTATTATGATTCCATTCCAATGAAAAGGATCAAAGACCAGCACGCTTTCTTGTTAAAAAGCCAGTTGTAAAGCTCAAGCTCACTGGTACCAACTGATCAACTGCAGCCAATGAATCCTGCTGTTCAACCCTGATGTACAAATACAGTATTCCAGCTGGTGGACGGTGTGGTCATGTACAGCAAGTAATCACCGCTAGCTGCCTTCGCAGCAGAAGCCGAGTGGTGTGTGTGTGTGTGTGTGTGTGTGCGATCACGCAAGCATAGCAGTAAACACACACATACAGATGATTCACTGTGCTTTTTTTTTTATTTATTCATGTTTTTTATTTATGCCACTACTGCAGTATTGTAACTCTCAGTCAGGCTTTAAGGTGACCTCTCCCTCCCACACATTCTCCCCTCAACCGTAACCAATGGCATCCCTGGTGTTACTCTCAAATTTATATACCTACACGTATATATATTTCTTGTATTATTCCCCCCCACCACTCAGTAGGAGTACTAATAGCTGAGTTTGATTGCCTTAAGTTAAAACAAATGATAGGATATCACTGAACAGGAAGAGTGCCTGGACTGCTGATGTTTGGATGGAGAGGAAGGGAGAAAGGGCTCGTGGAGAATCATCTCCAGTGAACGTTCTCTTCGTTGCTTCGACTTTTTTGTAATCAGGAGAATCCCCCCCCCCCCCCCCTCCAAACAAAGATTTTTTAGCTCTTCCGCCACACTCAACAAATGGCATCCAACAGTTGATCATGTTTGTACCAAAGCCAGCTCATGCAGCCTTGCGCTATTGGTCCCCCCCCCCCCCTCCCTGTACAATGCTATTTGGCCTCGGGGGGGCGTGGTAGGAGCACCAGAGGACGGCGATGTAACAGAGATCACACACGATCAAGGGAAACTGTGACGAATGAAGAGTGATTCATATAAGCAAAGAGATTTATAGGACGGACATGAGTTTATTAAAATGTGCTTTGTATGTATTCTATTTCTATTGGCTGTCCATAGACTTGTGTTGATTGTTAACTCTTGGGATGTTTTGGGGGGAACGGGAGAGGGGAGGAAGGTTGTCCCCATACTACTGAAACAGTGTTTTGCTCAGGCCTGATGAATCCTTCCCTATTTGTTTTTGGTTTTATTTGTATTTTTCCCTGAGTTGGAGGAGTTGAAAGGGGAGTTTTTATTGTTTTTTTTTGAAAGTTGAAGGACGAGAAGAGTTGAGGACTATGACAAAGAGAAAAATAACATTTCCCCTTGAAGAAAAAAAAATAATTAAAAAAAAATCAATGGCTGTTCTGTGTGTTCATATATTTCCTCATGTTAATGCAAATATACAGGCGTGTCACACATTAGCAATATACACATACTTAAAATCTACATTTAGGTCTTTTTAAATGTTCAAAGCATCAACATTTGTGCTGACTTAATTATGTTATAATCTGACAACATTCCTGCTTTTAATGTTTCCACAAAGACCACTTCATGTTCACAAAGTTTCACTTATTTCAGAGATTATAAAGTTTATCCGACAGTAAAAGCTGGCGAGCACTAATTCTTATTCTTAAATAGTTGATGACAATTGCAAGAAAGATTTTTTAAAAAGAGAGTTGCTTCGTTCACCAGTCGCCCTTTTTTACTGTGTAATAAACCGACTGGTTTAGAATACTTCAGGCTGTTTTTGCTGGGTCGCCACCATGTTTGGACTGGCGGGGGGTTGGACCACTATTCAAGGTGATGGACCACCAAAACAAGGCCACTGTCCATGATGGGAAGCCACTGTTATCTGCAGGCAGAGCTGCAGGGTCAGCAGCACCAGTGAGTGCCAGTTTGCACCATCTAGTGGCTACTTATGGTAAGTAACAGATTTGATATTTCTTTTTTGGCACCCTAAGAACTGAATGAAATCCATGAAGTCATTTTGGGACTTTTCATTTGACAGGTTGGAGCTTGTGTTCAAATCCAGCATGAGAATCTCCTCATCTTCATCTCCTCCACGACCCATGAATACAAGCCCGTATCCATCATCATCAATGTCTGAAATATTTCATCAGGACCAATAATGTAAAACGTGTTTTCTTTGCCGCTGCGTGGTGAAATGTTCCTGAATCTTTCTGGATTTCTTTCCTTATTTGAGACCCTCGTGTCACCTGCTGTGCTTCAGGTAAAGAACTCCACTGTTAAGTTACTAAACTTCCAACTAATCACATGACGATTACCATCTTCCCAAAATTCAGAAGTAGTTATTTTTTGTGTCCTCTAGGGGGCGTTTCAATATAACTGCCTGGACTTCCTGACTTCCTGCCTCATGATGTATGTCAAATTGACTTAATATATAAATGTGGCAATTCATTAGGAATCATTTGTGTGTTGTACATTTCCAATTTTCAGATTCTGAGCTGTTAATGTTAAGAAGTTCTACAGAGACAGAAACTCATAGCTTGTGTTTATGATGTAAAAAAAAAAAAAGATGTAAAAGATAAGTGAAGAAGAAAGGCTGTCAGAACATGCTGAAGTCCGGGTCTGTTGCTGACATTTCTTTTACAAACCTGTGGGGGGAAATAATGAGTCAAATACATTTATAAAGATGTATCTTGTATGTGAAGAAAATACAATATTTGATTTGGAAATGTGACCTACTTTGTCATCTGGCTGTTCTTTCGGGGAAAGCGTTTGACGTGGGTCCAGGGTTCAGGACTGCTGGACACCATCCAGCCGTACTGCTGGTTGTCCGTTAGAGGCATTACGTACAGCTGGTCAGGAGCTGGAGATGGAAGGACACTTGTCACCGGCTGTGATTTTCAATCCAACCTAATGTTTAAGACCCTTCATCTGTCCTATCTGTGTCTGCTCACATCTGGGCGTTTGAGCCCGTTTGACCATCTCTTTGTAGCGCTCCTGGCTCCCGCGGTGGAGGTCAGTGCTGTAAGGAAGAGGCTGGTGGGAAACGCTGCATGTGTCTGTACATCTGAGGGGTCCCTGATGTTCCTGGAGAGACGGAGGCGATCCTGCTCTGATGGTAATCCCACCATCTGTTAAAAAAAATGTGTTCATATAGTAAAGACAGATAATTATATATATATTAGATAGATAAGATTTATTTGATCATTAAAGTTTAACTTGTATTCTACCAGGAGTTTATCGTTTGATACTTCCTAGAAATACTGATAAAAACTATGTAATATAGGCCATCAAGGGCCATTAAAGACATGCATTTGAAAACATATTTCTAGTATTTGAAGGGTTGTGCAAGTCAACTCCAAATGAGAAAACATTGTTTAAATGATGGACTATCTGCAGAAGTGCATCTAATTCCACAGTAAATCTTTACTATCGGATGAACTAGTTTTATCACTTTATTGTTGAATTTATATGGATTGTTGTTGTTGTTTTGCAGTGGTGTAAAAAGTATTCAGATCTTTTACAGAAAAAAGGACATGTAACCCTCAAAAAGTCATAATAGAGTCGGCCTTCTCTGTGGTTGAAAGAAAATAGTTCCTTCCTGAATTTCTGAGGATTATGAGTAAATGGGTTGTGATTTTTTTGGGGATTTTTTTTTTTTTTTTTTCGTTTTGAGCACCACACGTTACCATGTAATTTAATTTCAAATCATATAAATATATTTCATATCAAAATAATGAATTATAATTAGTGATGCATTAATGTACACATCGCTTTAATGTTGTAAGGTAAAAGTTGGGAAGTTATTCACTTAATACTCTGCTGAGTAGCTTAATTTATAATAATAATATTAATAATATAGACAGAATCTAAATCTGCAAACTAGTAACTGGAACCAACAGTGAGGTAAAAAGTAGAATATTTGCTTTATTTAAATGAAATTAAACTAGTTGTCGATCACTGATTAAATCTTTGGTGAAGTTAAATATTATAAAGTCATATTTTAATCCTATTTTGAAGGCCCTGCTGAGGCAACAAACAAGGAAAAAAACTTGCTAGCTCATGTTAGCATTAGCATAAGTATCCTATTGTACTTCTTGTTAGCTCACAGCTAAGCTAACGGGTGTTGAGGGGCGGAGTCGCCTCCTTCTTACCCCTTGGAGGAGACGCTCCTCTGGGACTCACGATCAGTTTGTCGCCGATCGGGTTTTGATAACCGAGGAGTGTTAGACCGAAGAAGGCCATGATAGTCCCGGGGAAAAGGGGACAGACTGTAGTTTGTTTCTGCGTAACCATGGCGACGAGCCACGCCCCTTCCTCCCTGTGACGTCTCGCGAGGGAGACGTTGGAAACTCAACTGAGATGAACCAACAAATAAAGCGGAAACAGAAACATGTTTTTAACAACAGAGAGCAAAACGTCACCATCACGCTTTAGTGTTTATGTTGCTGCTGTTGTTGTTTTTTTAAAATAGTTATTTCCGTCCCCATGACAACAGTAGTAACGTATAGTAACGTAACAGTAGTAACGTCCTGTGAGTTCGCTTGGTTCGGTCCGGACCAGCTAGCCAGACGCCATTGTTGTTCTTCCCCCTCGTCCTCCTTCCTTCTAGACTGTTCTTCAGCTTTTCTGTGGTTCTCAACGTCACACACACACACGCACACACACACACACACACACACACACACACACACGTTAATTGGTATTTGTCTCTGTTTTGGCCGCCACTTGGCTTGTTTTTAATTAATGTGAATAATTAACTGTGATTTTAAACTTGCTTATTAACAGCGTGTGTTATTTGAAGACAGTAACCGGTTTGAGTAGTTGTTGCAGTCTCTGACAGCTGATAACACACACACACTGAGCTGTACAGGTTTTATCAACAGCACACACAGGTGTCTTCATGACGGAGAGAAGAAATAAGAAGAGAGAACGCCTAGTAAGTACTATTATATGTATATTCTTAAAGATAATCTAGTCTTAAAGGCTTGGCTCGGCATGAGGCCTGGTTTGACATTGTGTATAATAAACTAGGCTATATTCTTAAATCTGCATTTTGCCTCCAAATTGTGTTGCAAAATTGGAAATTTTTGTGCAATGTCTTTAATTATTATTTTTTTTATTACTTTTCTACTTTGTAAACTTAAACAAGATCTAGTCACTTTCATGTCAAATTTTCTTAGTTTATAACTTCCAGACAACACACGAGTGTGACCTCATGTCACCACAGGGTGAATGCACAAGTTTATCATACACAGAATTTATGGATTTTACACCCTTTTTGGTATTTTTAATACACAAAATAGAAAGATATGTGTGCACTTTTAATCACAAAGACAATCTGCTCTTGAAGCTACTATCAAACATGCAATCATTGTAAAAAACGATGTGCACCTAATAGAACAATAATAGTTTTATGTGTCTCGACTGTTAGACTTTAGTTAAGACGACAATTAAGTGAGATGACACTTTGCATCTGAAGGGCTGGTATTGTTAGAATGTATCAGTCTTTGCTTTGTTGCTTTTTCAAATGTGTTTAAGTTTTTCTGCATTGTGTCTTCCCAGCTTTGATTTTGGGCGAGTCCTCCTCTCTGCATACCATGGGTTTAATTTGCTGCCGACGCTCCCGAACATTTAAGTTCGTGGCTTCCTGCTTGCTGTTTATATTCTTGATGAAATGCTTCCTCAACAACACGGCGCCACCAAAGCCGTCGATGCAGCGTCCCCTGAAGTATGCGGTGAAACCCAGAGACTTCCCCCTCCGGCCCGGTTTGCCTTGTCTTCCTGGCTTTTACACCCAGGAGGACCTGAGGCCCCACCTCAAGAGGCCTCCCCAGGACCCCAGGGTGCAGGGTGCCGATGGCAAAGCCTTTGTGATGCTTCGAATGACTTTTGATGAACGGAAGGAGAAATCAAAGTTGTTCGATAAGATCCAATTCAACCAGTTTGCCAGCGATCGGATCTCCCTGCACCGCGACCTGGGCGAAGACACACGGAGTCCAGAGTGAGCGTTGTCCATTGTTCATTCATTATCACTGATTTTAGGATTCTGAGGGACGTAGGCAAAGAGTTTGGAATCACTTTTTAATTGATTAAAACTTCCATTTAATGATGAAAGGAGAGAATAGTGTTATTCCCCCCAAATAATTAGTGTTCCAGTGACCCCGGCCACAACAAATGGGCTCTTAATATTTTATATAATATATTATGTTGTATATCCTCCTGAAACCCAGGGGAAAACACGTTTTTCTATTCTCTCATCTTATTTATTTATTTATTTTTATCTTACATGCTCTTTTCTACCTCTTTTTTTAACTTTGAGGCTAATTTGTGAATTCCCCAGTCGATGCAATCAATAAAGTTTATCTTATTTTGGCGGGACCTTTTTCTTTTACTCGTTGGGAAGATTCAAGAGGTTTAAACTGTGATTAGTCTAAACCTCTGTGATCTGATATAAGCGTCTATTACTATGAAGTGCTAAAGCAACACGCCTGCTAATTAGAGCTTGTTATAATTATTGTGCACTTGAACGCCGGAACAAGAACCTGTCCCTGTTTAAACCTGCACACACTTAGTCTGTCTGTAGCCCAGCAGTGTCTTTTCATCTCTCTGTCCTTCCAGCTGTCAGTCTGGTTGAACAATTAACCATCTTTTGTTGTCCATGTGTAAAACAGGACTTTCTAAAACCTAAAAGCATGACATGCTTCGTTGAAATGCTTCGAGCCGAACTTTGAGGTACGTCTTGTTGCAAATCTGATACCTGCTAACGCTGAGTTTGCCTCCCAACAGTTGCCGGAACCAGAGGTTTTCGCGTTGCCCCGGCCTCCCGACCACCAGCGTGATCATCGTGTTTCACAACGAGGCCTGGTCCACCCTGCTGAGGACGGTCTACAGCGTCCTGCACACGGCCCCCGCAGCCCTGCTCAAAGAGATCCTATTGGTGGACGACGCCAGCACGGACGGTGAGATCGGTCTTCACAGCCTGTTAAAATGCATTTTTGTTCACATTGTGCATCACTGATTTGTAAAATATCCTTTTAAAATCTCTTCTTTGTGCAGACACACTGCAGTAGACACGGGCAAAATACAGTCTATTATTAGCTAATTGTTTTAATAAAGAAGCATTTTAGTGTTGATTCAAAGGGTTTATTATCATACGCACAGTGAAGAAACGTGTTTCCCTATACAATGAAATTCTTCGTTTCAGTCATTTAAAAGGCAGCCTGTGACACTTAAATAAAAGAACAATACAAACAGTGTAATTAATGTAATTATGCATGTGCAAACTGTGCACTTATAAAATGTAATCCCTGGAACTAATTATAACTCTTTTACTGAATGTTTCACAGTTTAATTTGTACATTTTGTGTCATAATTTGTAAGATTATCACATATTCTGTAGATATAGAAGTAAAGTAAAGTAGGCCTGAATCGTTATCGTGGAGCAGAAAATACAATATTCCTTTCTGAAACATAACAGTAGAAGTGTCATACTCAAGTAAAGTGCAAGTATTTGTACTTAAAGCAGCTATTATTAATATTTATACACTGCTGCCCATAAAGTTTGAATCTCTGTCCTCTGTTTCTTCCTATTAAATGCATCAGTAATCACCTTTAACCAGGTGCATTGATCACATTATGTGTACCCAGGTGGAATTAATTCATGCATAATCATTTGTGTGACGCTATAAAAGACAAAGACATTTGCAAATTATTCCAACTTTATGGGCGACCCTGTATCTTCGTAATCACAAACAGGTGAAATGATGCCACTGCTACAGAATAGGCCCTTTTCCCAGCAGCCGTGTGGACATGCATAGTGGGGTAAACAGGTGTAATAGAGCAGGGAATGGATCCGCCCAGAGCCGATCATCCAGCCAGACCTGCAGGACCAATAAAGTCCCCTGATCTTCCCCTGATGGCGATCCGTCCAGAGAAAAGCTTTTGTTTCTGCTATTTGAAATTTCTTTCCAGGGGTTTTGTCTTGTTTTCATGTATAATGAGCTACATCTGCATTTCACTGTGGCAGTTAATGATCCTTGAATACCAGAGAAGCTGCCCCACCTAAACGGAACAGGGCCATAATTAACATTATCAATTTCACAAGTGTTTAGCCTGCAATGACATTCAACAGATATCTGCTTTGTTTTTGGTTTTACTCGTTTGGTTTCACCCTTCCAGCCCTCACACTGCAGCGACCTGCTTTACCTGTACGTCTCCATGAATCCACTCGTTGACTGTCTCTCGCTCTCTTTAGATCACCTCAAGACTCGTCTGGATAATTATGTGCAGAAGCTGAAAATAGTGCGTGTTTTGCGCCAGAGGGAGAGAAAAGGCCTGATCACAGCCCGACTGTTGGGAGGGCAGGCTGCACAAGGAGATGTCCTCACCTTCCTGGATTCCCACTGTATGTGTGTGTTTCTTTAATAATTAAGACCAATTTTCTCTTAAAGTTATACCAATACCAACAGAGTGCTACATTTGATAGCGATATTTCCATTTCATCGTTCCCTGAGGTGGAATTCATGCAGTTGTGTAACACAAAGTCACAGTAATGCCGTATCGCCGATATGTTGGACCAAAATCTCCAACTCTGTCCAAATCCACTAGATTAAAACCACAGACTGTTTGGGTTGTAGCTGCTGCAGCGCTGGGCCAATCACCGGCGTATAAATACTCTTTTTATCTTATTTTTTTAGATCTGGGTACAAAAAGGATCAAACGCAGTTATCGTCTGACTGGAGACGTTTAGATATTGCTTGGTGATTTATTTCGGTATCGATACCCTACCTTACCCCCAATGCTTTCAATCATTTTTCATCACCATTTCAGTTATTGTCTGTTGGTTTAAAAAACATGATGGTGTGTTCCTCTGAAGGTAAATGGTGAAAAGGTATAAGTGAAATCTACAGTCAACATAATGACCAACACCCTCCCGGCTGCACACCTCTGATTGTGAAAACTATTTTTACCGACTGACAAATGTGGCTGCCGTCTCCTACATTCCTGCGTTTAGGTGAATGCTTCCCCGGATGGCTGGAGCCTCTTCTGGCTCGGATAGTGGAGCAGCCCACTGCCGTGGTGAGCCCCAGGATCGCCATTATTGACCACAATGACCTGAGTTTCAAGAAGCCGGTGGCTTTCTCACCGCGTTACAGTAGAGGGATATTTAACTGGATGCTCAACTTTAGATGGGAGGTCATCCCCAAAGAGGAGAAGGAGCGGAGGAAGAATGAAACAGATCCCATCAGGTAGATGAGGATCCATCTCCATCTCTGTCGAGACTCTTTGTAGCCTCTTGGTTTCAACAAGCATCTACATCAAATACACATAGTGTCTGCAAACTCCATGAATACAGACACGATTTCTGGATGATACTATATTATAAAACTTCTTAAAACAGTTCACTTTCCTGAAAATGTTCCTGAAAATCCATTGACATGTTTTAGAGATACCTTGCTGAAAGCAAATGTGCTCCTTTTAGAGTTTGACATTTTTGGGAATATGCCTGTTTGCTCCGTTTGAAGGAGTTAGACGATAGTCTGAATGGGAAACACGAAGGTAGTAACTTAAAGGAACAGTGCGTACAATTTAATGCTGTCTAGTGGTGAGGTTGCAGATTGCATCCGACTGAATGCCAGTGCGCTCAACCTTCCCTTTTCAGTGTTTTGGAAAAAAACTATGGTGGACTTTGGGGAAATTTAAAAAACATGAAAAATGTACAAATGTAAAAAATTAAGATAACGTAAAAAAAACAAATGTAAAATAAACATTTTTACGTGACTTTCATTCATGAAGAAACGTAAAAAACATGAAAAATGTAAAAAAAAATGTAGATAATTTAAAAAAAACATTTTTATGTGACTTTTATTCATGAAGAAACGTAAAAAAACATGAAAAATAAAAAAAATGTAGATAATGTAAAAAAAACATTTTAACGTGACTTTCATTCATGAAGAAATGTAAAAAAAAAAATTAAAATTAAAAAAAATATATAGATGACGTAAAAAAAAATAAAAAAAAACATTTTTACGTGACTTTCATTCATGAAGAAACGTAAAAATGTAAAAAATTTAGATAACATAAAAAACAAAACAAATTTTTACGTGACTTTCATTCATGAAGAAATGTAAAAAACATGAAAAATGTAAAAAATGTAGATAACGTAAAAAAAAAACATGTTTACGTGACTATTATATATTGTTTTCTTTGGACTGTTCGCCTGTTTTTTTACACGTTCATCCTGCAGATGTGAGAGTGGTGTTGATCTTCTCACCTAATTCTCTGAAACAAAGCAAATTAGAGTATTTCCCAAACTGATCATTTAAATTAGATAAAGCGACTGACTTGTGTCTTCATTTTGTAGATCTCCTACTTTTGCTGGTGGTCTGTTCTCTGTATCTAAAGCATACTTTGAGCATATTGGGACTTACGATGACCAGATGGAGTTCTGGGGAGGTGAAAATTTGGAAATGTCCTTCAGGGTAAGAGCTTTTCAATGTTCTTTATATATGTATACAATATATGTCGTATTAAAAGCTTCAGTCTTACCTCGTGCCATGTGTCCCCCTCTACTGCAGGTCTGGCAATGTGGAGGTCAGATAGAAATTATCCCCTGTTCTGTTGTAGGGCACATTTTCCGTAAAAAAAACCCAAACAAATTCCCCAGAGGCCAATTTATGATCACCCGCAACCTGGTGCGCCTGGCGGAGGTCTGGATGGACAACTACAAGTGGATCTTCTATCGATCAAACAAAAATGCTGACTTCATTTATAAAGCGGTTCGTACAGATATACAGTATTTTTAACACCCATGGAGGTTGCTTACATTATATATATATATATATATTTATATATATCACTCATTTTTCACCCACAGAAATTATTTGGAGATGTTTCCGAGCGGCGTAAACTCAGGGAGAGATTAAGCTGCAGGGACTTCACGTGGTACCTGAACAACGTTTATCCCGAGGCCTACGTGCCGGACATCCGGCCCATGAAAAGTGGACAGGTACTTTTTTTATCTTCATGCAGAAAATCTGTTTTTTCCAAATCAGTGTCCTATAACTTTGAATCACCCCAGTTTACGGAACATAATTTATCTTATTTAATCCAAACCTTGAGACAAACAGTTAGCTGTCCTGTTACTGTACTATCATTATTTTCCTGCAGTTGCAAAATGCTGGATTGAAGTGCTACATGGACGTGAAGAAGAAGAACAGGAAATGGGCGCCTCTTCCAAGGATAAGATGCAGTAAGAATGCTGCAGCGCAGGTACGTAAACGTCGGTGAGATCAGTGTCTCTCAACCCGGGGGCCAGAAAATACTCAGGGGGAGATATAGAAAGAAATAGTGTTCTTTTACACAAAGTATTCTCATTTCTTTCTGACGAAATATGGGATACTTTCAGCCTGTCAGATTGAAAAAAATAGTTTCCACACTTTATTTTAAGGGTTTTAGGCAACAAGGTTGGGAATCCCTGTCTAAGATCGTAATATATTGTCTTAAAAATACTAATATTTGTTGTGTGTGACTTTGCAGAGCTTTGAGTACACATCCCAGCAGGAGCTTCGGCTCAGCGGCGGCAACCATTTATGTTTACAAGCCAAACCCGGAAGATCTCGCGTGTCTCTCCGGCTCTGTTGTTTGAAGGGGAAAGGGACCAGAGTCGTGCCCGAGCAGGTGTGGATCCTCACGCAGGTACGACATGTCGACATCCAACTACTTTTTGACATTTTCCTCATTCTGTCCTCAAGATCTCTGTTTGTTTTACAGTTTAAAAAAACATCCAAAATGTCCTCCTATTACAGTTTTCATTGTTGTCGTTTTCAGACAAACCATCTGATGAACAAGGCGTCTGGGAAGTGTTTGACGGTATCAGAAACCAAAGTGATCATGCTTACCTGCAACTCCACCCGAGTCACCCAAAACTGGGCCTTCGTCTGAAGCCAGGCACGGATTCTTGCTTTACATGATGTTTAATATGTGATGTTTTTTTTAAAAAGTGAAACATATCTCAATACAGTTCTCATATTAAAAGAGTTATGTGTTCCTCCTTGTGCAGCTTGAACAGCCGAAGCTAATAAGAGCCTTCAGCAGTTTTCTGTTCAAAACAACTCATGAAGAGGGTGTTTTGTGTTGAACATGCCCTCTGGATTTGGTTAACTCAGACTATCAAAGCCTTGTATTAGATTTGCCTGAACTTTAAAGGGTAATTATTTTGCACAGAACAAAAGTTGCTCCAGGAGGGCATCACTTTATACTCGTACTAACAAGAGGAGTCGTTACAGTGAGATAAAAACTCTTTCTTTCAATGTGTATTTGGGGCATGAGTATTCAAGTAAAGGATATAGGTCACGTGTTTATATTTTTCAAACGGTTAAAAAAATCCATTACAAGACCAAAAAAACACAATTATCCTTCTACTGCCTCGTGTTGCTTGTGGAGCCAAATCTTGATGTGATTCCTCTGCACCACAATGACCTCCATTGTTGCTCCATTAAAAACACACCAACGAGCCACACTGGTGCAAAATGCTGTTTTTCTGAGCTCACTATATTTTTACTTTTTGTAAAGATATGTTGTTCTCACAGGATGGCGATGCTACAAAACATGATGATCTTACAGAATATGATGCTTCGCTGTAGATTAAAGGCAGCAATGCAAATAGGCAAAAGTTTTCATTTTAATAAATATAAATAAATGTCACTATCACCAAAGCAGGTAACACAATGGTGATTGAGCCTATTGGCCCACTAATGTATGAAGGTATTGCAATTTTTAAATATTTGCAGAATTCTTTCCTCCGTTATACCATTAAATTGGAATTGCATTGCACGGCAACAGTATGGGTCCATGTTCACTTCCTGTCAGCTGATGTCATGCACATACACCGCAACACACACACATTTGTAATGTCTACACACACACAGATAAAAAACTATGCATACGATTTTGAAAATTTGAAGCTCATGTATCAACAATAAGACATTTTTCCCCTTTATCAAGTAGAAATTCTCGGCAAGGCAAATATCACCTTTCAACAACAAGGTAATTCAAAGTGCTTTACATAAAACATTAAAAGCATTGGAAATAAACACATAACAAGCAAATAGAAATAGAAATAAAAAATAAAACCAAGAATATTAAAGGAATAGAAGTTACAGTGCAGTATAAGGAATGAAGAAATGTTATTGTTTAATGAAAAAGACTGATATAATCATCATATAGGCCTGGTACAACAATGACAGGGACTATTTTACTGCACGAGTAGTGCAGTACCCTAATAAGTAAGGGTTTTGAAAAATAAAGTATTTTACGTGTATATAAAGTATTTATACGTATATTAGTAGGCTAAGTAAAGGATTGTTGATTAGTATTTATAGCTCTACAGAGGAAAATAAACACATTAATAGGAAAAGCACTGAAATGAAAAGACAGTAAGTAGGCGTAGCCAAAGAGAGATTGTATTTCAAGATAAATATTTCCTCATACTCGACTACTTTGTTCAGTTTTTCTTATGTGTGTGTGCGCGTGTGACATTAAACCACGCCCATCGGCAGTCTCGATGACGTCACGTGTCGGTCACAGTGATGGGAAGTCGAGCCAGCGCTGGTGAGTTGCTCCCAAACCAATAAAAGAATCGCGCTGTGTTATTTTTTTCGTTTTTCTCTCTCTTCTTCTTCTTCTTTGTCACTCGAACAGGGAAGTAGGCGGGACTCGCAGCGACACTGACGGACTCGGCTGTGAGTGAGTGAGTGACTGAGTGAGTGTGAGTGAGTGAGTGAGTGAGTCTGTGAGTGAGTGAGTGAGTGTGAGTGAGTGTAGCTAAACCTGCTGTCAGTTCAGGGGTTTTAACGCTAACTTCGTAAGTAGAAGCGGGTTTTTTTTCCAACTTCTGTGTTGCGCTAACTTAACAGCCGGCGCTCGCGCACGTCTGTTAGCTAACGTTGTTAGCTAGCCTAGCTGCTGAGTGCTAGCCGCGGTGTTTATATGTGTTGCTACGCCGGCATGTTGACACAACGGTGTGTGAAGCCGTCTCTCTGGTGACAGGGCGTTTTTTTTTACTATTAGTTATTGATTAGTTATCCCAGCGTGCAGTCAAGATGGTTAAACTACGTTAGCTAACTGTCCGCCAGGCCGTGTTATCGTGACGGACGGGTCCAGCGTCATTACCGGGTTCGTTTAGCCTCTAAATACGGGATTTGGTTCGAGGATTTCACTAATATCATTACAGTTTGTGCCGTCTGACAGATATCCACGTGTAGTCCCTCTGAGCGTTGGTTGGGTTTTTTTTTAAAGGAGCTTTTCATATATGCTTCGAGGGTTTTGTCTCGTCTTTTAGGCTTTGTTTGAGATAAACTTCACCCACAAAAACGACCGTTTTGCGAGGAAATAACTGACAAACCTCAGTAGTTCCTGCTTTGGGTCGTCGGTGTTGTTGCCACATCGATTTATTCTCAAGGAAATCCAAGATGGTTATCTCATATGTGTTGATCCTAATCTGTGAATGTTGAAGGAGGAAGTAAAGGGAAGATGCCAGAGTTTTTCCTTTTTCTTCCTGTTAGAACTGGTTTAAAACAATGCTGATTTTATCAATTAACATGATAGGATAGTTGTTGCTTAAACCAGTGAATGAAACGATGCATTGATAATTAGAATAGTTGCCGATTTATTTTCTTCTTTTTGATTTTAATTGACCCTTTATTTTTTATTTGGTATGAAAATCTTGCTGCTTCCACAGAAACCAAATGTCAGATTTTTTTTAATCACTGGTTCCCCAAACACTAATGAATATATACGGATATTTAGGGTGCTGACAGCCTTGGTCACATATAACTAAAGGCCTTACAAACTTCATTCTTACATTTTTTTTGTCTATTTATTCAATCATCTGCAGCATACATGAGGATATTTGGTAGGCTGCCAATATTTCATCCCATACAGGAATACATGGACATCAATTGCTGCCTGAAACAGTCAGTAAAGTATGTGGAGTTAAACCTGGCTTGTAGAAGGCTTTCCCCTCGAAGTGGATTAGTTGTTTTGGTGATTAAAGACTTCTATAGTCGATTATTTTTTCATGCTGAATTACTTATTTTCAGGCCTTTTGCGTGATGCTAATTGGAGAAAGTTAGTGTTACATCTGTTAGTGTTAGTTTATTTAAGGATTTCTTTAGTCGGCTCTAGTTTATGTTAATGGAACTAAAAACGTTCCACCACTTTGCACTCTCTTATTCTTGTTGTTATTGTATTCAACACAGCACCCACATTTTGTATATTAGTTATTATGCAGGCCTGGACACGGTGGCACATTCCTGTTAGCAAGAGCACAGTTTTTGTCTTCTTGATGGTCGGTTCAACATGTAAAAGCACTAATAATTTACTGTTCTTTTCTTTCTTCTTAGAGAAAATGAATAGCATCCCGCTCTCCCGGTCCGAGGTGTTTGGGGAGCTCAGGAAGGAGCTGCATGAAGATGAAGAGTTCCATCAGTCTGACGCACACGTCTTCATCATCATGGGAGCCTCGGTGAGAGCGGGGAAGGGGAGTCACATCAGGGATTTACATACATAAGGGGTAAAATGGGGAGCTGATGATGCAAAGTACATTTGAGAAATGAAATGGATATTATAATATATATTATTATTATTATTGGCACATTAACACTGCAGGCAACTTTAGGCAAGAATCGTTGGTCTTAATTACAAAGAATGAGTGTTGAAATCTTCTCTTTTCTTTTAGTACTGCAATAATTGCACATGATTCGTGTGGTTAAGGAAATGCTGAAATTCTTTCACCAAGATTTGGCAAACGTGCATCTGCTTTCAAAAGCCTCAAATTGAGACATTAATCACCTCAACTTCCTCTTTGCTTTTCATTTGAATCGTATTTAGCACCTCTGACTTGTGTGACCCGGGTTTTGGTCATGGAACAAAAACATCTTCTATAAACCTTGTGTTTGATGTGGAATCATCTAAATACATTCCTTTTAGTGCTAAAGTAAAATGAACACTAAGTTGATCCATCCCAATAATGTGATAAGGAACTCTTTTACTACTTCCTCGTTCTTGTCGAATTCAGGAACTAAAAACCGTTTCAGGCAAAATGTTGAGCCCCGTTTCTTCATTTCTCTGTTACACCATGTTTCTCTCTTCTTCTTCTTCTTCTTCTTCTTCTTCTTCTTCTTCTTCTTCTTGTGATTTGTATGGAATTCAGAGCGTATCTATTGCATCTACACTGCTCTCATTATGGCGACAGCTGAGCTGCCGTTGCTTTGTTTTTGATGCTGGATAATTTAAGCTTAGCCACATGCTTGGCGACAGAGCGACAGTCATTCGTTGTCCTTTGACAGTGCAGGGAGATAAGGGTGCTTTTTGCAGTGTCACCGACAGTCAGCGTTTTTCTTTCAGCGGCCCGGTGAGGTCAGGAGGAGGGCTGGGCTGCATCTCACTCCGGTTGTACTCGTTCTGTAGATATGCACGTTGTCACGCTTGTTTCCAATGGCTGCGCCGCAAGCTTGTTTTTCATGTTTGTCACCCAGTGATTACATGCAGTCACACCACACTTTCAAACATTTGCTCACTGCGACTCATTCAGTAGTCGGAGCTGTTCAGCTTCAGCTTGATATGCAAGGTTTGTTCAACACGTTTGTTCTCGACTCATGAATGACTGTTTAACCTAGATGTGACATTAAAGACACTCTTGTTTGGCTCCGAGCTTTAAACACACACTTTTTAAAGAAGGAGCTGGGTTTCATGTTGAGTTGTCAGATTGTGATTTGGACCAACAGTTTGCTGTTCTGGGAATCACTTTGTAAGGGCTCTGTCCACGTAGTGCCCTTTCTTTTCTTTTTTTTTTACCGGCAGCATCTGGTTTCATTTGTTCCCAATGAGGAGACAAAAGGTGGCGTCTCTATTTATTTATGTTTTTGTGCAGCCACTCGTAGTGCTTCACGTGTTCATGTCTGTCTATCCTGAGCTGTTTGTCAGTCGGACTAGAACAAAGACCAAAGAAGCTGCTTTTCTGCCACATGATATGCAAACACAGACCTTTTATTCAAGTTGACTTCTAATGTCCTGCTCGTATTGGTTTAAGGTTCACCCCAGGTCACTTCTAGTTTCTGAGCACGAAACAACACGTTGGCGCCGGGCGGCGTCTCTCTTTGTCTGCCTGTCGCTGGTTGGCGCTTTGCTCTCAGTGGGATTACCGCGGCTGTGCGATTCTTAAATAAACCAAAGCAGCCTACTTACCTGTTGCTGACGGTGTGACCTGTAATGTGTGTCATCTTGTGTCATAATTCCCACTCTGACAAAGTGCTCTGGTTAAATGAGCTGAAAGCAACACCTAATAAATAGTTTATAATTAGCATTTATAAGGCTTGTGTTCTGATTGTGTGTTTGCACCTGCAGGGGGATCTGGCTAAGAAGAAGATCTACCCGACTCTATGGTGAGTGAACCTCTGACCCCGGTGAAAGGCCTTCAGCCTGAGGAATGATGTCTGCAGACTGACCCATAGTCTCTCTGTTCTCTCCCAGGTGGCTGTTCAGAGACGGCCTCCTCCCCGAGCAGACCTATTTTGTGGGCTTTGCTCGCTCTGACTTGACGGTCGATGCCATTCGGGCTGCTTGCATGCAATACCTGAAGGTACAACTGGACCTTCAAATTCATTATTTAACGTCGGATAGTAGCAAACTAACACGCTAACCATTTTACATAAAAACTCCTCGTCCGCCCTCCATTGGTTGAATCCTTAAAGTGACGATGAACCTGCAGAGAATTATTAATCTGCAGCTCTGCTTTCTGGCTCCTCAACCTTCCTGCTTCAGTTCACTCTCATCACGTTCATCGTGTTAAATTTAAAAGGATGATGTTTGCTGCCCCCAAGTGGCCAGATTAAGTATCCTCCTAGTGGTTCATTTTGACAATTCAAAAACTCAATGAACCATTGCTTGTATTTCATGAATATTCCATTCCACACTTGGTGCTTCCACACACACACACACACACACACACACACACCTGACTGCATTCTTAAGCATCCTCATTGAATCCATTTCTGTGTAAATGTGCCCACCCTTCCACCCAGGTGACAGATAAAGACGCGGAGCGGTTGTCCGCCTTCTTCAGCAGGAACACGTACATCAGTGGGAAATATGCAGATGAGAGCTCCTTCTCCAAACTCGACACACACATCACGTCTCTTCCCGGAGGCCCCGAGGCAAACCGGCTCTTCTACCTGGCGCTGCCGCCCACCGTCTACCACGATGTCACCAAGAACATCAGGCACTGCTGCATGAGCACCAAGTCAGTCCACCTCCCTCACTATACTACTCTTTATGGAAAGCTTTGTTGTTGTTTCCATTATTCTGTCCGCTCCATTTCTAACAACGTGGGTAGGATGAATAAGAGAAATGCCTCCTTGATTGTATGATGTAATGCAGTTTAAGAGCACCGCAAAACGATCATATGATTGAATCAACTTTTCATGTATATTTAAGTGGAAACCAGGGATGATTCAGATGGAGGTGATGATCTCTATGAATGGAAGTGGACTTGACCCTTTCCTCTCTGTGTGTGTGATGAGCAGAGGCTGGAGCAGGGTGATCGTGGAGAAGCCGTTCGGACACGACCTCCAGAGCTCCGAGGAGCTGTCCGCTCACCTCTCCTCCCTCTTCACCGAGGAGCAAATCTACCGTATAGATCACTATCTGGGCAAGGAGATGGTGCAGAACCTCATGGTGCTCCGGTGAGAAAACCCTCTCCAGATATTGTCGATGTTTGCTGGTGAACATGTGCAGAGGAACTACGATAGGAGATTTTCGATATTGAAAATTGCATATCCATCTTCGCTGGACATCCATAACTCCACACTGAGAATTTAAGATCTTTTTGGTGGATGCATAGATATCATAGATATCATAACGTCTACCATTCTTCCAGAGATGAACCTGTGACGTTATGTAACTGCGTTATGGCTCCTGCCATCCCTCAGTGGAACAAAGTCTCAGAGAGCCTGGCTGACCTGAATTCATTATGAGCTGAAATATTAAACAATAAAGGAGATATTCCCACTGATGAGTTATATAATAACAACATCCAATTGAGTGAATACAAAAATACACTGGGTCAGATATGTTTGTAGAAATAATTTGGAGAAGATAAATCATACACATGTATTTAACCTGTTTGAAATAAGAAGCAAGGAGATATGAAAAACAAATTTTGGACAATAAAAATACACATTTCATAGTATATCTATGAATATTGAGGACATGCCACATCTAAGCCAAATCCAGCCTCTTATTACATTTTAATTGTTTTCACTTGGGCACAGATCTAATTGTGATTTTTGATTGATTTGAAGTCATTCTTGTAAGAACAGCATTTTTAAGTGAGAGCCTATTGCATCCTGATGAGTAAAATGTAATGAGCGTTGTTCTTTTGAGTGGGAAACGAGAATTATCTTTTTCCCCCCTTTTTTTTAAACGTAATTTAAATTATGCAACACTTCAGTTTGACCTGGTTTGTGGTAATAAAGCCTCTGAATTTCACAAAAAGAAAAACATAAATTGGCCTCGGACCAAGAACAAAACAGGAGATAATTGTTTATGCATGAAGTCCCAAACAGAAGTTCTTTTGTTTGTTTGTGTCTGAACGGAGAACAATAATTTGATCCTCATTGCAGGTTTGGGAACCGGATCTTCGGGCCGATCTGGAACAGGGACAGCGTGGCCTGCGTGGTTCTCACCTTTAAAGAACCGTTTGGCACTCAAGGACGTGGAGGCTACTTCGATGATTTTGGCATCATCCGGTGAGTGGAAAATAAACAATCCCTAGAGGTTTTCTATGGACTGTAATATTATTATTCTTTTAATGGGAAGTTATATAAGACTGTTATATAATCAGATTAAGTGTTTTAATTGATGACCCCTAGTTATGAATATGTTTGCGTACTTTTCATCATCATTTTAAATGAGGATTTTTACCAGTTTTACCGGTTATAACTTAGAACATGATCCCCGCCGTCACATTTCCCCTCTCTGTCTGTCATGTGACCAACTGCTCCCTTTGTGCCGTTCAGCGATGTCATGCAGAACCACTTGCTCCAGATGCTCTGCCTGGTTGCCATGGAGAAGCCCGCTTCAACGAGCTCTGACGATGTCCGGGATGAAAAGGTAGACACAGACACGCGGCGCTGCGCTGAGGAACACGCCGTGGTTTCTGTTTCTGACGGCGCCGTCTGTCCTCTCCTGTCTGTCGTAGGTGAAGGTGCTGAAGTGCATCGCTCCGGTGTCCATGTCCGATGTGGTGCTGGGTCAGTATGTGGGAGATCCGGAGGGCGAGGGAGACGCCAAACTGGGTTACCTTGATGATCCCACGGTTCCTAAAGGATCAACTCAGGCCACCTTCACCACCGCCGTCCTTTATGTGCACAACGAACGCTGGGACGGTAAACACACCGCGGCCTTTTTACAATACAAACCTTCTGATCTCACCCCCCCCTCGTGCTCTTTCCTAATGCTCTGGCATCAAAATGTTTGTCTCCTCAGGTGTTCCTTTCATCCTTCGCTGTGGAAAAGCTCTGAACGAGAGGAAAGCCGAGGTACGGCTGCAGTTCACAGATGTCCCGGGGGACATTTTTGGAAATCAGTGTCGCAGGAACGAGCTGGTGGTGCGCGTTCAGCCCAACGAGGCGGTCTACGCCAAGATGATGAGCAAGAAACCCGGCGTCTACTTTAGCCCTGAGGAAACTGAGCTGGACCTCACCTACAAGAGCAGATACAAGGCAGGTGGAAGTTGATTTGTTCATGCTGAAGCTGGCGATTTTAAATAACACGACAAAGAAATATCATCTTCAATTTCTTACATTTGTGTCTTGTTTTCAGGATGTGAAGCTTCCAGATGCTTACGAACGTCTCATCTTGGACGTCTTCTGTGGGAGTCAGATGCACTTTGTACGCAGGTATGTCTTGCTTTCCTCACTTTTTAACCAAACCTGTCAGTAAACCTACCAGTTCTTCACACTAGGTGGCGAGATTGAGCTTCTTTTCTCTGCCTCAGCATGAAGGAAGCAGTTGTTAAAAACCTCATGCTGAATCTTTTCTCATTGCAGTGATGAACTTAGGGAAGCATGGAGGATCTTCACTCCTCTTCTTCATCACATAGACAAAGAGAAGCCCAAACCCATCTCTTACAAATATGGAAGGTAGGAAAGGTTATTATCACCCTGCCCTCAATCAGAGAATGGGTTTAAAACGGAGTAATGATTGTGATCGTTTCTCCTTTCTCCTCAGCCGGGGCCCGACAGAAGCAGACGAACTTGCAAAGAGAGTCGGATTTCGCTACGAAGGCACTTATAAATGGGTCAACCCTCACAGACTGTGATGTGAGGAGATGAGGGAGGAGTCAAGTTAGAATAGTGGGAAGGGTGCAGCCGGGGAAGGTGAGCCGTGTCGTGTTCCAGTACTGGAGTGTCTTTTGAGGAAGGAGGCGTTTCCACTATGTGGATCCGTGGCAGTAGCAGAAACGAGCTGTTATTTCTCAGGTATGGCAATGATTCCTCGGAGCCAGTTCATCAGACATGCAAAAGAGAATAATGACGACCACATAAAAACTTATACTGCAGTTCTGGTGGGACCAAATCAGTTGGAGAGGGATCAAATAAAAAATAATCTGAACCAGGATATTCTTGTGAACAAAATAGCTTTCTGATGAACTAGCCCCGTGTCCCTGTCTCTATTAATTAGGTCATAATTTGTCAGGATGGTAAATGGAATAACAATAGCAGAGCAACAACAACAGTAGTCAGCTGAGTCATGCTCACTCAGTGTAGCAGCGGACCAGAGAGGAGGAACAACAGGAATGATTGTTCACCAGCCGTCACTCTGAAAAACCATTGTGATTGTAATACCATTATGCTTGGACTGCAGTCAATAATCACACTTAGTGGAATTTCTTTTTGCAGCCTGCATATATAATATACAGATAAATAGGCTCTCTTGTTTAAAAAGAGCAATGCAGGCAGTTTCTCTTCAAAGCATTCATACTGGAATAGTCTTAAGTGTCCTTGTGGACTAACAAAAAAAAGCTCCCTGTCTTGTCTATTAGCCTTCTTCTGAGCTTCATTCCCTTTTGTTTACATTTTTTGGGGTTTATTTAAGTTGCTGATGTTCATTCCATATTTGACAATATTCAGACAGCAGCGGTGTCTTACCACAGGTCAACACTGAATGTCTTTGTAATGACGTACTGAATGCAGCTGTTAACTGCAAACTCGCATGTAAAGCTAGCTACATTTCCACTTCTTGTAATAAAAGTGTTGCTTCTCTGTTAACATGTTTCATGTATGTTTTTTATTGCTTAATACACGACATCTAATGTTTTACTTATTTCATTTTTACAAAATGCACAGTGACCTTTGACCACCAAAATCTAATCAGTTCAATCAATTTGTATAGTATGGAACTGAAAAATATATCATCATAAGTCATAGTATATTATGTTAAAAAGTCAGGAAAAAAATCAGTTTCGCATGTCGAAAAAAAGAAACGAAAGAAAGTAAAATTTGTATGTCAAAAAAAGTAATGAAAAAAAGTCAAATTCGTATGACCAAAAAAGTAATGAAAAAAAGTCGTAGTATTGGATGTTGAAAAAAGTCATAGTATAGGATGTTGAAAAAAAAGTCGTAGTATAGGATGTTGAAAAAAAGTAATGAAAAAAATCTGTTTCGTATATCGAAAAAAGTTAAATTCATGTAAAAAAAGTCATAGTATAGGATGTAGAAAAAAAGTCAAATTTGTATGTCAAAAAAAGTAATGAAAATAATAATTTTATGTCGAAAAAAAGTAATGGCAAAAAGTCAAATTCGTATGTCCAAAAAAGTAATGAAAAAAAGTTGTAGTATAGGATGTTGAAAAAAAGTCATGAAAAAAGGCAGTTTCGTATATCGAAAAAAGTCAAATTCGTATGTCAAAAAAGTAATGAAAAAAAGTTGTGGTATAGGATGTAGAAAAAAAGTCAAATTCGTATGTCAAAAAAAGTAATGAAAAAAATCACATTTATGTAGAAAAAAAGTAATACTTTCGTAATTCGAAAAAAAGTAATGGAAAAAAGTCAAATTCGTATGTCCAAAAAAGTAATGAAAAAAAGTTGTAGTATAGGATGTAGAAAAAAAGTCAAATTCGTATGTCCAAAAAAGTAATGAAAAAAAGTCGTAGAATAGGATGTTGAAAAAAATTCATAGTATAGGATGTTGAAAAAAAGTCATGAAAAAAGTCATAGTTTCGTATATCGAAAAAAGTCAAATTCATGTCAGAAAAGTAATGAAAAAAAGTCGTAGTATAGGATGTTGAAAAAAAGTCATGAAAAAAGTCATAGTTTCGTATATCGAAAAAAGTCAAATTCACGTCAAAAAAGTCATGAAAAAAAGTCGTAGTATAGGATGTAGAAAAAAAGTTAAATTTGTATGTCAAAAAAAGTAATGAAAAAAATCACATTTATGTAGAAAAAAGTAATAGTTTCGTATTTCGAAAAAAAGTAATGGAAGAAAGTCAAATTCGTATGTCCAAAAAAGTAATGAAAAAAAGTCGTAGTATAGGATGTTGAAAAAAAGTCATAGTATAGGATGTTGAAAAAAAGTCATGAAAAAAGTCATAGTTTCGTATATCGAAAAAAGTCAAATTCATGTCAGAAAAGTAATGAAAAAAAGTCGTAGTATAGGATGTTGAAAAAAAGTCATGAAAAAAGTCATAGTTTCGTATATCGAAAAAAGTCAAATTCACGTCAAAAAAGTCATGAAAAAAAGTCGTAGTATAGGATGTAGAAAAAAAGTTAAATTTGTATGTCAAAAAAAGTAATGAAAAAAATCACATTTATGTAGAAAAAAGTAATAGTTTCGTATTTCGAAAAAAAGTAATGGAAGAAAGTCAAATTCGTATGTCCAAAAAAGTAATGAAAAAAAGTCGTAGTATAGGATGTTGAAAAAAAGTCATAGTATAGGATGTTGAAAAAAAGTCATGAAAAAAGTCATAGTTTCGTATATCGAAAAAAGTCAAATTCACGTCAAAAAAGTCATGAAAAAAAGTCGTAGTATAGGATGTAGAAAAAAAGTTAAATTTGTATGTCAAAAAAAGTAATGAAAAAAATCACATTTATGTAGAAAAAAGTAATAGTTTCGTATTTCGAAAAAAAGTAATGGAAGAAAGTCAAATTCGTATGTCCAAAAAAGTAATGAAAAAAAGTCGTAGTATAGGATGTTGAAAAAAAGTCATAGTATAGGATGTTGAAAAAAAGTCATGAAAAAAGTCATAGTTTCGTATATCGAAAAAAGTCAAATTCATGTCAAAAAAGTAATGAAAAAAAGTCGTAGTATAGGATGTAGAAAAAATGTCAAAAAAGTAATTCAAAAAAGTAATTAAGAAAATCACATTTATGTAGAAAAAAAGTAATAGTTTCGTATTTCGAAAAAAAGTAATGGAAAAAAGTCAAATTCGTATGTCCAAAAAAGTAATGAAAAAAAGTCGTAGTATAGGATGTTGAAAAAAAGTCATGAAAAAAGTCATAGTTTCGTATATCGAAAAAAGTCAAATTCATGTCAAAACAGTAATGAAAAAAAGTCGTAGTATAGGATGTAGAAAAAAAGTCGTAGTATAGGATGTAGAAAAAAAGTTGTAGTATAGGATGTAGAAAAAAAAAGTAATGAAAAAGGTCACACTTTTATGTCGAAAAAAAAAGTTGTGATAAAGTTGTAGTATAGGACGTTCATGAAAAAAGTCAGTTTTGCATTTTAAAAAAAAGTCATTTCATATTTCTAAAAGTACATTTTGTATGCCAAAAAGTAATGAAAAAAAGTCATAGTATAGTATGTCGAAAAAAAGTAATGAAAAAAGTACATTTTGTATGTCATAGTTTTGCATTTCAAAAAAGTCATGAAAAAATCAGTTTAATATTAAAAAAAAAAGTAAATTTCGTATGCTGAAAAATAATGAAAGAGTCAGTTTCGTATGCCGAAAAGTCATAAAGAAAAGTGTTTCGTATGTCGAAAAAAAGTAATGAAAAATAAGTCAATTTCATATATCGAAAAATAGCTTTTTACACATTAAAGGCAAAATCCTTGAGCTGGACACTGACAGGAATCTAACGTGAGTTAATGTAAATTCCCCACCTGACCTCTTATCTGTATGCAGGCCCCTCAGTTATAACAACGATCCAGCTTTCTAGTATTTCAGATATTTTCTACTGAAAACGCAGCATTTCATGGAGCCATGAGGGTTCTAAGCTGCGTTGACAGTAGCAGGTGGAAAGTTTGATTTGTCACATAAAACTATAAAAATAGACTGCAGTGATGATTTAACAGAAGAATTAGTTCATTCACAGACAAATATTGATATAATTTGCAATACATATTAACTCAGTGAAAACAGGGTCACATGAAAAATGAAATAGTGGATGGACGTTAAGTAGTTATGTCTTTGGTTTGACCAAAAAAAAAAAGAAAAAAAAAGAGAAATAGCCAAGACTTAGCAACCGAGCAGTCTAAGGCACTTGCATTTCTGACGTTAAAAACAGTTGCTGTGCGATCAACATTTTAACATACAGTACAAGACAGGAAACATATCAGAGTGAATTATGTAAGACACTTTTAGAGCATACAAAAAACAGAATTAAGTGAGGTATCACATGACATAGATTAGAATAACTTGTATTGAAGGACAGGCATTCACAGGACGGCGACAACAACGTCAGAAAATGATGATTCCCTCTACAGAAGCTGCCTGGGATCGGCACCGATACAATCTGAATGCAGAAAAGTGACACCATGCATCTGGATTTCATCTGTGTGGGAGGTGAAAAATCCCCATAAACAGGGGCGGGGGAGGGGCTTCATCAATTATTCTTCAAGTTTCACATACATGTCAGGAAATGAAAGAAAGCACTTAAAAAGACACCGAGTGTTAAAGACAAAGTGGTTGAAAAACACACAAATGTTGGACAACCTCACCAAACAGTGAACATCACACACTCATGACAGCTGTGGAGTGACGGAGCATCCTCGTCTGCTTCGGACAGGAAGTAGATGAGAAACGGGAATGTTCTCTACCTAGAAGGCACTTGGTCAGTTTGTTGGGGTGTTTTGTCGTTGTTCTTTTCACATGTGCTCTGGGTGGTTCTGCAAACAGCTGATGAACTCCGTGACTTTGTGGCCCTGATAGCAGATCTGATACACGGCATTGAACAGTGGGAACCTGGAGGGAAGGAAGAGGCATGTTGAGTGTAAATATAAAGCCGGGTTGATGTCTTTTCCTAAATATCCTTTCTAAGATTCTGTGCGTTGGCTTACTTGTCGATGAGGTTTTTGTGCTTGAGGATGAGATAGACCTCGGCTGCCGTCGCAGGTCCCTGCAGCTTCTGACCGTTCAGCATCTCGTTCTCCAGCTCCTCGATGGACTGACAACAAACAGGAAGTGTTAAAGGGAAAACAGCTGGTCCACACACAGAATATTACAAGCTTTCAAATTGCAAACCTGTAGAGCGAATACATTTCAGTATGTAGGGGACTGTAAATCACCTTTAAAATGGTCCAGTGTGCGTAAGTAATTTGATATTTCCATGTCTATGCATTATCTTCTTAAAAACGGGTGAGTTATTATTTGTCCCTCTTTTTATATAACAGATTGGAGATTTTACTTTGAAAAGGGCACAAAACCTCTTTAAAACATCGTAATACAGAGTTTTATCTTACTTAGTACATGGCTGATAATCAGTATTGTTTCATAGTGTTAAGATGTATTTATAGTTTTTCCCAGTTTCAAAGTTGCTCGTCTCGAGATATCCTGTTCTATTAAAGTAACAAGTTGGACACTTTTAATTTTCCAAAGTCAGGTAAATGTGCTTGAAAAGTCAGTTTAGCATGTCGAAATAAGTCATGAAAAAAGTGAGTTTTGCGTGTGGAAAAAAAAGTCATAGTTTTGCATTTAGAAAAAAAGTAATGAAAAAAAGTCAGAATAGAACGTAGAAAAAAAGTAATGAAAAAAGTCAGAATAGAAGGTAGAAAAAAAGTAATGAAAAAAGTCAGAATAGAACGTAGGAAAAAAAAGTCATGAAAAAAGTCAGAATAGAACGTAGAAAAAAAGCCATGAAAAAAGTCAGAATAGAACGTAGAAAAAAAGTCAGAATAGAACGTAGAAAAAAAGTAATGAAAAAAGTCAGAATAGAACATAGGAAAAAAAAGTCATAGTTTCATGTCTTAAAAAAGTCAGAATAGAACGTAGAAAAAAAGTAATGAAAAAAGTCAGAATAGAACGTAGAAAAAAAGTCATGAAAAAAGTCAGAATAGAACGTAGGAAAAAAAAGTCATAGTTTCATGTCTAAAAAAAGTCAGAATAGAACGTAGAAAAAAAGTCATGAAAAAAGTCAGAATAGAAGGTAGAAAAAAATAGTCACGAAAAAAGTAATAGTTTTGCATTTCGAAAAAAAGTCATAGTTTTGCATTTAGAAAAAAAGTCATGAAAAAAAGTCAGAATAGAAGGTAGAAAAAAAGTAATGAAAAAAGTCAGAATAGAACGTAGGAAAAAAAAGTCATGAAAAAAGTCAGAATAGAACGTAGAAAAAAAGTCAGAATAGAACGTAGAAAAAAAGTCAGAATAGAACGTAGAAAAAAAGTAATGAAAAAAGTCAGAATAGAACGTAGGAAAAAAGTCATGAAAAAAGTCAGAATAGAACGTAGAAAAAAAGTCAGAATAGAACGTAGAAAAAAAGTAATGAAAAAAGTCAGAATAGAACGTAGGAAAAAAAAGTCATAGTTTCATGTCTTAAAAAAGTCAGAATAGAACGTAGAAAAAAAGTCATGAAAAAAGTCAGAATAGAACGTAGAAAAAAAGCCATGAAAAAAGTCAGAATAGAACGTAGAAAAAAAGCCATGAAAAAAGTCAGAATAGAACGTAGAAAAAAAGTCAGAATAGAACGTAGAAAAAAAGTAATGAAAAAAGTCAGAATAGAACGTAGGAAAAAAAAGTCATAGTTTCATGTCTTAAAAAAGTCAGAATAGAACGTAGAAAAAAAGTCATGAAAAAAGTCAGAATAGAACGTAGAAAAAAAGTCATGAAAAAAGTCAGAATAGAACGTAGAAAAAAAGTCATGAAAAAAGTCAGAATAGAAGGTAGAAAAAAAAGTCACGAAAAAAGTAATAGTTTTGCATTTCGAAAAAAAGTCATGAAAAAAGTAATTTCGTATATAATTTTTTTTTTCCAAAGTCAGGTAAATGTACTTGAAAAGTCAGTTTAGCATGTCGAAAAAAAGTAATGAAAAAAGTCAGAATAGAACGTAGAAAAAAAAGTAATGAAAAAAGTCAGAATAGAACGTAGAAAAAAAAGTAATGAAAAAAGTAATAGTTTTGCATTTCGAAAAAAAGTAATGAAAAAAGAAATTTCGTATATCACATTTTTTTTTTCAAAATCTGGTAAATGTGCTTTAAAAGCTGAGCTCTCACCTTCCCCGTCTTCACGAAGGCTTCGGCCACTTTGCGGTTGCGGCCGCCGTAGCAGGTGGTGATGAGGTCGGCCACGCCGCAGCTCTCCAGGAAGGTCGCCGAGGACACGGGGCCGGCGGTGCAGAAGATGCGGGCGAAGGCGATCATCTCCATCAGGCCCAACCGGATCACCGCTGCCTTCGTGTTGTCCCCGAAGCCCAGGCCGTCACAGAAACCCGCTCCGACCGCCACGATGTTCTGGAGGACGGGAAAGTGTGAGCAAAGACTCAAGACTTGAAGAGAGACCCGGGGACTTTGGCAGGATCAGCATTCAAATATGGGCAGCAGATGAAATTCCAGGTTGACAAATGTCTTCATTTGTTTGACATGCAGTGAAATGGTCAGATCAAATCTGTAATTCAGTGACTTGGTGTGACCCCAAACAAGCACGACCTCCCCTTTATCTGTGTTTTGTAATACAAAGCTCACCTTGAGGGCTCCACAGATTTCCACCACATCGTACTCCTCCACCACGGTGACCCGGAAGTTGTTGGTCTGCATGAGTTCCTTCAGGAGAGCTCCGTGGTCTTTCACTTTACACCCTGCAAGCAGAAAAAAAACAACAACGTGGTGAGAGCTGGTTGAGGGTCGGCGAATATTTCATCAATTACTTTGCTACATCATCAATCCACATATTTACTGAGAGTGACAGTATAATACATTTACATTTAAATCAAATTAAAAGTATAGTTGACAGTCTTTTCCCATCAGTCCCACATTACGGTAATGAAGTCTGCTGCTTCCACTCTCAAATCCCTCATAGTTAATCACTCTGCCCTCAGATTCATTAGCAGAGATCCCTTTGGCACCATCGTATTCTGAATAGTCGGTGGGTTCTCTCTCACACCGCTGTCTTTTCATTCAGAAATCCCTTATTGGACATTCGGCATCTCTGGACCGCAGGGCGACACATGAAGGGACCCTAAGGAGCGATACACCAGCCTTAAATAAAAAGCTGTGAACGAATGAATGATGGTGACGGGTGGTGCATCACGTCTTGATGGGGTTTGAGTCAGAATTTAGCATATTTCAATATGTTTGGTCTCATAAACAATTTTATTTATAATATATCCCCAGGTGCTACAACAGCTTCGGCAACTTTTTGTAGTTTTGGAAACTATAATATTTGAGAGGTCTACGGTAATAAGAGGGATTTCAATTAAATCAATAAATCCTTTGCATTTGATTGGGTGGGTAAAAAAAGTGGGCGGGCTTAGCGTGGAGCATTACGGAGCAGATCGATTTATGGATGGATGATATTGGTTGCCGTTGTTTTATCTTGGGGAACACTTCATATTTAGTAACAGAAAAAATGATGACTGGATTGATGAAAGTTATTTTTGCATATATTGTTACATAGTTTCACAATATACAAGGAGATTTAATAAATAAAATAAATCACCAGAAAGTATGAGATAATTACGTTTAAATATTTCCTTATGCTGGAAATAATAGCTAATACAAAATAAATAAATAGCCCGATGCCTGAGTGCAGCTGTGATGCCCTGAGGCCTCAAACACTGAACCAACAAATATTTATCCGTCACACACTTGAAGTAAATCCTGTTAAGCTGCAGTCATGTGGTGCTTACAAAGACGTGTAAAATACAAACAGCAAACTGAACTAAACCGTCGCCCTCACACCGACGATGACGTAACCACAACAAACTCCCCCCCGTTCCAAGATGAGACGGTTTCTAACTGAAAAAGTTATGATACCGCTTTCTTTCACAACATCTACCCCACGCTGAGCAATCAAAAAAAGATGACTAACCGATGGTGGTCTCGCAAAACTTCTCGTCTGCCACCTCGTTGGCGATGTTGGCCCCCATCAGCACACTCATGGTGATGCCAAGCTTCTCCTGGATCACATCCGAGATGAGCTTTAGCCCGTCGGGCCCCTCGTCTACGCCCTGGAGCAACAAACGCACACAATCAGTGTCAGTATCATTTGGGTCAAAGGCAACACTGTTGTACATACAACATGACATGAAGTAGACCACACCATTAATCAGAAGGGGGGGGGGAGCAAAGTCCAACCTTGATGAGAGATATCCCCAGGGCATCGGCCTTTATCTTGCCCTTTATGGTGTCACACACTTTTGCAACAAACTGGTGCGGGATCACAAACACCAGAATGTCAGCGTCACCGGCTGCCTCCACCAGGTCTGGGACGGCCAGCTGACGAAGCAAGAGGACCATGTTCAGTAGGAAACTGTTATTATAGTGCTTAAATGTATTACTATTATATAAAAAGACTGGAAATCAATGCAGAAATGCAGATACAAAGCATAATGTGTTAACATAATAATAACAATAAAACATTTACGCAGACTACAGTGCATCAATGCACTAAACAGACGGTAAAACTGCAGGCAGAACACCAAACTACTGTTGAGCCAACACTTTCTTACCACATTCGCTGGCAGCGTGTGGCCAGGAAGGTACTTCACATTTTCATGGTCGGTGTTGATGATTTCAGTCAGTTTGCGCCCGTTCACCGTCTCCTCGAACACCCACATTTTCACAGCGGTGTCAAACGTGGGATTCTGCGCAGCGTTGGCACCCACTATCTTGGCGATGGCAGAACCCCTGTGTTTGTTAATAGTTACAGGTTAGTATTGAACACATATGTTATCACAATGCTTTTAAAAACGGCAGGAGGACTTGGCACAGTGTGTAGACTAAACTGTGTGTGAATTGAATGAAGGGGACCAAAGAAATGTATTTATTGAAATTGGGTTTTCCACTCTGGGATTTTGAAGGCAGCATAAACCCAGATAAAGCACCTATTGGTGGCTTTTGTTAGCAGGTTTGTACAGCTATGCCCGTTGTGGATGGGTGATTAGATAGTGACCGTAAAAATAAACATGTATTTCTACTGTAAACCTAGAAGGAGAGGGAGTTAACTGTTGCTGGCAGTGTTTCTCCATTGAGAACTCTGCTGATTGTATGTATTTTTACCAAATACTAATATTTAACATTATTTGGGGGATGCATTCAATATTTCAGGTCTAAAATATAAATTCAGCATAAAAATAATACGTTAAAGCATCAAGGAGCACAAACACGAAATATATGTTTTAAAACAGATTTTCATGAATAAAATGAATCCGTTTGGGTGACAAACTAAAAGCTAGAAGGTTTACTAGATGACTAAAATAATACGACATGGCTTTAAATCGTGTTTTTTGTGTGTTTCTGGGAGGAAATTGACACGATGAGTTTAAATATTATTAATGTGATTTGGCTTCTGTTGGTAAGATAAGGCACGTCCTTTGTAGACGGGGACGGTGGCTCTACGATAACGTGGACCTGTTTCTACAGGTGTACGCGGAGTGGGCTAACATCGTATTTCTGCTGTTAACGTTACGACTAAAATAAAACGCAGAAACCCCACCTCATTCATCGTGACTGACAAACGTCAGGTTTCTGCGCACGCAGCAGTTTTCTAACCACTCATAATCAAGGATAAAAAACAGGCTAACTAAATGTTACATAATATTATCAGTTAATGATTAAAAAATAATGTTATCAGAGGAACTCAGCTGCTAGTTAGCTAGCTAGCCGTCTGGCCGGTGATGCTAAATTGGCTAGCGAGGTTCACCGGGTTAACGGGCAAGCAAACCTGAGCACGCGAGCAGATTAAATCTCCACATTTGACCGTTTTTTTTTACGGTAAAACGGTGACGAACACGTTACCGTACCAGTTTCCGGAGCCGATGATGCAGACTTTCTTCGGTGTTGCCATGGCGGAGGCGGTAACCAGGTGAACGGGGGTTTTAACCGTGATTACCGGCGGTGACCGCGGCTTGTGTGCAGGAGCTGCAGCAGAATGGTGGTTATGCAACAAACACAGCGCGAGCTGCCGGCAGCGCTGCTGTTTGATTGGCCAATCCGGGGGGGTGGGTGGGTGGAGAGACGCTGGCCCCGCCCCCTTTTTAACAGCCCGGTCATTCATTCATCCAGCTGACTGGAGGTCAGTAGGCTCAAAGTGGAACACTGCGTCCACACATTGCATTGGTGAAGTAAGATGATAGTATATAAACAGTAACGAAGTATTTAGACTCTTTTAGGTATATGTATTATACTTAGTATTTATTTAAGCTGACAACCATTCTTTACTTTTACTCCCTACATAAAACAAATATTTACACTTGTGACTCTACTTACATTTTAAAACCAGGCTTGTTACATTTTTATTTATTTATTTGTCCTTCAAAGTGATGCTTTTCACTCTGAGAACATTTTTGTGGATACTTCTTACTTGGAGTACATTATTGTCCTCCATGGGGTTACATTAGACTTTGAGTACATTTTTGTCCTTTAAAGTGATACTTTTTTTACTTTGAGTACATTTTGTCCTTCAAAGTGATGATTTTTACTTTGAATTCATTTTTGTCCTTTATAATGATACATTTTACTATGAGTATATTTTGTCCTTCATATAGATACTTTTTACTTTGAGTACATTTCTGTCCTTTAAAGTGATATTTTTTTTACTTTGAGTACATTTTTGTCCTTCATAGTGATACTTTTTACTTTGAGCATATTTTGTCCTTCATATAGATACTTTATACTTTGAGTACATTTTGTCCTTCAAAGTGATGATTTTTACTTTGAATTCATTTTTGTCCTTTATAATGATACATTTTACTTTGAGTATATATTGTCCTTCATATAGATACTTTATACTTTGAGTACATTTCTGTCCTTTATAGTGATACTTTTTACTTTGATTACATTTCTGTCCTTTAAAGTGATACTTTTTGCTTTGAGTATATTTTTGTGGATACTTTTTACTTTGATTAAATTTCTGTCCTTTAAAGTGATACTTTTTACTTTGAGTATATTTTTGTGGATACTTTTTACTTTGATTACATTTCTGTCCTTTAAAGTGATACTTTTCACTTTGATTACATTTCTGTCCTTTAAAGTGATACTTTTTACTTTGAGTATATTTTTGTGGATACTTTTTACTTTGATTACATTTCTGTCCTTTAAAGTGATACTTTTTACTTTGATTACATTTCTGTCCTTTAAAGTGATACTTTTTACTTTGAGTATATTTTTGTGGATACTTTTTACTGTGAGTATATTTTTGTCCTTTAAAGTGATACTTTTTACTTTGATTACATTTCTGTCCTTTAAAGTGATACTTTTAACTTTGATTACATTTCTGTCCTTTAAAGTAATACTTTTTACTTTGAGTATATTTTTGTGGATACTTTTTACTGTGAGTATATTTTTGTCCTTTAAAGTGATACTTTTTACTTTGATTACATTTCTGTCCTTTAAAGTAATACTTTTTACTTTGAGTATATTTTTGTGGATACTTTTTACTGTGAGTATATTTTTGTCCTTTAAAGTGATACTTTTTACTTTGATTACATTTCTGTCCTTTAAAGTGATACTTTTAACTTTGATTACATTTCTGTCCTTTAAAGTAATACTTTTTACTTTGAGTATATTTTTGTGGATACTTTTTACTGTGAGTATATTTTTGTCCTTTAAAGTGATACTTTTTACTTTGATTACATTTCTGTCCTTTAAAGTAATACTTTTTACTTTGAGTATATTTTTGTGGATACTTTTTACTGTGAGTATATTTTTGTCCTTTAAAGTGATACTTTTTACTTCATACCATGCCCTGGTTTCTCCACAGTACATTCATAGGATTTAAGCATGTGTTGAACTTTCACCCTGCAAAATATAAGCGGTGCAAAAGTCACGAGAGCCTTCTGAGAAAGTTCACCAAGGCAGAAAAGATTTGTCTGGACTCACACGAAAGGGGAATTAGTCGCGTGAGCTGGAAGGAAGAGAAAAGTAGGAAGTAAAAAAAAACTCCAGATTCATCAGTCTGGTTTCTTACGAGCCAAATCCAGCTTTATTTTATTGCAAAGTTTTCATGATTATATCTCCACTACAAACACGAGTCTCATTAAAATCATATATTTCAAAGCTGTTTCCTTATGTGGTTACATTTGAGTACTTCTACTGTTTACCATGTTCAGCATCTTACTTCAATGTGTTACCATGCCAACACTTGCTAATTAGCACTAAACACAAAGTGCAGATGAGGATGATCGGAATGTCATTAGAATTACGGTTATTCATACTGGACAAATTGCAATTTTGACCCGATGATGGCGCTCAATAAAAAGCAGAAGGGATCACCAAAGTCAATTCAAACATGAATGCGTGAACAAAATTTAAAATCCTTCCAGAAGATGTCGAGACATTTTACTCAAGTCCACAAACGTCAAACTCAAGGTGACGCCAGAGGAAAAGTCAGATTACCAAAGTACCAACTTGATCAAATAAAAAATAACAGAAAATCATATCCAATGAAAAGATATCCCCAGCTTTAATTTAGCAGGATAAATGTTGACATAGAATATCACAAAGTGAAATAAAAGTAACTTCTTCAAGCCCACTGTTTATTTACACATCACCTGACTATAATAATAATCCTTTCATGTCTCAAAACAATAGAAACACGGGACTCACATGGAGATGCATGACCTCATGCAATGGGCGCTTGAAAAAACATTAACCCAGCTGTTCATCTTAATTTACGGATGATTCATTAGAAAGCAGCTGTGAGCGTAGCAATACAAACAAAAGGAATATAAATATTATATATCTGATAAATATACATCTCATAAATAAACCTACAATCATATATACAAAAAAAAGAGACGCACCATAGTCTATATTAAATAAATACAGCAGTACAATGTTACACAGTTGGGACTACACTAATATAATGAGATTATCATCCAATATTTACATTTACATTGCGGTTGATTTATGATTGTGCTTGATAGTAACACGATACACGCTGCACGATTCCCCTTTCCTGCTGAGAACGACCTCGACTTTAACGGGAACCAGGAGATTAACGTCGACAGAATATGGTTTGGATTTTTTTTTTTTTTGTAAACAAAGACAGAATAGAGACCGTTTTAAACGTGCACCTCCAGAGCCGATCACAGATAGTGTTTTGGACGTGAGGGCAGCATTTTTAAATTTGTCTTTCAGCTTCTGAATTTGCCCACAGATGTAGAACAACATGGTTAACACACACACACACACACACACACACACACACACACAGATGATGACAAAAACAACCCCTACTGTACAGTGATAAATGCAACTTAGAGCCCCAGAAGATGGGAAAACACATTCAACATATTTCTACCAGTTGACTTTTTCTCACACACTGAAGGCAGATTCCCTTAAATGTGATGTAAATGTAAAAATGTAAGCCACTCTGTTTTATTAATGTCTGACTTGTTCTCTTGGCAGGAAATGACACGTTGATATTTGTAGCTCTCTGCACGTCTATGTGATTGTCATTGAAAGGGACTTTGAAGGCAAATCATGTAGCACCTTGTTGTGTGTTTCATTTTGTTGCTGTTTCGTTCCCACCCGTCCTTGTTATGTTAAAATACTTGTTTCAGCTCATGTTCTTTAGAAATAAGAAGCAAAATTTAAGTGTGTCGGGGGCAAACTTGCTTCTGCTCTCTAGTGGCGAGCGCTAGTTAGCTTAGCATAGTGACTGAAACAGAGGGAAACGGCTAGCTCAAAGTTAACGATTACAATTAAAGAGTATAAACTGTACTGTGGCTGTACGAGTTCGGGCTTGCATGTGGATTTTGTCGTCATTTGTCGTAGCCAGGCTAGATGTTATCTATCTTTTTGCTAGGCTAGGCTAGGCTAAGCTAGCCAGTACTAGCGTCATAGTTTACAGAGAGATTGACTTTCTGCCAGAAAGTAAATCCGCTGATTTCCCAAAAGTTGAACTGCTCTCACGTGAAGGATTTAGGGGTATTTATTGGCAGGAATGGAATATCTATAGAATCAATATATATATATATATTAATAACTGTGTATTCATTAGTGGATAATCACCTGAAAATAAGAATTGTTGCCGTGTATGTATACATGTATATGTGTATTCTACATACGGATTGAAATTGGTTAGTACTAGTTGATGTAAGAAGAAAAGGGTTTGATGGATTTTGATATAAAAATACAAAGAAACTGATATTTTTTGTCAATTTTTCGGCATATATTGTTAAACAGGTGCACAATATGAGCAAGATGTGATCTAAAAGGGTTAAAAGGCTACAGTCAGGGGTTTACTTCTAACCTTACTATGTACTACACTACCTATATTTACTGTTATGTCTCTAAATTGTGGCCTTTTTCACAGCAGATCATTTTGACTTGTCACAGCAGGAAAACATGTGTAATTATTAATTAATCTCCCAGTTAATCATGACAGTGAGTGTAATTGTAATTCAGCCATCATCAGTTTCATTATTTACACCTTTGATGACAAAATGTCTAAATGTCTTCTGTTAAAAATGTTGCATGGTTGTATTTTATCAACCTTTTCCCCCTGCTCATTTCTACACATGGAAATGACCTTTTTTATTATTAATTTGCTTGGCTTGTAAATTCTTAAGGGCGCCGTCGCCCTGCGAGATGAGGTAGTACAGTATACGGGCGAATGTTCAGGTTTAACAGGGGGAGAATCGGTCATAAGACGAGGTTGGGTGACACGAATATAAAAACGGAAAGAAAAAGGGGAACCAGTCGAGGACAAAAGAGTGATGGAAGCAAATCTCAAAAAGAGGAAAAACAGTGAGCATCGACAAAAAACCAAACAACTCAAAATAATAACATTTTGCAGGTGAAAATAAACTATTTTACAGAGAACTCCCTCAGACTGACAGATGACAAACACCTCCAGGCAGCTGCTGGGATTTCTAACGCTGATCTACTGAACACATTCTTACACCAGCTGACTTCATGCCTCCATTCACTGTTTCTCTACGTCTTCAGAAGCTCTTTACAGATGACCATGCACTTATTCTGACAATATTTGTTTTCTGTCGTCCTGCTGTCCATATGTATTCACCTCACAACCTCACCGTTAAGACACGTTCCCTCCGTTTGCTCCTGCAAATCTGAAAAATAACCGGCTGTGAACAAAGTCCGTGAGAGAGAGGGCGGCGGCGGCGGCGGCGGCTCCGTCCTGGCGTCTGCCGACGCCCTCTAGTGAAAGTTACTGACGTGACACTTGACGTCGTCTAAGCTCAACACCGTTCCCTGGTCGTTGTTGTTGTTGTTGTGCTTGTGCTTCTTCGTGGAGCAGCGACACAACTTGTACTTTATCACCTGAGAAGGGGATTGAAATAGAGGAGATCACCATGACAACCATGACAACCATGCCTCAACAAGGATTGGAAAAAAGAGCATGAATGCTTTCTGTTGATAAATATAGAAATAATAAGGTCAAGTATCAAAGAGTGTATCAATGACGCAATTTGAAATGTTTCTTATGCAAAGGATTAAAACTGGTCTGTTCATATGTTGACTCATACTTATACAAAATGTATATATTATAATATATTCCACCAGAAAACTAGTAGAACCTGCTTATAAATGTGTACACACCCTGAAAAGAGATACAAATACACAGTGCATGTATTTAATCTAGTAAATATTTCCATGCAGCATGATTATTAAGCCTCACCTCGTAAAGGTAGTCGAACAGCTCCAGGATGGTGAGGATGCTCGCTCCGATGAAAAGCCCCATCTGACCGCCGATATCACCTGGAAGGATAAGACGCGTGCTGATGACAAACATCGGCTACCATAAAGACAGAAAGGTAATCCGTCGACCGTATATATGACGACTCATGTACCTAAAAGACCCGCCACTTCATAAGCTTTCTTCTGCTCGATAGTTTCATAGTTGAGAGCCTCAAAAAAGATATCTAAAACCAGAATATTCTCCCTGCGGAGGAAAAGCAAGCCAGTCAAAACATTATTATTCCATTTGTGCAACACTTTGCTTATTTTGCCTATTAAGCATTAATGTCACTTTGTAAAATACTTTATAACAGACTGTAATGTAGTTGTAAGCAGATATAATTATAACCCATATTATGCTTATAGCTAAATTCTAGTGAAACCGTTCATTGATATATTGCTTAACGTGAAGTATTACCCCATTTGTTGTTCATCATTTCTTGTTATTTATTAAGTTTTCTTTTTTTGTCATACCTTATTAGCATGTTCCTTTTTAATTTTCCTTTCTTACTTTTAGATGTTTGTATGATTAAATATGGGTTCATTTTGCCTTTAAAAAACAGAAATATGTATAAACAGTTTAAGATTGCAGAAATACTGCAATGTAAGCATTTGGAAACTTAACTTGTGCAATCATCTTTTAAATATATAAATATAAAAAGATATATTTGAGTGTATGGACAGCTGATACTTACTTGATATACTGCTCAGATTTGTTGTACTTCTTGGCCAGGTATTTGGCGGAGGCCTTGCTCGGGATCTTGACGAAGGACAGCTCTTTGCTGTATCTGGTCATGTTGCACGGCGTCTCACACACACAGAAGTCGTTGTCTCGCTCCACCAGGAAGTCTGCAGGGAAGACAACCAGGGCATCAACGTGGCTTAATGACTTTAAGATGCATTTGGACGAAGCATTTTGTTTTTCTCTTACCAAGCGCCGGGTCAGCACATTCTTTGTACAGCTCTGGGGTGCAGTAGGGAGCATCGCCTGCAGCCAAAGCAACACACACACACACACACACACACACACACACACACAATCACAGTGCAGTCACATTTCACTTACACATCATCCCGTCTCTGATTTACGGCGTCGGTGAGCGGTTTCCTACCGGGCATGTGCACCATGCGACAGTTGCAGTTGTCCACCAGGTAACGGGTTTCACAGTCGATGCGGCAGGCGGTGATGCTGTAACTGTCGAAGAAGTCCGAGTCCATGGCCGTTACCTTACAGTCTCCCCAGGGAGGGGGCAGGTAAATCAGCTGCAACACAACACAACGCCAGTAATGGGGGATATTGGCAAACACTGTTTTATAGAGCGAGTAAAACTTGGAACGAATTACCACTTGAGATCTGCCAAGAAAAAACTAAAATACCCTTTAAAAAGAGATTAAAGGTGTACGTTTTCAGTGGTTAATGTCAGGATTGACTTTATTAGGATAATATAGGAGAATTATGTCCAGGATGATAATCAAGGATACTGGTTAAGCTGTATTGTTTTTATACTTGTTTACTATGTGAAATACACTATGAGCTGGACTTTTATAATGTATATTGTGCTGCATTTTGTAATGTACATTCTTGCTAAACTTTTGTAATGTATTTGTAATGTATTTTACTGTTAAAGTTATCATAGGGCTGTATTAATTGTTGTTGACCCCAGGAAGACTAGCAAACTAGTCCTTTAATAAAAGATTAAAAAAAAGATAACACTTTCTGTTGTGAGCGTATTGTGAAAATTCAGGAGTTGAAAAGTAAATTGAGGCAAATAAAGAATAAACATCCTGAATTAAAAATAAAAGATGCTGCCAAGTAAAAATCATGCAAATACAAGAATAAAAACGGCTAAATCAAATTTAGTTTTATTCTGTTTCTAATAAATACACAAGTGATTCTAGTTTTGGCTATTTATTCTATTCCATAAGTTCTGAGGAGCATTGCTAAAAAGGAAAGTGTAACAGGTCAAAGAGTGGAGCAGTGAAACGATGATACAGGTTTTAAACAAACACCACTCGGTGTGTGTGTGTGTGTGTGAGTGTGTGTGTGTGTGTGTGTGTGTGTGTGTGAAGACAATCAAACGGTTTCCTACCCTCTGTTCCTGACACGACACGAACGTCTGAAACCCGGGCGCCACTCCAAACCCCAGCTGGTCAATGAAGGACGGCTCGTCCTGACTGTGGATCTGAACTTTGACCCCGGCTTCAAACGAAGTCTCATCTGCAGGAAGTCAGGGAGTTGAATGAGAATAAACATGAACATCACACTATTTTTCTCATTTTACCCCCAAAACCATGTATATCAACATTTGCAGATTTTTTAATTTGAATGTTTTCTGCTTAACTGAAGGTGTAAAATGTTCCTTTATTTATTAAGAATATTCTCTAATAATAAATGATTTAAAAAGCTCCTCAGATCAGCTTGATCATCGTCACTAAGCTGAAACGGCTGTTTTTCTGACCTCATTAAGAGTCGAATCTTTGGCGAAGTGCGTCTGTCACAGGAGAGCGACGCTACAAACATCTGATTATCTTAAAAAACATCATGTATTTCTGCATACAGCTGCCGGCAGTGTATAAAGGAGTTCAAATTAACTCCACCTTAAACATCTAGAGCAGTAAAATGCAACATAAACATTAATGCAGCAATAATATGAATCCAGAAACATCATAGAAACACTAATGAGTACTTTTAAAAGTAGAAATACTACACTGATACTGATTGATACCTCACCTGTTTCTCCCCAGATAGGAAGGTATTCATCCTGCTGAATGTCCAGCATGAGCTCCAGTCCGTTACCCATACCTCCCTTGGTGGTGATGAGGGGCGGGCGTCCATCACCGCCGGCGTTGAAGGTGTAACACTTCCCGTAGCGAGTGAACACCTGGGAGACACACGAGAGAGAAAACGTCCTACACATGCTTTTCCACAGGGGGGCAGTGTTTGACTTCATTCCTGGTGTCTGTGTGTGTGTGTGTGTGTGTGTGTGTGAGAGAGAGAGAGAGAGAGACAGATAGTATGAGGGAAGAAGAGGACGTGTGACAAGAAGAGAAAGAAAAAAAAAAGAGTGGAAGAGGTTATGCAATCAACCCAGCGAGGTGATGGAGACGAGCAGACTGGTGGTTCAACGATCCCCTGGCATCCTCTTTATGGCACTTTATAATGAACCTGATGTTGCCATGGTGACCAAGCATCCCAGCCATTAAGAATGTAGCCTCTTGAATTTTTTAAGGAATGCCGAGATGCTATGATTGAGAGCTGCGTGAGAAATCAAGCAAAGTGTGGGATAGTGTACGAACACCAAGAGTGGCGACAAGAGTTCATCTCACTCGTGGGTTTATGGGTGTTGTGTGTCGTATGAGTCATGTTACCCATGCGGGGAGAATAAGGGAGAGCGTCGGAGAGCGGCGACGTTAAGTGAAAGAGACAGAAAGGGGGATGGAGGGGGGGAGAAAGGGAGGATTTTTGCTGACAACGCTCGAAGGCGGCCATTGTTCAGAGTTATGGCCCAGTATGACATATCGAAGATGAGTAAAGAACAAATCAACCAAGTAATTGTTGAGAGAAAGGGTTCGGCTCCTGCCACGGGCACGTTGGACAATATTTCCATTTCCATCGATCATGTTAAGTCAGTGAGAGACGGCTGGTTGCAGGAGCAAGAAATCAATTCGGTGCCATGGAAGAAGACAAATGAAAAGCGAGCAAACAGACAATGTGTGTGGACTCGTCTTCACTCGTACCGACAGACCTGTTGGTGTTTGTCAGTGTTTCTTTGAGAGGGAGCGCTTGTTTCAACAGCTAGCAGCTCTGTGAGGGCTGAAGACACCAGCTCACCTATCGCCTCACACCCTTCACCTTATCAAAGCCGCCATCGACCATTTCAGTAACCTACGAAAGCCGACAACCCAACATTCGCACCCACTTCACACCGTGATTGGACAGCTGTGTGGAGGCGAGAGAAAAAGGCTTTGAACTTCTAATATAAGCTCTCTTTTTTTCATGTGTGCGAGTTAAATTCCCTGCAGGAGAGCCGGCCGGAGACTTAAGTGTTTAACGGATCCAGATGAGCTGATGCAAAATGAAAAAGTCAGGATCAAATGAATCATTAGGATTCATCCTTTCTTCACAAAATTAGTGGTTGAGATTTTTCAGTGGTGGACCGACCGACCCATAGACCGACCTGTAGACCGACCAATAGACCGACCAATAGACTTACCCGTAGACTGACCAATAGACCGACCCATAGACTGACCCGTAGACCAATGGACCGACCCATAGACCGATCAGTAGACCGACCAATAGACTGACCCGTAGACCAACCAATGGACCGACCCATAGATCAATCAGTAGACCAACCCATAGACCGTCCAATAGACTGGCCCATAGATCAACCAATACACCGACCAATATCCTGTCGAATAGACCAACCAAATAGACCAACCAATAGACCGACCAATAGCCTGTCGAATAGACCAACCAAATAGATCATCCAATAGACCGACCCATACACCGACCCATAGACCGACCAATAGACCAACCCATAGACCGACCCATAGACCGTCCAATAGACCGACCCATAGACCGTCCAATAGACTGACCAACAGATGGACCTGTAGACCGACCAATAGACCGACCCATAGACCGTCAAATAGAATGACCCATAGACCGACCAATAGACTGACCAATAGACCGACCCGTAGACCGACCCATAGACCAACCAATAGACCAAAAGCCTGTCGAATAGACCAACCAAATAGATCGTCCAATAGACCGACCCATAGACCGTCCAATAGAATGACCCATAGACCAACCGATAGACCGACCAATAGACCGACCAATAGACTGACCCGTAGACCAACCAATGGACTGACCCATAGACCGATCAGTAGACCAACCTATAGACTGTCCAATAAACTAACCCGTAGACTGTCCAATAAACCGACCCGTAGACCAACCAATGGACCGACCCATGGACCGACCCATAGACCGTCCAATAAATCCGACCCGTAGACCAACCAATGGACTGACCCATAGACCGACCTGTAGACCGACCTGTAGACCGACCAATGGACCGACCAATGGACCGACCCATAGACCGACCCATAGACCAACCAATAGACCGACCAATAGCCTGTCGAATAGACCAACCAAATAGATCATCCAATAGACCGACCCATACACCGACCCATAGACCGACCAATAGACCAACCCATAGACCGACCCATAGACCGTCCAATAGACCGACCCATAGACCGTCCAATAGACTGACCAACAGATGGACCTGTAGACCGACCAATAGACCGACCCATAGACCGTCAAATAGAATGACCCATAGACCGACCAATAGACTGACCAATAGACCGACCCGTAGACCGACCCATAGACCAACCAATAGACCAAAAGCCTGTCGAATAGACCAACCAAATAGATCGTCCAATAGACCGACCCATAGACCGTCCAATAGAATGACCCATAGACCAACCGATAGACCGACCAATAGACCGACCAATAGACTGACCTGTAGACCAACCAATGGACTGACCCATAGACCGATCAGTAGACCAACCCATAGACTGTCCAATAAACTAACCCGTAGACTGTCCAATAAACCGACCCGTAGACCAACCAATGGACCGACCCATGGACCGACCCATAGACCGTCCAATAAATCCGACCCGTAGACCAACCAATGGACTGACCCATAGACCGACCTGTAGACCGACCTGTAGACCGACCAATGGACCGACCAATGGACCGACCCATAGACCGACCCATAGACCAACCAATAGACCGACCAATAGCCTGTCGAATAGACCAACCAAATAGATCATCCAATAGACCGACCCATAGACAGAACTGATTAAAATAATGGTATCTGATACCAGATCGGCATACTGTCACGATACACGATCTAGCTGTTTGAGTCCATATGGAACCGATATCTGTATCGGCGTATCTAGAACTAACCCAGTTGTCAGAGAGGTGTCAGAATGGCCTTACTTACTTACTTAGGCTGCCCTTACTCTACAACATAAATAAATCAATTGTTACATAAATGTAAAGTCCGTGTGCCTGAAGGGAACACGATGTTCACCAGCCCCCCGATCAATACACCGAAGTGAGGTGGTGTTGGTTCACAGCTGTTCCTCGCCTCCCGTTGAATAACTGATGTGACAGAGGTGGTAAGAGTGAAAACGTCCAACATGTATAATGCACAGCGCACATATACTGCCGACTGCTTGTTCGGCTCGTTACGAGGAATTAATAAATGATCGCGTGCATATGGAGAAAAAACAGCCCACGGAGAACACGAGGGAAGATGCTCGACAAGGAATCCTCAGATATCGGAAAGAAAAAAGTTCACTTGATTGTCACAAATACACTTTTATCACTTTTTTAGCGTTACTGAGGTACTTCAAAAAAATCTATTTTTCCTCTCCACAACTCAAAACATTACTTACCGACTGCAGTTTACACAGGCTATAATCTTTAAAGCTCCACGATCAATAAGGCTGTCACTCACACACAATTTCCCATGTATTGAAAAGCACTCTGCTGTAATTAATCATTATGCACATAATTATACATATGTTTTTTAGAGCCACATCAGGCTTTTGAAAGAATCTCCAAACCACAAATCCATGCACTTTCCCCACCAATTTGGCGAAGTCTTTGCAGTCTGGGAGCTACTAAAACATGTCTCAGCAGGGTAGGTTCAATCCATTAGTGCTCTGTTGTTTTATGGGGATGTTTTCAAAGATTTTAAGGCCGTCTCCATTAAGTGCCAACACTTTCACTGTTATTATGGCGTCCGCTTAAACAGCTATCACTGGAGAGAGAGAGAAAAAAGAAGCTATTTAAATGCAGACAGCGGACCGCGGTGACCGGCACTAAAATACATCTTGTTGCATCTTAGTGTGCATCTTGTGTAATTTAGGACTCGTAATCCGGGAAGGATTTCAGTCGACCTCCGTGCCATTAACTTTATGGAATGCTAGATCATGATATATTTCATTGTCGACATTTTCGAGGGTAGATATTTCACTTACAAGCAAAAACTTGTGATGGTGCTCGAAGAAAAGTGACCAAAGTCAATAAGAAACACCGGGTGGGGACCATGAATGGTCGAAGAGATTTAATAGCAAATCCATCTGGTGGTTGTTGAGACATTTCAGTCAACAACACACTCCCACCATTATTCCACCGGCGTGCTGTGTGTGTGTTAAAACCAAAGGAAATCAGTGAACAAGCCGATAAAGGCGGCGTTGACCGGTGACTAATTACAGTTTACGATCTTTGTGATGCGTGAACTCGGAATCGGAGCGCTAACGTCTGCAGCGCAAAGGTAAACATGATTCAGGAGCAAAGGCATCAGAGCCAAATCGAACCCCCCTCCTCTGTTTGGGTCTGAATGAATCGCTGACTCACCACGCTAATAAACAGACTTGGGGTGGAACAAAGAAACTCTCCAAAGAGAAAATAAACTATAGGCAGGGGATTGAAAGCCAGAGGCACAGTGTGTGTGTGTGTGTGTGTGTGTGTGTGTGTGTGTGATAATGATGCCCTGAACATGGAATCAGATCCTGACTCACTGATGGTCGAAATGAAGTCAAGACCAGAGGCAGAACAGAATAGGTGGAAGCGAAACCGCGGGGCTCCTCAGGGAGGATGGATAACTAAAAGGCTTCATAGAGAAACTCTTTCTCTTAATTAGAGAGAAGACCAAAGGCCCTCCCGTACTGACAAAACACCCGAGGTAACAGCTGCAGGAATATCGGCCTTCTTTGTGCTTTGTTTCAAAATGGTAAATAAAAAAGTACAAGACTTGCTTTATATTTGCACTATATTTCATATATTTTTGGACTGATGAGCGGCCGATCCCCCACTTTGGTCCCAACTGAAATATCTAGATTTTTGGCTGGATTGCAATTTTCTGCGTTCATGGTCCCCAGAGGATGAAGCTCTGTGATTTTGTTGATCCCTCGACTTTTCCTTGAAGGATGTCTCTAGAAGAACTATTGGATTGAAATAGCAATTTTGATTGTCAAATGACCAGGTGGCAACCTCCGCTTCTGAGAAGTAAAGCCAATGCAGGTGTGCCTTAAACTTGCGTTCTCTGCTGACCATCAGGGGGCAACGCATCTGGTGCCAAAAAGAAGTCAGACTTCAACACTTCGCTGTAAAGTTGACCTTAATTTTGTGAACAGCTTTGCACCAGAATCCAGATTGATCCAGATCCATTTAGTCCGTCAGATCCACCTGTCACTTCTCCACAGTCCAAATATGGTCGTTTCCTTTCACTGGTTGCAAAAATTCTGAAGATGGCGACGGCCAAAATTCCAAACTTAAGGCTTCAAAACCGTAGTCCACAAACCAACGCCTACGTCCACTTATTATATACAGTCTACTGAAATGACCTCACAAAGCAGGGAACTGATTCTCTTTAGCCAAACTGGAATAAATACTGTATTTGTAGGGAATATTTTCAGGAGTCGGTTATACCAGACTTTGTCCACACAGCCAGTTTATCCCTTGAATATTTGACCAGTATCCTGCAGAACTGTAAAGGAGGTCAAATTCAGAATAATGAATAAGAATCGATCATGCAAATCAAGACGATCATGCCCGGAGCGTTGACTCTTGGATGACACCTTGGGGGCGGTGCAGGACTGCAGGGCAGGACCGTGTAATGATCTCCTAATCGGCTCAGACGGCCAGCCCTCCTGACTTTATTGACACCAGGGGAGAAGAGAGGGGACATGAGCCGTTAGCTAAACCTTTCCAGTGCTGCCGGAAAATGAGTCTGAAATCCCTTTAAATGTCAGGATTCAATATTTCTAGGCAGTCTCCGTCCTGCTTTATCTGCTCCTCAATAAATGAAATATCATTAAAAACGTCCACCAATGTTGCAGGGGGGATTTTTTCTAAATCATCTTTTATATTTGGGATTTCAACCACCTCCTCCCACACAATAGGAATACTTCCAACCCTCCAACGCTTCCTTCCTCTCCGGTCTGCATCACTCTTCCTTCCCTTGTGTCTCCCGAGCTACGATGTTCTTTCCCCCCGTGGACTCCTCTCCATCTCCTGCCGCACTTCCCTCCCCGCCCTTCCATCATTTGATGAATATTTCACAGGCCAGTAGAGACAGTCGTCCTCCTCCTCCTCGCTCATCCTATTCTCAGACGCCGTCCGGGCTCTCAGTACCTATCACCTTCAGAGACGATAGCATCATACCGCCGGCCGAGGGGCACCTCAGGAGACCGGAGGAGGAGCGGGGAGCGTATCACACGAAGAAAAATGGAAGCGTGTATTCACTTAAGTTATGAACGCCTCACAGAACCGGCTCCATCTAAAAGAATCAGGACTGTGCTGACCTCAGCGCCAGGCACAGCATGACAGAGTGAATTTGAAATGTGGGTCAAATCAGGCAGGTGTTATGATATGAGGTAACGACATCCTGCAGGTGAGTGGAGAGCTATAGCCTGTATGGATGCATGGTGATGCTGTCCAGTGGTGGAAGAAGTACTCTTTACTAGAGTACTTATACAACAATTAAAAAACACTTCATTACAAGTACTTCATAATCCTACTTCCCTAACCTAAGTATTAACGGTAAAATGTACTTTGAATAAGTAAAGTAGTTTTAGGGTGAACAAAATTGTCCCGCAACTGATTCATAATCATAATAATAATAATACATCTGTTATATAGCCCTGATGCTCAAAGTCGCTTTTTATTACATTTAGTCTATATATCACATTATTATAGACACCTCATACACATCTGACACATGATATGGAGCCACAAAGTTGACACTGACTGAAAAAAGTGATTTATAAAGTGATATGTTTTTTTATTAATCTGAAAAGTAACCATTAATGCAGTGTAAAAAGTATGATATCTCATCTCCTCTTCAACCGCTTATCCGGTGTCGGGTATGATATTTCACTTGGAAATGTAGTGGAGTAGAAATTGAAAAAGAGTGAAAAATGGAAATGCAAAGACCTGCAAATTGTACTTAAGTACAGTGCTTGGGTTAATTTGATTTAATAGGATTTTCCCTCACTGTGTAGAGAACAAGTGTCCTCCAGTTTAGCACTATAGGTTAACGATTGCTGCAACTGCAGTAAAGTATTAAAACTTGTTATTACTTCCTGCAGTTTTGGAGCAACAGTCTTTATGCCCGCCTGATGAAGCGAAGAAAAGAGGTTAGAGGGGATGCCGTCTTTCCAGGGATCAGTAAATAATTTATCATTAGTAACAACCTTTAACACGTTTTAGAGCTGAAACAATTACTCGATAAATCCTTTAATCAATCATCAGAAAATCAACATATTCTGGGATTTAGACGTCACCTTTGGCTCTGCGAAAACTTCAACCAGCATTTTCTCACTACTTTTGGCATTTTATTGCCCAAATGATTAATGAACAAATCCAGAAAAATAATCTACGAATAGTTTAAATTGGCAGCAACATCACTTAGATGGATGTGGCATATATATCCTAATCAGCAGAGATTTAAAGAGAGGAAAGACAGAAACAAACAGAGGTGATTTGCAACAAAACAACATAACAGCTGATCAAGTGGAGGCAGCAGAGCCTGCGGGTTGCTATCTGTCTCCGAGGACAACTAATTGTTGGTTTAATGCAATCCCTGGTCTCTATGGTGGATGGTCTTGCAGCAGCAGCACACTGAGAGGAAATCAGGCCCCGAGGGAAGCGTTCCCTGGGATTCTTCTCACCTGCTTTTTCAACGAAATCAGCAGAGAGAGGACTTTTGTTCAAAAGCAACTTTTTAAATAACTAAAACGAATGCCTGCAGTGCCGGAGCCTGTTGGTGAATAATGAACACGGCCTTGTGAGTTTGGTCGGTGGACACAAATGTCTTTGAGTTATCAGTTCACATTCAGAGACGACCCCCCCGCCGCCTCTTACTCTCTCCCAAGTGACCAAAAGTCGAGTCCAGTGAGATGGTAAATGTCTTGGAAGACATTCACTCATCACCCGGTTAGGCGACGTAGATATAGGAGATGTAATTATACCAGATAAAACAGCTCCAAGGCCGTTTAAAAGTACTTGCAAATTGTGACATATAACATTAATCTCAGCATCATCCCCCACTCTCCGTCCTGTATGCCAGCCTCCTCTACATTTATCAATCTTCACCATCGCCTACAAATCTCCTGCTTGTGCCGGTCGTATGCAGAAAGCCCACGCTCGGCATGCTGGGCATGCAGAGAGGCCGTCGCTGCTGCTACAGTGGCTGTGCTATAACTCCAAGTGTGCGACGCCCTCCTGCCACGCACAGCTGACATGGAGGGATAAACAGCCCCGGGGCCCAGTCGGGCCCTTAACACAGCTGAAGGCACTTTAAGTAGCAGACAGCAGGGTTAACTAGGATCCAATCCTCCTGGTTTCAAGTACAATGTTGTGCAAGGGGGGGAAAGGATATCTGCATGTGCAATGCAAACAGAGGCAACATGAATTTGACCATATGAGCATGTGTGTAAGCACATTCTAATTAAGCACACTCCAAGTCTATGTCAAGGTGTCTGAAGATACGTCTCCTCAGCCTGTCTGGGTTTGCGTTTCCCTGACAACAGCAAAAAGACGAGGCCATCGTTGGGGTGGCTGACGTCCTTAATAAATAGTTTTTTTCTAGCTTTTGTCCCGTAATGTGACGGCACCACCATCTGCATTTATTCTTCATGATGAAAACCATGCCAAAGCTCAAAAAATCACCAAAAAAGAGAAACTTAAAAATAACCCAAAAGACAATCAAATGGATACATTTTTGAAAGTCCAGTTTGTTTTTCTCCAGCTTACTATATATTATATAACACGCTAATTATTCCAAATCATATCATCATCATACTATACAGTTTGATAAGAAATAAACAGCCTCATCGTACCATCAGGTCACCAGCAGAGCCTTTAAAATGTTAAAACTGCAACACAAAGAGTTATAACTTATAGTAGATGTATACTGAATCTTTGCCCCAAATATATGTTCAACACCTGTGGTGGACGTGGTGGTATCAGGTCATACGTGTCCCCAGCTTTGAGAAATATCAAGAATATAATAAACACATTATATAAAGCTGTGTGAAACGAGTGCAGATGCAAAACTGATGAATTGAACCACGGCAACCAAATAAACTGGGACTGAAATCATTTCTATGCTTATTACATTATGTATTTATAGCCTTACAATCATCTTATCTGTTGTTATGGGCTAAGCAATCTGGATTTCCATGACCTATAAACACAACTTCTGAAGTATCTGATGTTGACGAGACCAAGTAACCATAACAACCACTCTACGAAATAGACTCGTGAAATAATCCCATAAAGGAAAATTCAGCTTGTCAGCATAATGCATTTTGATATAATTGCAACTAAAATTTGAGCTACAAACAAAATATTCCATATGATATTCCATGACTTGACCCCCAAAAATGATCAAATCCCCTGACTTCCCATGCATTCCCTGAGCCGAGGGAACCCTTCAGGACAGTGGAGACAGATCTCTATGTATAATCTCTACGTGCCCAACAATGACGGGTCATTTCAGGAGGGTTAAATTACATGTCTGTCCAAGAGAGAATGTGAATGACATACCATTATCTGTGATAGGTGGTTGATGAAATACTTCTGGTTTACAATGGGCAGTCTGTCGGGTAGAGTGTGTACGAGTGTGTGTGTGTGTGTCACTATTTGAATATTTAAATTCTCCTGGATGTCTCCTCGGTGCATGTCTAATCATATGCATTGTATGATAATGAGCCGTAATCACCTTCCAGCAGGAGGGAGGGAAATTCATTTAGCAAAGCCCCCAAAAAAAGAGGTTGTCATTTCACCCGACACCTGACGTGAACTCTCTTAACGGCGCCAGAAGGCTCTCCAAGCTGCGTGATTCACTTTGCACATTCATCCCCGACCGTTCTCATGATTTACGCCGACCCAGATCGATACCGTCTTCGGGCGTTTAATTAAATTGTGTATCACGGTTAAAGTTACTTTTAATGACTTCCTCACCCCCCCCCCCCCCCCCCCCTTAGACTTCCTTAGGAAACGCTGCATGTCATTTCCAGGGAAAAGCCACATAAATGAGTAAAAGACAGGATGTTCTTTGGTGAGATGAAGACGGTACATTAAGAACGCACATATAAGTCAGAGGGCAACAGTGAACATACGTGCAGAAATGCACAATGGGGGGATGATGTGTGACATACATACATACATACATCTCCAATCCCTCTGGACACACACACTCATATATAATTGAGTTGCACAATAGGGTACTCATAGATGTATTTCAGGAACAGCTCCATGATTCAACATCTGAGAGGCTGGAATGAAGTAGATGAGCCCCTCAGGGGGGTGAGCTGGGACCAGCTCGTACAGCAGATCTGCCCCAGGATGGAGACTGTTTAACGGCCGATTTGATCATCAGTGTGTGTGTGTGTGTGTGTGTGTGTATGTGTGTGTGTGACCCTCATTAACTGACCTCTTCTCTTCCCCGCACAGGCAAACAAACCCCTCTTTCATCAACCAGCCTTTTCATTTTGCTATTCCCAAAACACCACCCGGTGGTGAAGGTGGGACGCGTTCACTACGGGTCTGCTGTCACACCTTTTTTTTTGTTTTTTTGGTGCAGTTTAGAGGGCGGGAAAAGAGTCAGGAGAGAGAAACGAGGCCCCAGGGCGTTTTCACACCGTGCTCAGAGGAATCCGCCGAGGCTTTAGATTCACCAGCCGGTCGCACGCTGTTGCTGAACACCGAGGGATTCGTTCATTCTGCAGATGTAAGTGCATGTAAGCGACTCCCGACACCACCTGCCCCATCTCAAAGCGACAACAAAGGAAGATTCAGGCTGGATAACATGGACAACACACCATGAATCCTGTAGGAAGGGACATGCTGGTCTGGTCTGGAACTGAATTCAACCGCTTCGGAGTAGAATTCACTGAATTACAAGTGATTTGAATCAATGTTTTCATATCAATGTGCCAATGACAATGTGAGCTCGATACAGTTTTCAAACCTTCAAACTTTCCCTTTTGGTTCAAACTCAACAAACTTTCAGGGTTGTTTTAAAAATCTAAAAACCGACAAAGTCACAAAGTCAGCAATTAGCTGGTGAACAAAACGGAGCATTTAGGATGTAAAGAGCTCACATTTTTCCTCCTGGAGTTGTTGAAGGCAAAAAACAAAACTAAAAGAGAGTCGATAGCGGTCTTGGGTTCATCAGGCGGTCATAAAGACTCGGTTGCTCCGAACCTGCAGGACTTGCTAACGAGTTTTGCCGTCAACTTCAATTAAACGTGCCGTTTTTAATACTTTACTGCAGTTGCGGCGGTCGTTAAACGGCACATAACTACATGCTCTGTGTCTTACGACTCCTCCATCAAGTGAATGGCAGAGCCCTGGGGAGTTTTATTAAAGAGCTCGTCATGCCTTTCACAGAAGCAGAGCTCAGACGGCGGTCGGAGCGGATTAGAAGATGAGTTTTGAAAGTCGTTAGATGAATGTTTCTTCTTTTTAAGGATAGCCTTACATGTCCGTACCCTCTGGCCACCTCGGATTCTTTCTTTTTTTCTTTTTTATATTGTTTTTTGCTACTTCTATTTTGGAGAAACCAAAAAAAAAAGAAAATGTGTTTTACTTTCAGGAGGAATGAGGCATAGTTCATTTTTGTGTTAGTGCAGAGTGAAGAATCAATCCTCTTTTGATTTGCTTCACGCTGTGTTTGTTTCTTTGCTTGTTTAGATGGAAGTGTGTGTGTGTGTGTGTGTGTCCTGCTGTGTCCTGTCAGAGAGAAAAGGACAGCAATGACAAATAGCAAACATGTACTACACAGTCACTTTTTCATCCCTTTCTGCAATCAAGTATAACCTTGACATGTTTTTGAATGTATTGTTTATAGTTTTTTCTTATTAAAAAGAAGGAAAAAAGGTTGTTTTTTATATCTGAAATGCTCCTTTTGCTCTCGCTGGCTGGAGCGGCGTTTGGTGTCTCTGTACGACTGACAGCAGCCGGCAGGCCGAGTGCATTCATGTCTAAAGAGAACTGAACCTGGCGTCGGAGGAGCTGGTCATTCCTATGGAAGCTGTGCTCAGGGGCACACAGGCAGCAACCTCCAGTTCTGAAAAGTGAAGCCAATGCGGACGTGCCTTAAACATGCATTCTCTCTGCTGGCCATCAGGGGGCGACGCCTCCGTATCCAAAAAGAAGTAAAAGAGAAAATGACCCTACTTCTAACCTGATTTATAATCTCAGTAAACATGAGTTTATGGTCTCAATCTCTAGTTTCAAGTCTTCTTCCATCCAGCATGATGTTCATTTAGTACATTATGGTCCATTTAGAGTCCACCAGACCAGGAAGCAGGGGATGCTTTAGGGGCGGGGCTACCTTGGCAGAGGTACTGAATTGAAGAGGTAGGACTACGCCAGCATCTAATGTGACCGTTGCGGTCGTTTCTCGCGTTGTGTAGAAGGAAGCTGACTGACTGTCGAGCCTGTGTGACTGTCCATCTAAAGAGACGGAGAACCCTGACACCATGAAACCAAAGCAAACTTTCTCAAAGAGAACACAGGACAAGTGATTTACAGATATGTTTTCTGCTGAAGCAGATAAGAGAAAGTAATGTGTGTGCAGTCAGGCTTTACAACCAGACTTGTTCTGTCAAATGAGCCTGAAAGAAAGTCAAAATCATCCCAACTTTGCATAGTTGCCATGTTCTCTGCAAAAAAACAACATGTTTTAGTCTCTGGCTGCTGACAGCGTTGAGGGAGGTTGAATGTTATATGCTTGGATACACTAACCGGCATTGTAGTGTTTGAGAAGCTGGTGGAAAATATGCAGTTTCCTGGAAACGAAGCCCAAAGTGATAATCACACACACAAAAAAAAAAACCCACTGTGACTGAGCGCAGAACTATCTAAGGCCATTTGCAAAACATAAAAAAAAAAAAAAAAATTGGAAGCTGTTAGATTAATAAGAGAAATTATTTTAAACAATATTTCACAAAACCAGTGAATGATGGAGGGGAGCATCTATAAACAGAGGCATTACAATCTGTGATAAACGGATATGAAATTGATTTGCATCTGTAAAAGATGGTCTCATATGAATTATTTCTCCCAATTTTTCTCCCTCGAATAGCTTTTATGGATTTCAATGTTTTTTTCTTATCAGTTTGTCAAATGGTGCATGAAAGAAAATCGTCTGCTGTGCTTTTTCACTGGGAACTGGTTCATTTGAGCAATCCCACTGAGCTCACAGTGAGTGAGTAGTACCAGGGAAACTTGAGGGTTGGGTCTGTGCTGCATCCTAACAGGCTGAGGTTGCCACGGTGACCTAAAAACGGTGATACCAGGAAGCGTACGTCTCGTTTGGACATGGATCCTACAGCAGGGGGTGGGGGTTGTCAAATCATTGCCAGAGTGCATCCGTCTGTGTTGTTTTTTTCTGCGAGTGAAGATTGTGTTTTTGTTGGGAATCCTACAGAGACGGGAAATAAAAAGAAACACTGCAGTCATCTTCCTCGCCTGGAGGAGCAGCTCATGTCTGAGGCTCCGCTAATGAGACGCATCATTCAGCGGAGACGCCGTTCTTCTTATGGGAGCGCACGATGCAATCAAATGATGACTTGATGAGCGCCTCGATGCTGCACCAAACAGGCATCGCTCTCTCCGGAGCAGATGCACGGGAAACTGAGGTCCCGTTTGTAAAGTTCAGGTGAGGATCGTGTGAGTTCTCTCGAGGGGAACGGAGGAGGAGGGAGGAAGGTCAACGTGGAGACATGTTGTTGTCCATAATGGGCCTGGCTGCAAGTAAACAAAATAAAAACTCCTTCATATGTTACACCTGACCACACTGGCGTCCCCTGAGGGCTCGAGAGCAGCGGTGCACCGTATCCACGGCGACCATTCATCCCAACTCGACAGTGGAGCCGCTTGTTTACAGGAACTGGAAGGAAACTTTCCTGAAAAACAAGATGAAAGGCCCTGCTCCTTCCTTTTTACTACTGTGAGGTGTTTCTTTGAAGCTGTATATTTTGTAATATATTAATGTTCTGCGTAACCATGGTGATTCACAGCATGAAGGTCCATAGGGTATCCCAAAGCATTGCGGAGGAATCGGTCCTGTCCCCTTCTGTGATGATGAATTAAAAAAAAGGGGGGGATTTAAAGGATGTGTTGGTATCGTTAACCTTCATGTTCTTTTAAATCCTAAGGTAAAGGCCCTGCACATTTACACAGGTGTTAATTTATTCTGGCTGTGACATAAAGACCTCCGACTTCCTGCACTAATGGAGTTGCTAACTGGGTCATTGCGAGCGCTCTGGAAGTCCCATTTTCTTGATAGACAACGTTTGTCGACTCACAGTTGGTGAATCATCAGCACAGGAGATGAACAACTGCATCAGAAAATATGTAGTTCTGTGTGCCGAAAAAAAAAAATGGAAGGAAAGAGGAGGACCTTCAAGGTGCATTTCTTGTAAGCAACACAACCAACCGAAATTAAAAGGATGTTCTGTTTCCCCTTTGGGCGCCCTGAGGTTGGAAAGCTAAAGATTACTTTGGCGAGGAGACTGAGGGGACGGTCTGCACCTTAATTAAATTCACTTTCAAATTCTGGGTCAACTTCTGCAACTATGGCACCGTCTGCAACAATGAAGATATCATTAGAAGGGGAACGGGAACACAGAACGAGGAGGGGAGAACACTGTGGTGCAGTCAGACTGAAAACCTCCTCGTTCTCCGAGATGTATCCGCTTCCTGTCGCTAATCCACCCCGCTTCCACAGCGCACGCACGGATAAATATCAGATTTAGTGTTGACCTGTGAAATCACAGAGCTCCAACCAGGCTTATTAAGGGAGAATATTGTTTGTTTGAGGTCTTTGTAACTGCGTGGCGGTGAAATCATAAAAGCAGCAGCAAAAAGGAAGATTAAAAACCGTGTTTGATAAGAAGCTGTTAAATTTAATGGCGTGGACTGGTTTATCATGCCATCCTCTCTTCTCCGGTGTGAACCTGCGCCGCCCACTTTCACAACGTGGAACTCATCGCCCGTCTTCAAAAGCTAATGGGACGCTTAATGAACGCCGTTCAAAATGATCTCCGCCGTGTCGTCAGTGTAGAATTAAAACAACAGCGTCCTTAATAAGGTGTCAGGGGTGATAACGCGGCGCTCTGATAACTCTTTCAAAGACACACACACACACACACACACACACACCCCAATCACTCACTCGTTACCAGGCAACAATGGAGTCATTATGAGAGGGACCATCAGGCCAAAATTAATTTGCAAGTGTCAGGACGGATGCTCTGATGGCACAGTGTTCTTCCATAAGTAGGTTATTGTCTTTAGTGATTTACTATTTTAATTTACACACACACACAGTTTCTCCTAAGCATATTTTATATTATTCTATAGCTAATTTGACATTTCTAACTAGTGTCATTAAGCTCATTGTTTCGTTTTCCCTCTCCTTTGTTTTCATCCTCAACACTTTGGTAGCGTCGGGGTTTTTCTGGCAGTAAATGCTTTCTAAACCGACTTTTCACTTCCTAAAAGTAGACAGGCTAAATGAGAGACTTGCTGGTGCAGCAGAGTGAAGAGAGACTATCAGGGTTAAATTCATCAGGTGGACAGATTTCTAAATAAATGCTCATGCTGCACTGTAACTGCCTGTTCGTCTAATAAATGGAGACTCAGTTAATGCAGCCTGCAGCTTTAGACAGCTCAAGGGAATTGACAGATTATCTTCCATAACCTTATACAAACAGTATGTTGTGTGTTCAATCCCCCCCAAAATATCTAATATCGTTACCTCAATATTCTTGTTGTTTGAGCGGCCTGTAATGAACATTATTTCCCCCGAGCCCTGAGATAAATGTCCCGGCTCCACAGGAAAGGAGTCCGCTGCGGCTCAGACGTGAGCGTTAACAGCAGGACAGAGACGACGGAATGCCGTCGAGGTTTATACGTTTCTTGACAGCCGAGATTACGGCCGCGAAATTGGAGAAATGAAGAGAAGGTTTGGTTAAATTGAATGGATGTAGATGACACCATGTTCCTGGGGGATTACATAACACCTGTGAGTTTAAATTAAAGTACAGGTTTCAACTTCTGATAGCAGCAGCTGAAGTGGATATCACTGTTACCCACAGCGGCTCACCTTGGGGAGCGTCCGGACTTTCCTTGCATCACTTTGCTGACAAACACGTCGCTGTGCTTTCAAGGCTTGCTCACAAGAATGTGACGCTCTGAAGTCGTGTCAGAGGGCAGAGCCAAAATTAAAATGTGAGGCTGTCAAAGAGGCGTGACGCACCGTTCGATCCGCCTCGCTCTGAGGGAGATACGCACCGCCTGACCCCTTTGATTCCACATTGAAGTGTCATTGCGGGGGGAGCAGAGGGCAGCTGGACCGACCGGGGTCCTACAGGGGCAGACGGCAGCATCTGCACCTGACGACTGGAGCAGCATAACAACTTCCTGCTACATTAACCAGGTGAGAGAGAGAGGCAGAGAGAGCGCTCCACTTATCAAAGCAGCGGGGAAAACAATGACCGGCAGAGACTAAACAAACAGACGCAATGCCAATTAACTTTTCAAGATACACCCGTCATTTCCCACAATGCATGTTGTGCGAGTGACTGATGTGTCCTGTATTCCGGATGGTTATCTGAACACCGCTTTGCTAAGTGGCAGCGCTTGTTTTACCTAATGCCAGCGCGTCATGACATGAGGGATGTGTTGCATTTCATTTCATTATACAGAGAGAACATTAAGCTGTGTGTGTGTGCGGGAGGTAAAAAAAAACCCTTCAAATTTTCAAAATGCTGCGTTGAATGTTCTGAGATCATTTGTATAAGAAGTGATGGTTTTCCATGTTCCATGAACCCGAGTTTCATCTCCTCACGTCAGCGTATGACGGTGCAGAATACCGTGGAATATAAGTGTGTTGAAACGCAGTAACAGATGGAAAGAATTGTGAAGCAAACTATTACTTGGAATAATCAGTAATCAATATACGAGCAAAGAAGAGCTCCTTCAAGTAAGTCGAGTGATTTAGAGGGCTTTTCATCATGTGGACACGTTGATATAGCAAACGTTGTTCGCTGCCTTCAGTATTTACGCATCCGTCAGACAGGAAGCAGCATCAGCATTCGTTTGCAGTCTTGCTCGTGTCCACCTGTGACGAATGAAAGTCCGATATTCACTCTCGCTTATCAATGATTTTGCTCTCCGACGACTCCTGAAGACAAACATCTGGCTCTTACGCTGCTCAACGCTTCACGTCTGTGCTATTGGCGCGTATTTAAATCAGGGAATATGCATTTTGGCGCAAACTTTCTATGCAAATGAGCCTCAGTCCAATCCACACAAAGATCAGCGCTTCAGTTCCACTGAAATCACAAGCGTCTTCAGAGCGTTGGTGTTTACTGAAACACATTTATAAGGTTTGAATGATGGTTTTTTTCTTTTGTTCTGGTCTTCAAATCACGCCGGCTTCTTTGACAGTCCGAAGGTGTGCGTTTTAAAAACACCAACACTGCTGACAGACGGGGATATCAAATCCCAAAACACGGTTGTTTTCTCTCGCTGTCAAATTTAAATTCCTTTTCTGAAGTTTCGTGGAACGCCTCGTCAATCGGGACGTGTAGCTTCTTTTTCTTTTCCTCATCGTTCCGCCTACTGTGCTCTTTACACTTTGCCACGTGGATAAACGCAATCAGATGCTCAATTCAAGGGTCATGTTTGTGCTGTAATACCATTAGTAATATATCTTTCCTGAATCGGATCTTGAGGCGGCGATGAACAATTCATGTTGCTATCAGAACCGCAATCCGCCCAGAAGTCTGTCTAAAAATATCTGGCTGGAGGCCGTCGTGAAGCCAAAACAATTAGCTGAGAGAGGCTAAAACGAGGGGAACGGCACTCATACTCGATTATTTTCTGAGTTCCTGAAGTGCATACTAAAATCCGTGAAAGGTGAAGCTCCAGTAACTTTTATTCTGAATTGTGCTGCAAATAAATGATTGTTTTTTCTCTGAGAAATCATTTTTAATTGAGCCAATAAGTGAACTTCTGACATTGTTTCCAGGTATTGAACCGTCGTGTATCCTCCCCCCTTCCTCCTCCCTGTCAGCCTGTTAACGTCCTTCCATCCGTCTCCAAACTCTCCTGCCAGTCCGCATCGTATTCTGTGCCATAATACCAAAATGTCAAGGTGATAATCTTTTTCCAGAAAGTGCAGCGTCCAGAGGAAACGAAGGTCTCAACCAATCAACGAGGACGCCTCACACAATCGGACACACACAGCGGGCCGGTGAACCGTTCAGCCGACACATGGAGGTAAAAACAACAGAAAAGAAATGCCACCTAAACTCAGGCTGCAGGGCAGCGCTGGTTAACTGATTAGCTGAGTAATTGTGGTGGAAATGCCAGTCTGAGGCTGATATAAAAGTGCAACAGCACATCCAGGAAATACTAATCAGCCTCGCAGCTGTGCTGCAGGAGGCGGCCGCTGCTGCTGTGAATGCCACCGCAGCAGCACTTTGTCTTTGTGCATGTTCCTGGCAAAATAAATTAATATCTCCTTCTTTTCCAACAATAATAAAATAAAGAACCTTTAGTATGAGCACATTAAAATAAATGACTCATTATAGCGGCGTCAGAGGAAGACGTGCAGAGGGAACCTTCCTTGTTCCCGTCTTCCGCAGCTTTTCTCCTTCCATACAAACCTCCTCATTATAACCCTAATTTCTCCTCCTAAATAACGCGCCTTCGGGCTCATTTCCTTCTCATCTCTCTCCCCCCACTTTTCCCTTTCATGCGTTCGTCCTTGCCTCGTTGGTTTCACACCTACGGTGACTTCGCCCTTCATCCTCACCTGTCACTACGACTGCTCCCATCTGTCTTTTCTCACTTCGTCCTGCCCTGCGTCCATTCCTCCACCTCCACACACCGAGGCTGCTTTCACACACCATTATCTTTGTGTGCACAGATTACACAAAAAGTAGGAAAAAAGGACCGACAAAAGGAGAGAAAAGCAGCTGCCTCTCCTCCGTCTCCTGTTTGTGTGTCTGGCTGAGCTGTTTGTACTGTGGCAGGATTATTTGATTGTTTACAGGTTTAGTGCTGCCTGCTATCATTCAGCTGTGTTTACAGTGCATGCTCCCCGACAATACGGGATTACTAGGAGTTGCTGTTTGTCTGTGTGTGTGTTTGTGCATTCCTGTGCATCTGACTGGATAACCTATTTTATAACACTAAAATGCTCCTAATGTGCCTCTTCAATTCCGGTTACGTAGCTTCGTTGCTTCCACTCTGTTTAACAATATCTTCATAAACTCTGCACGCTTCATTAAAGCGCAGTCACATTTGTACCAAGATGAAAAAAAATAAAAATACGAATCCAGTACGTCATGTTTTCATGTCAAATGAAAGCATCTTGCATTAACTTCGGTGGGTTTAAACAATAAACATCACAGTGCATCACGTCGAAGATTTTAACCACCTGATCCAAACACACCAGCCTCAGTGGAAGAAGTACACAGATCATCTACACAAGTAAAAGTACTGATACAACAATATACATTCCTTCAGAATACCAGAAAAGTACAAAAGTATCGCATACTCAAAGTATCAAAAGTGGTAGGAAAATGACAGACGACTGATCTGTCATCAAAGTGTATTCGTGTAAGTATAATTTCCTGATGTAGGTGGAGCTAGTTTTAACTACTTCATAGTTATCTTTGTGGTTCCCAACATAGGGCTCCTGCACCCTCCGAAGGGTCACAAACACATCTGAAGGCTCCTGATTTCTGCATGCTTTAAATGTAGGAATATTGGATAACGTCACCATTTTGGGCCTTAAAAATATATTTAGGAAAATATGATGCTTCCACTGGTGTAACACAGAATTGTCAACTCAGTGACATCTCATGAATGCTGCAGTAATGAGTCCCAACAGCTGGAGAAGAGTCAGCACTTTTGCACTTTCGGCTCCCTCGTCTTGAAGTCGAGTGGTTTTGAATGAGCTGGGTGGACTTTTTTTTATGGGGTTAGAAGCCAAAAAGCTTGGAGACCAATGGTTTGATCGATGCATTGTATTTTATAAACATGTGTTTTAAATGTAAAACCTTAACCTAAGCTAGGAACTATCAGACGAATTAAGTGGAGTAATAAAACTGTGAAAGTGAAATGACACTAAGTAAATGTACCGAGTTATTTTCCAGCTCTGACCAGCCAGCCTCCCTGTTCCATCTATCAGAGGGCTTCGTGGCTCTCTGCCAGCTCCTGGAAACACACAATTAACCCGATTTGGGGTCAGGTGAGTACAAAAGGAGCTCGGTGGTCTGAACTGCGGCATCATCCCTCCTCCTAAACGCCATCCAGCAGTCTGAGTCACAGCTAGCCCTTTGCGAGCCAGTCTTCAGCCCACACAGAGACCGGCCTTCAAGTCACCTGCACTAATCCTCAGGATAAATAAACCATGTGCAGAGCAGCGGCAGCCAACCCGGGCTATTTTCAGCCCTGCTGTGCTTCTGTTTTTTTCTCTCCTTCCTCCTTCTTCCCCGGTCCGAAATGTCTTGATAGGAAAGCGTTTCCCCCCTTCTCAGGCTCAGGCAAATAGAGCGTGCTCCAGCAGCATTATCTGTCTAGAAACCAGCTGGAGTCATGGAGACGCTGTGTGGCTGTCCTGCCCTTTAACAACATGGGAGGGAACATCTCGAGGGGTTTTTAAGATGCATAGATTGTTTAGGGGGTTATTATAGCGGGAGTTACAGTTAAAGCTAAGGGAAGATTATGGCTATTAGCATTCTGAAACAACTGATGAGGTTCAAAAGCTCAGTGAAGACGATTGCTCTTCTGCACTGAGCTTTTAAACCTCATCGGGGGGTTTTGTTCTTCGCAATGCAGGGTAACAAAGGTGAGCGATTACGAGACAGAAATGGAGAAAAAGGAAAATATTCCTTATTTTATGCTTGCAGGTGGAAAAGCAGATGCATCAATAACAATGGGACTGGGTGCAATGGAAACAGGATTAGCTAATAAGGTTTCTCTAATTAATGCATTAATCAAACATAAACGGGCCGGGGGTTTGATCGCTCTCCTAATAACGTCATCTTGTTTCAGCTTTTCTCTCTGCAAACTCTAAAATATGTACCACTAGCTGTTTGTCTTCATCTCACTACTTAGTATATAAGTACATATTATGTGTAAACTATCCACAACTAGTCCATTTCCTCTGTGTTATTTAAAATGGTGTCAACGGCCCCTTACAGTAGATCTGCATTACAATCATAGGCTGTATATAAGAAGTGGTTAGGGTTCTAAAGCCTTGGCATTTAAGCTGTCGCAATCTCCAGTGAAGGAAGTGACCATATTTGGACTACGGAGGAGCAACGGGCGGATCTGAAGAACACAAGTGGAAGAACGGCAATCTTACTAGATCTGGATCCATCTGGATTCTGGTGTGAATCTGTTCACAAAGTTAGCTTCTATGATTTGAGGTAAACATTACAGCTAAGTGTTAAAGTAATCGGATGGCACCAAGGCCACGATACTATCGCCATAGCAACCTGAACCATACCCTGAGTTTTTGTCTATTTGACTCGAAATGGGAGCATCCATCCATCCATCCATTGGGAACATTAACTCATGTTTACAATGTTCATAGACTTCCATGCACTTCTTTTAGTTGCCCCCTAATGGCCAGCAGAGATAATGCAAGTTTAAGGCACTTCCTCATTGGCTTCACTTTTTCAGAACCGGAGGTTTCTGCCTGATTACATTATATTATATTAGTTCATCGTGATAGTGTGAATGTGTATTTCTGTTTTGTCACCTAATAAACGGTGTGGACTCCAGAACAGCTGCATGTGAAGCTAAAATAAAACATAAAACAAATGGAGGTCTTCTCCGAGGTTGGACTTCCACGTAATCACTGAAGTGACATCCTGGCAGACTTGTGACTTCATCTGATGGGAGGTGAATGTTTATTGAAATACGCCTGACGAAGTTGCAGCCGAGTCCTCCCGCTGCGTTTGGCAGCCGTCGCTGCTGACAGTTGGATTTCGGTGGAGGATTACTCTCCGTTATGAGGCCTGGGTATTCACCCGCTGGTCTGGGTAATGCGGTTACTCGGCCCCTCAATCAGCCTTTGGAGGTGGTCAGCACTAAATACCCCTCATTCAGCACCATGGGGCGAATATTAATTTAAACCGCCGAGCGTGTTCCCGCGTTTATCACAGTGGGAATACGTTTAAGAGGCAGAGGGATTGTTCCTGTGTATTTAATATCACTATCCATCTTCTCTTCATCGAGATTTCCTTTTTGTCTTTGTATATTTTGTTTTTTGAAAAGTCGGGGGAGTTAAAGGGGACGGGAGCAAAGAGAACAAAGGGCATAAGAGAGAGAAAGGAGGGCACGGCGTGAGAGCGTAATGAGGATTGTCATGCCCATGAGGGCCGATGGGAGGGATGTACAGCGCAAAGGGTCGGGACGAAGGAGGAATGCAGAATATCCACTAAAGAAAAAATGAGGATAAACACTGTGAGTGAGAGGAGACCTAACGTTTGTTGGCTCAGCGCAGGAGGATGCGACAGGTTCAGGAGCCAAGATGTGGAGCGCAGCTGTGCTGACCCGCAGACACAGCAGGGCAGCGTGGGTGGCGGTGCTCCACATCTGTCGCTTCAGGCCACAAAACCAACGAGGAAGTGCAAGCCTAAGTATATTCTCGCCAGAGGAAAAAAAGAAGGGCTGTTTCCCCCCCTTAGGAGTCTGGTTCTCTTCCAGATCTCAACATGGTCAGAGTTGTCGGAGAAATCAGAGCTCATCGTCGCCCTCTGGGCAACTTTGAGGGAGTTCGGCTCGGGGCAAAAAACTGTCGCTACTCGAGATTTACAGTCTGGAAACCGGACATAATGATCCTCGTCACGGTGCAGAAATGAGACTAGATTTTACTTTAACTGACCATAAATCAGGGCACCGGATAGCTCAGTCAGGCAGAGTTGGTGCTCCATGTACCGAGGCTCTCCATGCAGCAGTCCTGGGTTGATGTTCAAGCGGCGGCCCTTTCTGCATGTCGCCCTCCTTTCACTCTCACGTGGTCCTATATGATCTATGAATTATGGATTTTTCCAAAGCATGCCACAGATATCATACCTTTCAAAGAGCCATCAGTCCAGTTCATGGCAGAAAAGTTTGGAAAAATCTACTAACTGAAACTTGAGAAGGGTAATCCAATCCCCTATTTGTATTTATTTATCATCAAAGTTATGCCACTATGAGCCATGACTGCTTTAAAACAGCAATGCTTTGGAAAAACACAGGCTAAAACACAGCTCTTTTATATATATATATATCGGCATTTCTTAAACAGAATACTTAAAACATTCTCAGCTGCACAGCTTGCAAATGATGAAGGTCATGCAATATGCAGCGATACCGCCGAGCTGTCTCGTCTTCCTCTCCGAGGGTACGGCATGTCTTGCATTTTGTCAAAATCTACAAATGCGTGTTTCCTTCTCGAGACACGGCAGCAGTGATCAGAGTACGGGAAATTACTGTCATAACAGCAGCGTGCCGTGAGCCGGCAGACACAGATCTATTCCCCGTGGTGGACCCGTCACCGCCCGGGTTTGACTAACAAAAGAGGGCCAAGCGCCGGGCCAGAAGGGCTCGTCACGAGTGGGACTTAGCTGGAGTTCACTGGCGAGTGGGATTTTTTTTAATCAGCACAGTTTCCCGTCTACGTCTGAAAAAACACAGAGTCCAATTAGCAGCGATGATTCTATCCAACTGCCGAGGAGCAGAAGGGGAGCGCTGGGTGCTCTCGATAACGCCGTAATAACTGCCGGACTCATTTCTCCACTTCTCTAAGTGTTTCTCTGAGCGAAGGAAAACAATTTGTTTCACGCGATTCTGATTGGTTTCTACCCTTTTCACTGTCTTATAAAATTAAGTCAATTATCCGAGGAATATCCTGTGAAAAATGATGGATGGACGCAACATCAACAGGGAGAGAGAGAAAACTATCCTGCCTCTTTAAAGCTCTCAACGGGGAACATTTTGGGGAAGATTGATGGAGAGAGGTATCAATCTTCTCATCTAACTCCTATGCCAAAAAAGCAGATAAATGTATTTCCCAAAATGTGGAACTATTCCTTCTGAGCAGCTTTGATTTATAGTTTTACTAAAACAACAATGACAATGGGTAAGGAGTCGCTTCGTAGCGATGGACCTGCAGAGAATCTTCAGACTCCCTTCGGCTTTACGGAGCTTTACAATGAGTTTCGGAGAAGTAGGACTATCCAGAGCTTTCTGTCCGCCAAAGGATGTCACCGAATCCAGTTGAAAGTCTGGCAAACTGACTTGTACACACATCTTTAGATACAGACAGATCTACTGTGAGGGATTTACAGTGCTGGACATCCATGGCTCCTTGTTTTCACTTGTTTAGGTCCATCAGCGAGGCTTAATTACTGCTAAACTACCACAGCATCATCATCATCATGATCAACATCATCATCACAGAACACAGGTTTTGGTTGCTTGGTAACAGTAGGCGGATGAAAGGATGAAAGGGGTCCGGTTTTTAGACGTGACTTCTTTAAAAGGAAAACTAATTATCCAAACAAACTGAAGTCTAAAAGTATCCTGTCAAAGTGAAGCAAAACTGAACAACTAATTCCCTTCTTGTTTGGCGCTGTTCATCACACTGCCATGTTATTAAACACGCCCGCTCAGCAGAGGAGGACACATTAGAAAATGGACAGGTACGTTTGTAGTTCTGTGACAGCAGATGACAACGTGTTGTCAACTTTTCTCCCCTCGAGACATCTTACAATGTTTGTTTTGCACATAATACGGTGCGACTGTTTGTGGTTTTATTTAAAGAAGTGATCCTGTCAATTCAGTCGAACGCCTGAATCTGTATTCCCATCACACACGCGGCCCTGAAATAGTTTCTTATCAGCCTCCTTTTGATCTTCTCACAAAGAACAGTCAGTTGGGAAACACCTCTTTCCTTATTCATCGAGCACTTTGCAATGAAACAATGAAAAGATTAACAATGCCATGCATCAAAGGCCGTCTTCAAAGGGAGAGCCAGTTCCAGTGTCCTGGAGCTGTGCGGTTATGTAGATAACAAAGGGCAAGTTGAGATGGGGAGAAATAGAGGCCTTAAACCACTCCATGGGGAACACCTCTCTTCTGCCACTGTGTTCTGGTCAGATGCAATTTCCTGAATGCCGCTCCTCTCTTCAAACAGAAGAGGAATCGCTCCATCGCGGCTGAGAGCTCAGAGGAGGAGGAGGAGGAGGCAGCGAGGGCAGGGGAGGAGGGTCGGACAGTTTAAGAAAGTCTTGCACTTCTACATAAATTAACTGTTACCCCCCCCCCCAAACTAGACAAAAACAAAGAAAGGTCAATAAGATGCTTGACTGCACGCACACACACACTATAAACAACAGCTATTTACATGCTTAATATGTGTGCATTTCATATTCCACTGCCGGAAATTAATTATTGAGGCAGCACTAAGCAAATTGTTTGGGAGCTTGTGTGCTCAGGACCAGAAGGCTGTCTGGAATCCTATCAGGGAGAAGTCCTGATGAGCACTCCGCCCGGCCAGCAGCTCCTGCAACATTCAAAAGCGCCACAGAACCGCCAGCGTCACCTTCTCGGTGCAAAGGGAACCGTTTTCTGCTCCTTCCCGAGGACAACAAACGACTTCAGAGTCGTCACCATGTTTCTAGTTGCCGGGTCGAAAGGTGATCTGGGCCCACGTACTCTTCATTGATCTCTGGTTTCAATGGAGGGAAAAACTCATTAAGGATGGCTCCGTTCCCAGGCACCGGTACATTGACTGTGACGTGTCAAAATGTCTGCTATGAAATGTCCTCTAGTCTATTGGTAGAGTTCTGTTTGCTCCAAAAAGGCACTAAAAACACAAAACATCTCCATGGACTACTGGCTGCTCTATCTAAACTACAGCTTATAATGTGTGTATTTATAAAGTGACAACAAACTAATGAAGATGAATCTCTGGGGTAAACTGATGGACTAGGTCATGTTAAAATGCCATCTTGGTGCAAAAAGAAAATATGGTAACAATTACTAAAAGTTACCCTATTAAATGCAATTGTTGCTCTCTTTGCCGCACGTTTAGAAATCTGTGTAACGCTCAGATAGGATGTGACTGATTATCGTTCCCAGAGGGGAAATCAACACGTTACAGCAGATCGTGAAAACCGCCACGAGGGAAGGAAGGAACACAAGTGGATGAGAATCCACCGGCGAAGCAGAGCGAGGCAGGGAAAAGGGCAACAAGGCAACATGACAACCGGCAACCCAACGGTGGGAAAAGCAGTGAGGATATGAAACCACGGGGCTCGTGAGGTGAAACAGGGGAAAGGATGGAAAGTCTGAGGGCATCTGGTGAATGGATGAAAAATGGCAATGAAGAAAAGTCCTAATTTCATGATGATTATTATGATCATTTTTGTAGGAGGCATTGATGTTTCTGTCATTTAGCCTACCTTCATGGATAGAAACGGGGTAAACAAAAGAATAGCAGCGGATACAACCAAGCGAATATGTGGAGTAAATAAATAAAGTAATGAGTCTAAACTACGCCTTGGGTAGTTCAGTTTAAAAGATTCAAAGTTGGTGACTATGCACTTTAAGAGCGATTGCACCAATTCTAAATGTAATTCAGTACACGCAGCAGTCAGTGAAGGCATCACCGCTTGAAATATAACTACAACATAAGGCAGTTAGTGTTAAACCCACAACACTCATTAAGAAAGTAAAGTTCATTAACGTAGCAGCTTTTCTTCAAAATAAAAGACAAAGCAAAAAGATCCTGAATGTAGGGTTTATGTACGGACTGTTTGAGGCAAAGCTGTGTTTGTGATAAATAATGAACTCGACGTATAACAAGGACACAATATGAGCGTGGAAAACAAATGTAAAATAACATAATTATAAAATACTAAACAAACTGGTGGACCTTGAGCTGCATTTCAAACGCAGTGCGTCTCCCCATACAGAGCTAAAAAAAAAAAACACCAAAAAAGACTACAAGAGTCCTGAATTTAATTCTAAATTCAAAGAGCGTAACAATGTCAAAGTCCATCAGAGTTCTTACTTGCTACCACAGACATCAATTAATCAGATTGATCCAGGCCGATATCGCTACTTCAAACTGCAGTAAGTTTTCCTTTGTGAGAAAAAAAAAAAGCCATCACTTCAAAGCTACCGCGGTGCAGCCGCTACGGTAAGTGGCGGCATGTAGAGCTCCTCTCTGGTGCCAGCGTGTTCGATTGTGTGGTGTATTAATGGCCTCCCACCAAAAAATAAATCTCTCCTTCTCAGACAACTCTGCTGGTTAAAATCAAGAGTAAGAACCAATCGGGGGGGAAATACATATAAATAAAAATATTTAAGAGGATTGAAAACCGTCTACTGAAGATAAACATGAATCTTCTTGGCGAAAGATAAACTGCCATTAAACCTAATCCAATCTCTCAGTGAGGAGCTGCTGTGAGGAATGATCAATGTTCAGCTGCAAATTAAAAAAGCCCACGTCAGATGCCAGTGACCGTTGGCAACGCTGTCTGGATGCGACAGCAGGAACAGGAGGCTTTTATGGCACATCACAGCCTCGGCTTTATGCTGCAGGGGAAACTATATATATATATATATATATATATATAATATATATATATATCATCAGTGTACCGTATGAACACAATTTGCCTCCACATCTCTTCGAAACAAGGGTTTGATTTCAAAAAGACGCTGCTGTACAATAACATCCCTCCCTCGTTTTGTGAGGAGAAAATGATTTCAAGAAGCTGAAAAGGTAGATGTTCACATTTACTGGGAGCCCTGGGGATTCAATTAAATGGATAAAAGGCTCAAAAGAATGTTTGAAAACCTTAACAAGGACTCGTCAGATTCAAAACATATTGAAAGTGCAGGAAAAAAAGGAGGAAAAAGAAGAATCGATCATAGTATTTGAAGCAAATGTAACATGTATATATATATAAATATATTGTCTGTCTCTACATGTCAGCTCTGCGATAGACTGACATAATGTAATCAGTGCACCTGGTAAAAAGTGAATACTGATGCATTTAAATGGGAATGAACAGAGGATTGGGTCTGAAAACTAAATATTCCAATTCCTTATGGGCAACAGTGTATATATACATACATGTTACACCAGACGAGGTATGCATTGAATCCAGCAGACACCAACACAGTACGGTATCCCCAGGTTAGAAGACTAACCCAGAAAAATGTCTTTTTCCTCCGGTTCGCTCGGAGGTTCGCTCCCTCTTTGCTGTGGGGAGGTTCATCATTCTTTAACTCACTATAAATAGACGGCCCTATGATTTATACAGTGTGTGTTGTCTGCACTCTGCTATTCAAACACGGGATACAACACTCTGTACGGTTTCTTTTTAAACTTCACTTCAAATGAGAAGGCTCATGAAATTCTGTATTTTTCTCATTGAAAACAATAATAAATCTGTGAAAAGACCATAAAACAACAATGTGTTAATCCGCCTCGCAGTACTTCCCGACTTCCCTGTCTTCCAACGACAGACCAAAAAAAAAAATGCAATTATTAAAAAGCGAACACCGTTACATTCCTCAAACAGATTTAAATAGCGTATTTGTTGGGGACTATTTATAGTGAGTATTTATGAAAGCAGGATGGTGGACGTGGGATGTGAGGAATCAACATTATATCCTCAGCGAGGATCGCAAAAACAATCGTTTATTCACGATAAATAATAATTACATTTTTGGTTCCAACTGACGATGTCTCACTAGCTTTCCAACACAAACTTAACAGCACTGTGCATCCAGCCAAATGTTGAAATTACAGTAAAGGGATGGACTATTTAAATTGACCAGAACCAGGATATTAATACAGACTATATTGATACGAATTTGCAGCATTTATGTGGACTTCTGCGCTAAACTCCCAAAGCCCTTCAGACTGTAACTTGGGCTTGTTGACAAAGAGGGAAAAGGAAATGCATCAGCGTTTGTAACCTTTACAGGGCCTATGACGTGTTTCTCTCTCCAAGCAACAACAAGCTCTCAAATGTCAGTCAGCCGTTGCCATGGGAAACGCCACCCAGAGGCCAGAAAGCTCGGAGGCGGTTTCCACAGATATGTCCAGAAAGACATATCTATATATTTTTTAGATTATAGAAGAAAAGGGCATAATAGCTGCAGCGTCATTATAGTTTGTTAGAATTCAAATGTTAGTTTGACTTAATAATGGGAATAAGAGGCCACATCAGGCTGTTGGCTACATACACCATACTTGGATGAAGTCATTGTTGGGTAACAGGATCACCAGACTTAATCCCTTAAATCGAGACCGGAGCGAATCTTCTCGAGGGGGACGACTCACCACTTTGAAGTCCTCGGCTCGGCACTCGGTGCCGTGGAAGTGGCAGGCCAGCAGCATGTCGTTGATGTCGTGGCCGGTCCGGTCGTAGAACTCCCTCATGTTGAAGGGTCGCGGCTTGAAATTATGAAAATTGGCTTTAACCTTTAGGCTCTCCAGCACGCTCTCCTCCACGAGATGTATGTCCCTGATCTCATACCTGGAAAAAAAAACAGAAAAGAAGAGGGGACGTCAAAGAAGTCTTTCATACATTTCAAGTGCACATTTTTTACACCCCATATGGTTGAATTTCCTCTTCACAGTGAATAATCACCGCCTGATGATGAAGTAGACTTCACAGGAAGGGTTTTTTAGTTTATGGGTCTTTATGTGAACCCTTGCTCCTCTCAAGCAAAGCTAAAGAATAACAGTGGAGAGATGAATCAAGAGAGACAGAAAAACACGCATTAAAAGTATATAGATAGACGGCACTACCAGAGCATCTTAAAGATCAGACGGGAGCGGCGCAACCCATAAAGACGAGTTGTTCATCCAGCTGTCGGTGCAGCAGCTGCAGCCGACACTTCAACTCCAAGTCTCACTTCACTGGATTCAAACTCGGGAAAGAAGAACTGCCTTTATATTGATTGGAGTGTTTTGGCCCTGGGAACATTTTTAGTTAAACTTTCACATAAAATCTGAAACTTAAAAGCAAGTCGGACTACATTTTTTAAAAAGGTATCTATTGCAAGTAAAAGGGAATTTTCAAATATTTCCTTTTAAAAGAACTGAGTGAATTCCCGCATTGCAAAACCCTCCGCTCATTATTTCTTTTTAGTCACTTCTTTCAACACAAGAAAGACATTTCTGTGTTTCTGCATACAACTATTAAATAAGAACCTGTCACATTTGATGTTTTATGTGGTGTTTGATGTTTTTTTGGGGGTATCACCAGAGATTTTTAGCCTGGGTCCAACAACATGACAGATTGACATGAAATTTGACATTCATGGTCCCCAGATGATGAATACCAGGTAACATCCTGGCCTCTAGTGACACCAGCAAGTTTAAACCTCTATGTGATGGCTTACCAGATGATGTTGTGTTTCATAGACGATGCTATCTTATTACTTTACCTCTCGTGCAGCCGTTATTGGACTGTTTGTCTCGAAATTTGGTAAAGTCACGTCCCTCTGAGGATGAACTGTAATCACTTTGGTGATCCCCCAATTTATCTCTCTGGTGCAATAATGAGGTCAACATTTCTTTTGACCAAATATATGCTGAGCTTATGACATTCCCATCAGTCAGCTGTGCTTTTTGTTTAAACCTGCGATTATGTAAGTCTAATGTTAACTCTCTTTTTATCTCCTTTTTTGGTCTCCTCCAACCACCGAGGGAAATATCTAGATCTTTACCTGCTAAATGCTCCAACTATGTTCAGCAGCTAGTCGCTAACTGTTCCTGTCTGACATTTAAACTAAGCTACGAGAGTGAACCGTCAACTGTAAACCATGAATAATTCACTATAAGGATCCATCAAGTCAAGCAGAGATGCAGACTCAGGTCATAATTCTTGGTAAGACCGAGCGTCGTCTTTCACATTATCACATTTTGTTTACGTCGGACACACAGTTATAATAGCGATAAGATATGTTGGCATGCTAACACACAATACTAAGATAGTAAACATAACACCTGCTGAACATTATCATAGATTCTTCACAAGCAACTGTGAGGTTTGTTTCCGATCATCTGTATTCAATACACACACATATATATCGTAATATTGAGATGTTATGGTGTATTTCCTGGTCTTACAGTAACAGTTTTAGGATGTATTGGATGAAATGCTCTCGTTATGTTTCATCATATGATACTGTAAGTTTATTTTGCATGGTAATAGTGAGAACATTACCGATAGCTCGGTATTCAGTTACACCTCTGTGATATTTTACATCGTGTAGTCTTTTTTTTTAAACCAAGTTAACAACAAAAGGCCTGAGAATAACTGAGCAGGGGAGCCAGACAACCAACATCACACCCGGCGTTATCGGAGGGCACTGAAATTTCCTTTCATTTAATGGAGCTCACAGAAATCTGACCACGCCGCCTCGTATCAAAAGGGAGCAGAATAGCTGTAAATGGACCCAGCCTCTCGGCGTGCTGTGATCTCCCAGTGTGCTATTATTAAAAATGTCACCATTTTAATGGACTCACCAAGGAGCACATTGTGTGGAGACCTTTTTCCCCCCCCCCCTTTCTTTCTCTTTCTTTCTTCTGGCTTAAATTAAATTTTCCTCCTCTGATTGTAGCCACTCTTGTAGGACTATGGTCTTTTATTGATCTTTTGTGTAACGTACTATTAATGCATCCAGTGTGTTTTTAATGCATTGCATGAATAAAAATTAGCTGGAAAATGTATGATGTATAAGGGATGTGAAAATCTTTCAAACGTCAAATCAATAATAATTATCCTTAAGGTTAAGAAATTGGTTCGTGGATTATTTTTGTGATAACTAAGCGGCAGAGGTGGGGAGTGGATTTGTTTGCCTGACAAACAAATCCACTGCCCCCCCCTGCTGTTTGTGCATTGGACAAAGCTGCCAAGAAGGCACTTATGAGATAAAATCCCATAAGAATGAGCAGACGGGATCGGCGAAGGCTGACACTTCGGGATGTGTGCAGCTTAAATATCATGCCACAAGACATTTCCCAGACCAGTGACTCCAAACATGGGAAAGTGGGCGGAGGACAAGCTTAAATGGATTTCATGCCACAAGCACTTTCATTCCTGGCCGCGGGTATCACAGCTAAGTGTGCTGTTGCATCACTTCTACGCCTTGCCAAGAGAGAGGCCGGATAATGAGCACTAAACCGACTTCAGGAGTGTGAGAGTCGAGGACGTGGAGATGGAGATGGAAACTCGGCCACGTTTTACGCTTTTCGGTCCACACAGCACTAACTTTGCAAAGTCTTCCGTGTGAACCGCTGCCTGGAAATGTGAGATTATGAGACGTGTTCATTAAAAGCATCCAGATGGCATGTGTTGATTGTCAATGACACCAATGTCCAAAAAACTGTCTAATTTTAGTGTTCAGCGTGGGATCTTCATGGAAGATTGAGGACAGAAGTTGTGGATCCTCAAATTAAAGCAAAACCATCAGAGGCCTCCAGCACTCAGATTGATCTCTTTGACTGACAGCCTGTCAAGAGAGTCAAAACATTTTTTTCTTTTTAACCTCTTGATCTCTCAGATGGCAGAATAGTCACTAAATGCTGCTTGCCTCGTTATCGCTGCACACGGAGAGCAACATGTTCAACTAAAGCCACTCTCTGTGAGATCTTCCCCCCTTTCTTTGCTCCTTGGACAGCCACGATGTGCATGATCTTAATGAAATAAAACTATCCACAAAAGTAAAACCTTTGACATCTCAGACATAAAGTGGACTTAATGTGCAGGGGTGGCGTTTCTTCTGCAGCTCTTGACTGACAAAGAAACCCAGAGCGTCTGCCACTTCACTCCTAATCAAAGACGGCAGACTCTCTCTGCATCTTTTCCTCCTGTGTGCTTCTACATGCGGCTGCCAGCTCCAGCATCCACAAGACGGCTGGCGTTCTCTGATTATAGCGCTTCAGTTAATCCAGCCTGACGAGCACCGAGAGACTCGACGAGGTAGAAACGATAACATTACCATTTACTATTATTGCCAATTTCTTTTCCAATGAAAAGTAGCAGCGCTACTTTTCAAAAGCTACTAAATGTAGAGAGAAAGTCACAAATATTGTCAGAGCTCACAGCAGCGAGGCAAGGCAGAGTGATGCCAGGCAGGCAGGTAGACAGACAGGCAGGTAGGTAGACAGACAGGCAGGCAGGTAGCCATCTGGCCCAGATGGCTACCTGCCTTCTTCTTTTTGTTGTTGTCAGACAATAGGATTTATTGATTGTTTATCAGGAAGTAAAGAGCATTTCAGCCAACACAACAAGAACATTTCTAGAATACACAACCCACCCAGTAGAAAGTAGATATGCAACGCTGTTAAACGCCGTCTTTAAGTATTAGTAGTGAATACTTAAACTATCAGAGTGTTGAAAGTGGCCCCTGTGAGTGTTTATGGTTACTGACGCAGAAACGTGTAACTGTGTTTCTTTTACTGCGTTTCTTTTACTCTACCTGTAACAGGATTTTAGGTTTAGGTTTTGTGACTAATTCTGAACTTGCAAATATCTCACGACTGTCATATAAATCTGACAGCGGAGCAAAAAGTATAGTAATTCCCTCTAGAAGTATATAAGTGGTATAAAATGGAAATACTGAAGTACCATTCACAAGCACAGTACTTGAGTGTATGTACCAGTAGTAACATTCCAACACTGATATGTGCCAATGTGTGTATTTAAAAGTTGGAGGAGATATTATTTGAAATGAAAACTGATCAACCCTGATCACGGACTTCCAGGCTGTACCTCTGGTTGAGCAGGGCCAGCAGCTCCCCGGCGTGGTACAGGTCGTTGCGCGTCACCCGGCTGAAGCGGAACGCGTTCAGGTTGCAGAAGGTGACCGCGGGGAACGTCATGATCGGGGTCGTGACCTCATCCAGCTTGGTGACGTGCGGGTACTCGAGGTAGAAGCGGATGCGGTCGACGCACACGAACAGCAAGAAGGTCAGCGAGCCCAGGAAGAAGACGACCCACAGGCAGCGTTTGACGCAGACGCGCTCGTACGTGAAGATGTGGGAGATTCCGTGCAGAGTCGAGCTTTGCGCGAAAACTTCCACGGGCGGAGGCTGATCCGTGTCCATCTCCTCGGCTTCTACTTTGAGGTCCATCGTGTCTGTGTGACGAGCTCGATCTGAACGGCCAGAGTCGGAGAAAAGCAGCTTTCCCCCGAAAACACACACACACACACAGCGAGCTGCTTGTTCATTCACCTGTGGCGTAAACGACCCATCCGGACGTGAAGGGAACCGCTCTCGGACTTGGCGCGTTTCGGTCACGACCCGTCATGCGGACAGATGGAGAAACATTTTGGGGGTAAAAAAAGTCAGACGAGCAGGAACTGAGAGAGAAAGTGATGCATCTCACAACAGCAAACCGTGCAGAAGCAGCGGGGCAGAGAAAAAAGAAAAGAAAGCACGCATAACCAAAGCTCCCTCTCCCCTCTCTCTCTCTCTCTCTCTCTCTCTCCGCGCTGCGCTCCTCCGGTGCGTCTGCGGGGTTTTCCTCACCGGGGTGCAGCGACGCAAAGAAAGCAGAGAAAACACGCGTTGACAAAGTGTTTCATCAGCCTGCCGACCCGCTGGTCGAGTCCAGCGAAGCGCGCGTCGTTCCTGCACGCCAACAGGAGACGGGAGAAAAGAAGGAAGCCTTCTGGAGTTTCTGTGCGTGCCCGCGCTTTGCGCGTGTCCTTTAAAAACCCGCAGATTCTCTCTCCACTCGGGAGTCACTGAACGTGTTTGGGAGTCAGACGCTTGGTTATTCTGGTCGGTGGGGAGCTTTCATCCGCTCTGTTCGTGTCTGCCGTCTGGCAGCGGTGGCAGGAGGAGAGGAGGAGAGGAGGGGAGGAGAGGAGGGGAGGAGGGGAGAAGAGGAGAGAGTTGGGGTTGGGGAGGAGGGGTTGGGGAGGTGAGGAGAGTGGAGACAAATGGAGGAGAGAGGAGGAAGGGAGGTGCAGGAGAGGAGGAGAGGGGAGGACAAGAAAAGGAGGGGAGAGGAGGAGAGGGGAGTGGCGGAGGAGAGGAAGGTGGACAGTGAAAGAAGAAGAGGAGAGGGGACAGGGGAGGACGAGGAAAGGAGAGGAGGTCAGGGGAGGGAGAGCAAGGGAGAGGAGGTCAGGGAGGACGAGGAAAGGAGAGGAGGTCAGGGGAGGATGAGGAAAGGAGAGGAGGTCAGGGGAGGACGAGGAAAGGAGAGGAGGTCAGGGGAGGGAGAGCAAGGGAGAGGAGGTCAGGGGAGGACGAGGAAAGGAGAGGAGGTCAGGGGAGGGGAGAGAGGAGGAGGGGGGAGTAGAGGAGGAGAGGAAGGTGGACAGTGAAAGAAGAAGATAGGAGGAGAGGGGACAGGGGAGGACGAGGAAAGGAGAGGAGGTCAGGGGAGGGAGAGCAATGGAGAGGAGGTCAGGGGAGGACGAGGAAAGGAGAGGAGGTCAGGGGAGGATGAGGAAAGGAGAGGAGGTCAGGGGAGGGGAGAGAGGAGGGAATGGAAAGGGAGATAAGGAGAGGAGGAGGGGGAGTAGAGGAGGAGAGGAAGGTGGACAATGAAAGAAGGGGAGAGGAGGAGAGGAAGGTGGACAATGAAAGAAGGGGAGAGGAGGAGAGGGGACAGGGGAGGACGAGAGGGGAGGGGAGAGAGGAGGAGAGGGGTTAGGGGAGAGGAGGAGAGGAAGGTGGACAATGAAAGAAGGGGAGGGGAGGAGAGAGGACAGGTGAGAGGAGGAGAGGGGAGGAGAGGAGGAGAGGAAGGTGGACAATGATATAGGGGAGAGGAGGAGAGGGGACAGGGGAGGACGAGAGGAGGGAGATAAGGAGAGGAGGAGAGGGGTGTAGGGGAGAGGAGGAGAGGAAGGTGGACAATGAAAGAAGGGGAGGGGAGGAGAGGAAGGTGGACAATGAAAGAAGGGGAGGGGAGGAGAGGAGAGAGGAGAGGAAAGTGGACTGACGTGCTGATGTTGACCTGTGAGTTGCTGTAGTTTTGCATCGTAACTGCAGCCCCGAGCAAAACCACACACACAGAGGGAGGACTTTACAGGCACACACCAGCAATTTAACATCACACTTCTAGAAAGTTCTAGTTCTCAGGAGAGACAGATTAAAGTCCGGCTGAAATAAAAAATGCCCTTTAAACTCACTTTTACATCACGTCCCCTCATACAGTTGTTGAAGAAAACTCTTCAGGTCCAATTCAGTGGCTGGTTCAAATGAGGTTTAATCACTGACAGTGGAGAAAAGACAATGTCGCGGTTGCCACACAGCCCAATCTGCCCTGATGTGAGGCAAGAGACAACTTATACAGAACCAAAGGGGCAGGTCTAAACAGTGGATTTACATAGATTCAATACGCGTTTCACCCTGGGTAAGAGACGTCCTGAGACAACATAAAGGTGTGACTTCCTCGGAACAGCTGGGTTCTTGCTAGATAGTGTCACAACAGGGGCCATTCATGAAGGCCTTGATCAAGTATGTGGGATGAAGGTGTTTCGGAGACGGTCCAGGAAGGGGGACAGATCAGAGGGTCTCATCATTAACATGACAAGGCTTACATACAAAGAATGCAGCTCAGCAAGACATTTGAGGTTCCCGAGAGGAAGTAACAAAACAAATTGGAAGGTAACACATTTTCTTCTACACAGTGCACCCATTTTACAATATATGCTGGTAAAAAATAACAAATGCTCTTATTTTTAAAATCAAAATCCAACGTTTTATTCTTCCCAGGGAAATAAACTACGACGCGTGCTTACATCAGCAAGCACCAACCAATGATATCACGATGACATTCATCTATCAATCAATCGGCAACAGAGAGCTGAAGAAGGTCGTGAGCTGATCATTTAAACGATCAAATCAAATCCCTCCCGACGTCCCGCCTGCATGTCCAGTTTCAGCCAGATACTCTTTAGACTTTAGAAAGAAAGGACTCAAAGGAAGGGGCGAAGGCTCAGTTATCCCGACTTTAATTGAATGCGATAACATCTGTCCTTCTGTAACCCGGTGCACTCTCTCATTCAGTAACTTCATGTGTAAAACTGGTGCACTGTCCCTTTAAGCTGCTACATCGTGAAAGATCACTACCTGACCAGTGAGACTGGTGGTCCCAGACAAATCTGGCAACTCCCAGTCAACAGATTGTGTCGGCATATGCCAACACTAGATGGAGGGAACACACTGCAGTCTAAACAAACACATAAATTACAACTCCAATACGAATAATTCAACACGTCAAACCAAAACATAATTGAGTATTTATTCACTTATTTTTTCCAAACACCTTAAATTGGAAGAATTTCATATTAATGCTGCAGTCTGAGTGGGAAAAGCAACACATGAAACTGCATCCGGTGAATTGAAGATCAATGTGAACAGATCCACAATTCTAAAAATGTGGTCTATGAAATGTCTATAAAGTGCAAAAACTAAAAGATAAACTGTTTACTATTAAGACTAACAAAAAAATCAGAAGATTTTATTTAGGATGCTAAAAAAGGTACATAAATGATTAAGCGATTCTTTCTTTTCTTATCGTGTATGACATAGAATAGTAATGTTGAACAGTAGTGTAGTACTGTATGTCTTTAGTGCACGTTTTCTGACTTCAGACGTGCATCTGAGAAATCGAAATAGAGCTGAGGGTGTGTGGAAATAGCGTTTCATTCGGACCATGAATAAAGAATGGCATTTAGTCCCCAGCTGGATACCGGCGTGAAAAATTGGTCCGCTTGTGCAAGAAGGCTGAATCAAGCATTGTTAATCTAACAAAATATTTATTACCATGTCATGAAAGATGCATCGCCTGTCTTAAATGCATCAGCATGAAGAAATATTCTTTTCATTAAAGATCCTTCTTCATTTCCCCGCAGTGCCCAGCAGCAGTTTATATCTAAATAAAAGGCATAAACAGCTATAACTACTGCTGCGGATTAAACTCAATAAATGTGTATATGTGTGTAGGATGGCAGAAATTGATTATAATATTCATTAGTGTGTTATCATCTGAAAATAAGAATCGTCATGTTTTTTTGATACCTTACAATGAGCGGTTTATCCAAACACAAGTTTGAGAAGTACTCAACAGACCGAACCCCCAGTCCCCTCATTTAAAGACCGGATCCCCGTTGAGCCTTGTTTACTGCCAAATGCTAAACATCAACTGTGTGATTTTGAGATGTTTTTATTTTTAATGAAGTCAGCGTCAGTAGAGGTCAGTATTTGTTCTGGGAACGTGGGAGTTTTCAGCAACCCGGAGGGAGTTTTTACACTCTACAGTTAAAAATGTACACATGATAAGTAGTAGTTGTTGTTAGACAAACAGTGTGTCTGAATTACTTTTTGGTCAATTAAATGAAAAGTGGATTTGGCATTTCTTCACCAAAAACAACCTATGGTTCAAAATGACAGACCATTAGAGGATGTAATACATATTATTCACTAATAAAATCCAATACGGTCTCCTGGAGGAATGATGTAATCGGGTTGTTCTGCCAGCAGCAGTGGGTGTCAGTTAATCATTCTGTTGCTACTAGCAACCACTAACTAACGGACATTGTTACATCCACTATTTTGTTCAATCGATGACCGAGCAAACACTGAAAGGCTTGTTTTGTAGTTTCTGTCTCTTGCGTTTGGTGTTGTTGGTTTCTTGTTTTATTTTGTAGGCCTTCTGTCTCGTGTTGCTTCACTTCCTGTTGTATCAGGTTTTCCCACCTGTGCCCCGTTCCTAATCAGCCTTTGTGTATTTAGTCTGTGCGTTTCATTTGTTCCAATCGCTCCGCTCGTCTGTTAATGTCGGTCTGTGTTGGCTGTCCTGCCAGTTTGTTCCCTATGACCGGTTATAAGTTTGTTTTCTGTTGGATTATTCTTATATCCTTTTGCAAGCTTTTTATTTAATCAAAATGTATTTTTACTTTTTATTCATATCTACGTTTGGTCCTGCACTCCTTTCCTCCTGCAAAACTGTGACACACTGTATTTTATTTTATTTTTTTACAAGCTTTTTACTGTTTGCTTATGTAGTTTTGACACATGGTACTTACTGAGACTTTCTTCATGCTGATGTGCGTCTGTGTGTTCCTCTCCAGGCCTGCAGGGGGCGGCAGAGCGCGCTGCTGCTACATTTTAACCACTAGAGAGAACAAAAATAAATCATGTGAGCAGCAGCAGCAGGGCAGGCAGGCAGCAGCAGTGTAAAAACATGGCGATGCCCGTTACAGCAGCCCGTCTCTGTCGCCTGGCGGGACGAACTGTCACCCCCCTGTCATCGGTCACGCGCCGGCGGGCCGTCAGTCTGCCAGCGAGGACGCGCAACATTTCCACCTCGACTCGGATCAGTGAGTGAATGTTTTATGTATGCTTTTAGCTGTTAGCTTCTGAGCTGCAGCCCAGAGGTCAATGCTCCCAGCTATGCAGCTGCTGACAGCTAATAGCCGTGATTCGTGTGTGGTTCTTTCCCGGTGTAACGTAATCTCTGTAAACGTGCTGTAACCTGTAACTCGTCTTGCTGTGTAAAAAAACAAACAAAAAAATCGAGCAAACAAAAATTCGAGGAAACATTGCGCAAGTTTCCTCTGGTGGATCCGCACGTCAGTTCTCAAAGGCAAAACCGTAGTTGTGTGTTTACGCCAACTTGAAGCCCCGCCCCCCCCAAGTCTGTCAATTTGGCTAATTTAACTTAGCTATGTTAGCATGTACGATGTAACTGTGTTGTGCTGCTGCTTTAATGTCTGTTAAGCCTCCCCTCGGTGTGCGTTTAGGTCCTGAAAGACTACTTTTGACCAGGTAGCTATCATCCTCTCTGAATAACACACACGGGAAGCAAAATACATCTCCGCTGACAAGCTAACAGTTAGCTAACAGTTAGCCATTTTTCTTAGAGAACCACTCTGCGCTAAATTTGACTTTTTTAAAACATATTTTTATGTCTATCAGTTTAATATATCCTGTAGTTTAAATGTTCAGCGTTAATGTTAATAATTTAAATCGTTTGTACCGTGTGGAAGATACCAACCGCCAACGTTTATCCACTTGGTTCGAACCTCGACTTTCTCGGCAAACAGCCAATCAAATTGCAGGAGAGCCAACGGACAATCGGTTCCGAGCATGCGCACTTATGATTACCCTGCATTTGACCCGTGTTGTGGAGCTAAACGCATTTAAAGCTGCCTTCACGGGCTAATCGGAAATCCTACTTCCAATGTGCGAAATCGGTATTACGAGTCACGTTCAAGTTTAAAAAAAAAAAAAAAAAAAAATTGCGTCATTTAATGTATTAACTTAATACATTCAATTAAGTGTACATATATTACAGATTAAAATTATGTACACGCAAGCAATAGTACATAGCTAATAATTGTTGCGCCGTTTAAAAATAAAGCGATCCGCACTGTTCGTAACCTGGTCCAGTCTCCAGTGTGGACTCCGGTTCCATTCCAGTGCCATAGTGAACACCAGTGAGGCAGGGGAGCGGTGCTTTGTGCTAGCTCCCTGTTCACTCTCTGGGAACACACAACAAAATAAAAATGGCCTCTCGTATTTACAATAATTCCAATACCGCATGAAGGCAGCATACCCTAATGACCTTTAAATGGTAGAATAACGGACACAAATGAGGTTTTGAGCATTTGTCTCTGAATCATTCTCATGGAAATTACCATAAAATAACTTTTTATAATATATATTTTCAATTTTGGATGCTGAAGGGGAGACCAGTCAGGATTCCATCATCAATATTACACTGAAAGTCGTCATTAAAGCACATTTCTTCCTCTTACCCTGTAGATCTTCAGTTCAGACTCGATGAGCGAACGGCTCACAGCAGTCTGGACCTCTTCAAGAAAGACACCGCCGTCATCTACCGCATGCTGGGCCTGGACCCGAGCCACGTGCAAAACAACCCGGAGCGTTTCAGGGATTGGGCCGTCGTGCTCGGCGACGAGGAGATCAGCGGCGGGCGCCACTACTGGGAGGTGACGGTCAAGAAGTCTCAACAGTTTCGTCTGGGTGTGGCCGAGTCGCTGATGTCCAGGGAGGACTGCGTGGGCACCAACGCCTCCTCCTGGGTGTTTGGCTACGCCCAGCGCAAGTGGTTTGCCATGACCAACAATAAGATAGTTCCTATGACGCTGGTGGGAAAGCCGGACCGCATAGGCATCCTGCTCGACTACGAAGCGGGCCTTCTGGCCCTGCTGGACACTGAAAAAGCTGCCATCATTCACACCATCAGGGCTCGGTTCAAGACTCCCCTGTGTCCCGCGTTTGGACTTTGGGACGGGGAGCTGCTCACGCACTCGGGTCTGGAGGAGCCCGACGGTCTGAAGTGAAGCAGGGTGAACCATCGTGGGCTTGACCTCGCCACAGTGGCAACATTAATCACAACGGTGCAGGAAACAGCAATATGTATGTAGCAGTCATTTTGCAGGGTGATGGTTATTGTTCCATGGTCCGGTTGGTTTATAATAATGACTCTAGTGATGCACTTTCGTCATCCATCCTCATGCAGTCGTATCACAGAAGCTGTGTGTTACCTCTCGGACTAACGCCTGTCACAATTACGTGTGCTTGTCTTTCAGTAGAACATTAAACGTCCCGTTTGGTTGTTTTTTACGTCTTTTTCTGGATTCATCCACACAGACGAAAGGCTTTTTCCCCCCCATTCTCAAGCTCATACTGTATATTGTTCAATAAAAAAATAACTTCACTGAAACTGCTTTTTTACATTTCTTTTTATTTACACCAGGATGGTACATATTTACAGTGACGGACTGAAGCTTTAAGTCATTGAAGAATAATTTCACTGCTTTTCAATCGGGAAAACAAAATAAAACCCAGAATAAGTATTGAACTGTACAACGTAACTTACATTTTTATCATATGACTAAGTTGACTTAACGTTATCACTTCAAATACACCTGTCTCGTGTGTTGTATTAGAATAACCCAGATGTGCTCTGTTCCCAGCATCTGAGACATGCAGCTCTCCGTGATGCACAAGTGAGCAATAAAAAGGAAAACGATAACCACGTCAACACAAGGCAACGGCAGTGAATAAACTGGCCTGTGAGCCTCAAGGAGCTACCATAAATCACAATGAAACAGTCCTTCCAGTGTTACACACTGAATCACCTCCTGTTGAGTTAATATAATTAATGAAGCAGCTTTGGGAATATTTATACAGCTATTACACAGGGGGGGGCATAAAATCCCCCTGATTATGTGACATGTTGATAAAGCAACGTACATTTCCATATTTAACAATAAATATATTATATATTTACATCACAGTGGCGTTTTCCATCAGAAGCTGAGCACAAAAACAGTTCATTAATATTGCAACACAAGCCAAATCCTGGCTTAAATTAATCTTTTTTTCCCCCCTTCACACAGCAGATTGCCTGATTAGGCGTTGAATAATTTCTCCAGTCTGCACAAATACAAAAAAGGGTCTTGATCCTGCACTGAATAGCTTTTCAACCATCTAAATGCAGGATATAACATCTATTACCATATAAGAGATGGAACTCATTCATTCGTCAGGCCTCTTAATGTCCTTTAAGTCCTCTCGTGATAAAATAGATGAATTTCCATCACAAACCCTCATGATCCCCGGTGGTTCAGACGATGCTCTTCAGCGTATCCAGCGAGGTCTTCTGCTCCTCCGGGTCGCTCTCAGCGTACCCACGCTGGTATTCTTGCAGGACTGAAACAATAACATCATGGCCAAACTGCATGGCGTCATCTAGAGGTGTGTTGCCCCATCTGACACATGAATGTAATATGGAGATGGATGAATTGGTATGATTAGTCATATGGAGATGTGTTTCTACCATAAACAAATCTAATGAATAAATCCAGATCTAAAACCCCCTACCTGTCCTTCATGCAGGGATTCACTTTACAAACTTCGGTGAGGAAGGCGACGGCTTCCGAGTGACCTGGAAGACACAAATTGAGAAACCCCAAATGCCATCGTTAATTTATTCTTGTTTGGATGTCAAAGTGGAGATGATTGCAGAATGATTTAGCTCATAATGAAGCGTCACCTTCTGCGGCAGCGATGTGGAGCGCTGTTCGGGAATCATAGTCCGTCTGCTCCATGTTCACGGCTGAAAGGGCAAACCTGGAGCAGAGGAGAGGGAGCACGCGTGTAAAGGTCGACTGGACTGATGGCGAAGCCTCCGAAACGCTTCCAAGCCTTCTTTAAGGGATTCTGATCCTACTCACCTCCTCAGAGCAGAGAGGTCACCACTGTAGGCTGCAAACATCAGGTTAACCAGTGACTTGTTCTAATGGATCAAAACACAAGCCTTACTATATGAGATTGCTCAAACGTTTTAAATGAAAATTCACCCCAAGAAGTATTTATAGCCTCTTTCGCACGTAGTTCCCGATAAATTCCTCGGATAACCTTCAGGCACTCCTAGTGATTGTCCATTATTCAATCATGTGCTACTTTCAGGGACATTTCCTGTCTTCCGTAACAAATACTTATGGACACTTGGAAGAAGAAGATGGAAGGCCGGATTTACATGATATTTTCAGAAACCTGGCAGGCAAGGAGGCAGTTTTTTGTCCGGTGCCAATGTTCTTATACCGCATTTAATATTCAACGAGTTTGCGAGACAAGGGAAAGCATGGGCGTGAATGCTAAACCGTCGTTACTGCTTTCATTCAACAGTCGTTCCGGTATTTTCCCTGAAATGATACGGGTCTTGAGGTGGGAAGTCAGCGGTGTGGATGTCCCTGAATACTGATCCCTGCTCCCGTTCATTACCAGCCGGAATGAGAACCGCAGCCTCTGCACTTGTTACACTGAACTCACCAGATCTTCATCTGATCGTCTCCTGGGGTCGTGTTTCTTGGTGAAGTGTCTCAGGTTGTCATAATTGTGGAAGTTGAAACGAGCCAACAGCTCCTAACGAATCAAAAGTGGAACATTTGAAGTGTGCAGACACGAAGACGAGACGAAGATGAAGAGGAATCGAACGGAATACCTGACAGAAGTGAATGCCGCGGACACTGTTTCCAAGCCGATCTAACGGCGGAGACCAACACATCATCCCCATGACGTTGGGGACGACCAGCAGGACGGCACCGGAAACGCCAGATTTAGCAGGTAAGCCCACCTGAACGAGAGGATGAGGGTTTAACGTTTTAGTGACGAAGCTTTCGAACACGTCCTGAAAGGCCAGGCGACTCACGTGGAAGGCGAACTGTCCGGAGAAGTCGTACATGCCACAGGAGTGCATGAGGCTCAGGGTGTTGCGGACGGCTTCGGGGCTCAGCACATGCTCGCCTGTGATTGGACAAATACCCCCGTTGGCCAGGGTGGCAGCGATGACACTTCCTGACTCGCAGGTCACTTCAATGGAGCACAACTGGGGGAAAACGGGTAAAAGAATCGATTTGTAGACTTTTGGGAAACAACACTAAGATGCAAAGACAGATACTAAAAGAAGTCGCTCTACAGTGAGCAGCTGGTTAGCTTAGCTTAGCTTGCCTGGAAAACAAACACATTATATCTGGCACAGTGCAGTGTTTTCTGGAGTCAGTCAGTAAATGATTTACGTTCAACTAAAAATGGAGAAAATACTTTTTTTACACAATGACCACCATCCACACTACTAGTACGGCACTCATAAAGACAAAGCGTTTTACCTGGAAGTAGAAGTCGAGGGCTGCCATCATATCTGCATTGTCAGGGAAGCACTACGGGGATAACAAAAAGTTAGCACGTACTTAGGATATTCAATCTTTTCTGAAAACCCGAAGCACTTGGAAGTGATTGTAATTAAAGAAAACATTAAAAAACGCTCACTTTTTTCTCTTTGAGGTAATAACCGATTGCATAATTCCTATCACCGGTCTCCCTCTCTGACTGGAAACTGCAAGAAGATAAAAAAGGCATTTAAGAAATTGCATTTAACACAGTCTATGAATCCGTTGGCTTTCGGTGTGAAAGCAGAGAAGCCTCTGGGGGGGGGGGGGGGGGGGGGTATATTTCTGTGGATCCGTGTAGCCAGCAGACATCTGGGCCAAGACGTCCTTGCCGATTGTTTACAGTCCAAGAGTTGGATTTAAGGGATGACATATTATTTGACAAGTAGCCTGTCCACAAGCTAATTTTAAACCAATTAAAAAGCTACATCAACGTCACACGATAGCCGCTGGCTTCAGAAATGGCATTTTGGCCGACTCGCCTCTTTTGCTCTCCACACAGACCTTTAACCTGCATCCAACCAAAGCCTGCTCGAACGTGATTGGTCGATAGTACTCAGACCACAAATGAAACCAGAATGCTGTTGCCAACGTGTTTTGCATACGAGTGCAGAATATTTTTTTAGAGATGGAGGTTGCCATTCTTGAAGCACAGTACTCACGTTGCATTGCTGAAGCCCACATATTCTGTACCAGCCAGCCTTTTCAAGAACTCCATCACCTGCAATGACATCATACTTACACAGGGACGAGCAGGAAGACCAAACAAATCACCGGAGTAGAGAAAACGTTTGAAAGAGAATAGAATTTAACTCACGTAGTCGAATCTCTCCGCCTTATTTGCATGAGGCTGTCAACAGAGATGTAAAAAAGTTTTAAGTATGTCAGAGCAACAGTCAGCGAGCCCCTATAGATGGCAGTGTTTCAGTACTTAAACGGTTTTGGAGCCGGGCATCGAGGTGTGACATGTGCATGATCTCTTTGTCGGTCCAAATGTACACGCCGTGGCCCCGGGGGAGCCGTTAACGACCACGCTTGAATTTCATCCGGACCGGTCCAGGGATTATTACCAAGTTATAAAGTTACAAAAATGGGGGAGCATGGTCACATTCCTATTTAATGACACTACCTGGAAATGTTAAGGATGATATCAAATATTACTGCGAGGTGACCTCAGGAAACAAAAAACAAAAAAAACTCATGGCCAATAAAGGAGTTCATTTTTATGTCTTTCCAGGTGGTTGCCCTCCGGTGCTTCTGGCAACTAGCGTTTTTGAACAAAACATATACATTTTGGGACATTTTAATTTCGGGAGAGTTCCCCACTGGCGTATGAATATTGCAGAAAGTCAAAAACAGCTTTTTCTTATCATCTTTTTATATTCTCTGACCCGTGCACATAATAACAAGCAAGTAACCTCGTCAGTCCGTCTATAAATTATATTTATATTTATCCACACACACACACACACACACACACACACACACACAGTGTGAGGCTACCACACCTTCTGTTCAAGGGGCTGTCATTGGCCAGAAGCAAACACACGCCCCTGCTGTTGGACACACAGAGTCCTTTACGGATGAACTTGACCCACATATGATAACAAGTCCAGAGTATCTCTTCAGTCAGCTGGGAATGTCAGGAAAAATGTCCAGAGGGAAAAGAACACAACCATCCTCCCCAGCCCGTCGTACGATAAGGTCAAAGCTCACAGATGAGTCGGTCTGATGAGTCCGATGGCGACAGCTGACTGATCAACGGGCGGGAAACGACCAGCCGATGTGATTCGGTACATCATCTTTGGATGCACCGATTCCACCTTATTTTACATTAGAGGTCATGCCAATACTGAGTACCGATATGAGTAATAATACCGTTAGTTATGTTTCATTTTTATCAGCTGTTCCTCACTTTTCTGACTATAACAAATCAAATATAAAATGTGATGCTGTTACTAATTAACCATTTAATCGTGCTTATCAGTTAAAACAAATATTAGAAATAAAGAAACTGTACTGGTTTTCGACACCGGTGCATCCCGAGCTGCATGACCAGAAGAAACAGTATTCTGTGGCTTCACACTGAACTTGAGCCACTGATGCAACCGTTCAGGCCTTCAGAAAGACCAATTATTCTATAATAACAATTTTCAGGAACAGAAAGCTTCACACATTTACCAAAGCGATGATGATTTCCGAGCACCGCTGTCTCACAGACTGCAATAAGAGGTGTCGCGTTTTTCTCCATGATTTCTCATGTTGCACATTTGCAGCTTTCATTTTTGCGAATTTGGTGAAATGAGTCCCTGTACTTCAACTTACTGCTTCGACCGAGGACGTGAGCGAAGAGCGATGTTTAATACAAACCTGAGAGCATCGTCTTTATTGGTGGAACACAGAAACACGTCTGGTAATCCTGTGTAGTTTCTTGTTTTTCATCATTTTTAAAGCACTTTTTGAACCGTGTTTCCACGCAGTGAGAGGCTGCAGCAGGAATGACACGGTAAGACATTCACTGAGGTCTGGGTTTCAACTCAAAGAGCATGAATGGATGCTGTCTCTTTGTTTTTCCTCAGTCATGACAGCCAACTGTGTAGCACGTTTTTGTCCGTATATCCTCAAATGAACACCTCTGCGTCTACTATCGCATCATTTGCTGACCGTTTCTTTTCTTACCTTAACTAAGGAACTGATGACGATAGCTCCGGCGTTCACCATCGGGTTGTGCGGTTTATCTGCACAAGAAGCAACACACATTATCACTCATTTGCCCCCCTAACCACAAGAGCAATAAACTACTGAGATTAAAGGCAATATTTCACCACAGCGAATTGAGCACCGACAGCTAATAAACCGAAACACATTAAGTACGATTCTGTTTATTGTTCTGCTTCAGAGGGGAATATGTGATCGCAAAATGCCTACCACGGTGAGATTTAAGCTTTTTTTTTCTCTTCTCCAATAAAACAAGGGCTTGTTTGAGACAACAACCAGTGAAGAGTTGTTAAGATTTCAGGCATTCTACAGAACATTTTTACAAAACTAGGATTCATCTACCTTATATCAGAGATCTTCAAACCCTAGGGGGTCCGCAGAGTTACTGCAGGGTCCCCAAAATTATTTTAACTTTATATTTTCCAAAAATTTAAATATGTCCAAAACACAAATACAACCTATAATAATAAGCAAATATACATCTTACTATTTGTTAAATGTTGTGAAATTGTGATGTAGAAATGTCAATATAGAATTAAAATATGTTACAACAATTCTTATATTAATGGCTTAGCATTGTAAACTAGGCGTGAGTATTGGCAAGAACCTCATGATACGATACGTATCCCGATACTTTGGTCACGATACGATACGTATCCCGATACTTTGGTCACGATACGAGACGTATCCCGATACTTTGGTCACCATACGATACATATCCCGATACTTTGGTCACGGGATATACGATACGTATCACGATATTGTGATATAAATAAAGATGAAAAAACAAGTACCTGTTTATGTCGTCAGATGATATTGATCAGAGGACAAATTGAGTCAAAACTATTTAATTCAAAACAGCCTCTCCATTTTATTAATTCATGAAATTCATTGGAATAAATATTGAAAATAAAATGAAAAAGATAAAGTACTGCATTCACAACTCGTCTAAACATGAATCCTTTTTTTTTTAAATAGATCTTTGGAGTTGAAAAAATCGATATATCGATATTGGGGGGCAAAGTATCGCGATATATTGCCGTATCGATATTTTACCCACCCCTATTGTAAACATTACAAAGTACTTTAATACATGGAACTTTACACTACACATTATTATTGGCCAGGTTAAAAGCAACACAATGTTATATGATATGGAATAGAGGGGTCACTTTAAGCCTTGGGCTCTGATGAATATCATTGTAAGAGCTTGTTCTCGAGGCTCAGTGGAGGTAAAGTCCCGATCACGCTTCATCGCTTACCTTCGTCGTTTAGCGACAGTTTGTTGAACTTGAACCCGCTGGGCTCTTTGCCCACGAAGCGGTGAACGTGGTCGCTGCCGAACTCGTGCACGGCGATGGCGTACTCCAGGGGCTTCACGCATGACTGCAGACAAAAGGGAACCTTGGTGTCACCCACAGAGTGTCTGCATCAATGAGGATGTAATGGAGGAGAAACATGGAAAGCAAACACAAACAAACAAAAAATGGAGTGTTAGTGAGGGGGGGGGGTACACACAGTTGAGGTTTTCTATCAGAATGGAAACATGCGTCGATGTGAAGACGCTAACGCACCTCTGTCCGTCGATGGTGCACAGAGACACGCCCCAGAGGTCGGGGCTGAACTTCGCCAGCTGGGGAATGTAATTAGCGACCTGCATGGAGGCGCACGTGTTACTGGAATGAACTAGCAGACAACCGAATGTGTATGTTAGTCCACCACCTACCTGCCCCGCCTCCTGCCGCTGTGCACTTTCGTACATCCTGTCGATGTGCTGTGTCATTTCTTCAAAGTTCGGAATGATGAACTTTTTCCGGAAAGCCTTCGTCAACAGCAAGATGTTGTTGCCCACGCACCTGCGATAGGAAACATCGAGCAATTAAAAATACAGCCAACAAACAAACATTTCCTTTCCTCCGAGTCATATGTAACCACACACATCATTTTAATAAGTTCTGACCCCGGTTTTGGGATGTCAGCCTCAGTCAGATAGCGTGGTAGTTAATTAAATTTGGTTTTGGGTGCTCACAAAGAGCCAGCTGGTGAAACATGTAATATGAGAGAAGTCATAAAAGAAAGCCAATAGTTTTCACTTTTTGAAGGATCTTTCACTTCCAAGGCTGTTTCACGTCATTCCAATTCCTTCCAGAAGTGTTTTGTGGCTCGCAAATATCTCATTTAAATAGATTTATTCATTTTCATAAGAAAAACTCCTGTGAGGGCCCTATTATAAGGGTTTAATCTAAAGTCGAGACTCGTGAAAGTGCAGCTGTTGGACAAAGAGGAATAATTAAAAGCAATTAAAAGCACGTGTGAATGAGGCCAATCAAATCAGCGCCTACGCCGTGGACAGTTTCATAATAATAATAAATAAAACATCATAAATGCTTTCAACAACATTATCGGAGTGATTTTCAGACTTTCACCACTGGCTCTTCTATTATGAGATATTGACATCAGTCGCCCAACCATGGTTATGTGAAATAATTAGAATATTATTTTAATTCTCTCGTTTAGGGTGCAAGGGGGGGGGGGGGGGGGCACAGGTATCTAAGTGGGTCTGTGTGCTCACACTGATAAAAGGTGCATTAAAAAAAATGTCTTTTAATGTATTTTGGTCCTGGTTACTGTGAGTAATACAGTTTCCATTTGAACTAAACTAAAAATAGTCCCTAACAACTGTTAATAAGGTGTCTTGTGGATTAAGGAAAGACAGTATAAGACTGTATGAGTTCAAACATAAATTCATGAGACTCTCAAATGATATTTCATTCATCGGTGTGGAAGCAGAATATGTCAACACACTGCAATTAAAACCAATCTGCATGTCAAGAAACCACTAGAGGTAAGTAAGAAAATGTGTTTTTTTTGTTGTTGTAATTTGAACCAACCCCCATCATAGGAGTAATCTCTGCTCACTAACAAATATAGCTTTAGGCTAGTGTTGCTAATTTAACCTCTCTAAGTAAGCCGACGGTTATGTTAAACAGTTAACACAGACTTATGTTGGCTTTGACTCAGGCTCTACGCTCTCCATCACTGAGCCTGGCTCTGCCTGAGAACTGATGTTCGAACTGAACCTGCAATCAATTTCTATCTAATTGAAATGCTGGACTGCACACTGAATTCAAAATGACCAATAAATACTCAGGTAAACGGTGTAAACAAACACACCCGTCTATCTCAGCAGATCCTAATAGTTATTCATTGCTATCATTTCCCAGCAGCGCTGTATGCTCTCAAGGAAAGGTATGTGCATTCTATCACAGCTGGTCTGAACTAAAATATCTGACCTGCTGCCCTCGCTGATCCAAGGCTACGCTAGCGTGAGGCTTTGGGACACTTGGAGAAAAGAGCGGAGAAGAGCTTGCATTATTCATCTGGGTCATTTCCTAAATATATATGTCTCTATCTCTGGTAGCATATTTATAGTGAACTCTGGACTGTACTTCAGGAACAGATAAACCCCACAAATCAAAGAAAACAAGCATAAACAGCCAATTAAGTGTAAATGATAGCGTTTGGACAGCTGTCTGCATGGGAGGCTTTCAGATCTAGTCCTACTACTGCAACGGCCACTGTCTGGAGCTCAACCAGAATGATGCCCTTTCTACAACATCGCCCTCCCTCCGACACACACACACACACACACCCTCCTCAGTCTGTCTGCACCTTCTACTGCTTTGGCTGCCATGTGTGCATGTGATTTGGCGGGTAGCAGCTGTCCATCGTAAAAACGCCTGTCTCCGTCGGTCTCTTGGACTCAAATAGCACTGACTCCTCCTCCTGGTGCTCCTTAACCACAAAGAAGTATTGAAGTACCAAAGACCCCAACTCACCTCGCACACTGTCATCCAACTCTTTTTTTTTTTTGGTTCATGCAATTTCTAAGTAAGAAGACGCCCATTAGAAACAATAAAAGTATATATTCAAACAGGGGTGGTTTGTTTACCTTTCCACATGCCAACCCAACCCCCTCCCCCCCTTTTTTTTGCATAGCTCAGAGAATAACAAAGCGTATATCTCACCTTCTGAAGAGCTTCTTGTCCATCACGACTGGCCCGGTGGAGTCACGCGAGGAATGTCGCATCTGACGGACACAGTCACGCAGCCGAGGGTCCGATGTCAACAAGCCCGTCTTCCTCAAAGCCTGGAGACGAGGCAGACGAGGCGGGTTTCAAGCACGTTAATACACACGGGAGAAAAAGAGAGGGGGAAGTACATGGCAGACTTGGGTCAGTGTTTCTCATAATTAGCACCAAACCATGTGTGTGTGGGTGGATATAGTGAGGGGGTTTCAAAGACTCGGGGTATACAGGCGCACGCAAAATCACTGGAATCTCTCGCAAGTCACTCGTAAAGCTGACAGCCACTGTATGGACCATGTGGGTCTATTTTTGTGGACGACATGTGCCGAATCCTCCCGACCATAGAGGCTCAAAGAGTCTCTCATCCGATAACTGACTGCCTGAGCCAACGAGCAAACGAGCCAACGAGCACGCGGCCGTGGCTGCTATCGAATGTCTCGGAGTGATTCTGAGCTTCTGGGTGGGAAATGTTGAAGTCGGGGCTGTCCCTCGTATTTGGATGGTGTATTTGCAATATATATTTGTACCAAATGGGTGATTAAAAGACAAAAAATTCATTCTCAGTTCTCGGCTGCTATAGAGCTATATATCCAGTGCATCTAGACAAGCCATGATTGGAAATATATTTATATGATTTGTTAAACGAGTTTGAAAATGCTTTAATTGTGTAATTTTCCAATGCCAGTCAGCTTGTTTCCAAAGGTTTCTCCAATTCAGTGGGTTTTTCTTTCTACCAACATGTCCCATCTTACAACAACAGAAACAATTTAATACAATAAAAAGGAAGAAACATTCTTGAAGACTGACAAAGGGTCTAAGTGTTATCTACACGCATTGATACACTTTGCCGGTTTATGTCCTAACCAGGTCACCTCTGCAAACACATCTAGTCATCCGTGGCAGTAACGGTAAGTGTTGACACACGGCTGTTCTCCTAAAAGCATGGCACCCTTTTTTCAAATCACTGAGTCGCCATAGACACCGAGGTCACCAGATGTCCACTGGCTGTCTCTTTTTTTTTTAAATGCGAGTGTGTAAAAGGTCACACGCAGCCTAATGAGGTTGTGACGATCTGCAATAGCTTGTTGGTGATCAGAGAGCACAAAAACACCACACGGTCTGTGTCCTGTTCAGATTCAGAGACATGTTGGATATAGGACGTAGGAAGTATGAACTATGGCACATAGTTGACATCTCTTGAGTAGTTTGTTTGTGTATGTGTGTGTGTCAATTTGACCCCATTCAATCTTTAATGTCTCTAAAAAACATCACTTTTTTTGCTTGATCTTCAGTGACTTTTCCTAATTGAATGGGGAAAAATAGGTAAACGTAAAATCAACATGATGAAATGTCCTGTACACACTTTGGACGCATTTACAAAAAAATCTCATGGTCCAGCTGCCAGACTTAGTTCTGCTTTTGTTAGAGATTTTTTCATGATTTGCATATTTTTCCAGTGGCACGTAATCTGGATAAATACTGTGATGATATTGTCATCATTGTTCTCCGACAGCGATTACCTCACACCTGCTATATTTAGTCCAAACATGTGGGAAAGTCCCAAAACACCTTTTAAATTTGACCCCTGAACCCCAGCTCTGGGTGCTTGTTGTGGGATCATATATCCCCCACCCCTCAAAGGTTTATTTAACCAGTCACGGGTGCTTTTTTCAGATATGCAATATGCTGTCGGGGCAAAGCAACGTTTCATGGAAAGACAAAACATTCTGAAGGTGCGACAACGGAAATGTGAAAAGCTTCTCCTGGGTGATGCTGAGAAAAACGTATTGACTCTGAAAATCATGAATGAGCGTCTTCTAGTCCTGCCCTTTTGTTGTGATATGACACTATAAATCTAATCCAATTGAATTGAGTGTGTGTGTGTGTGTGTGTGTGTGTGTGTGTGTGTGTGTGGACTCACAGAGATGAACTGAGACAGGGGGATCGTCTCTTTGCCTTCGGTGATGGTGTAGAAAAGTACGTCCTCCATGCTGGACATCAACTTACTTCTGCCGAAACAAACAACAAATGCAAATGTTGTGATATTTGAATTTGGACCGGCTGCAGTGTGTCGACTCGAAACAAAACAGCAGCATGTCAAAGTTTATGTCAATAACATGCAGGTAGGGAAAATATGGGTAAACTCCAGCAATGACATACATTACCACCATACAGAATAAAAGGTTCCTGTTACGGTGTACAGTTTGTCCCTTTACTGTTTGGTTATAGCAAACCTTAAACACAGGCTACAAATATCTACTTTGGAATACTATTGAAAAACATGAATACATGTTTTTACTTTTTATGACAAAAATACAATACAAAAAGGTAAACTGAAATACCAACATGCCACCTGCCAGTAGCTTTTTTACCCTAGTACTGTGTGTACTTATAGCTCAGTTACAAGATACACATGAGATTTGTAAATAATATAACTTTTAAATTGTTTACTTTCTTACTTCTCTGTGTGTTAAGAAGGCTAATGCTCGCTAATTTTATGCTATTAGCTTGCGCCAAAATCGGGTTAGCCTAGCATAAATACTGGAAGCAAAGAGGGGAAAACTACGTACCACCACCTCTATAGCTCCACAATTAACACATTATATTTTGTTTGCCTTTTTACCAAAAAAACCCCAAGAATAACTTAAGAGTCAAAACAACAAGTTGTAGTTTTACGGGCGGACTATTTCTTCTTGCCTGGGCGAAGACTAAACTGCAACTTCTTTTTACACTTTAGTTTGTGTACAAATTAAACAATCATCATATAACGTCCGACTAAGTGCGGTTCATAGGTGCTGGTAGGCGTTTTTACGTTTTATTTATTTTTTAATTCTGACCATTTAGCGGACAGGACCATGCAAGCTGTTTCCGCCTCGTTGCTAGGTAACAGTGAGGAGGGATAACATGAACAGGTAGGGTGAGATGCATCGCGGAGGGATCTTTTAAAACAATTAGCAGATACATCACAAAGTTAGCTTTAACGGTCAAAAAGTGTGATATGGACCCATTTATCACGAGAAAAGTGAATACTGGTGAGAATATATTTAACACAAACGTAACGTTGAACTTGTGACATGACTTTATTAAAACTTTATTTTACTATTACTGCACAATATATGTTTAATGATGTGGTAGTAGCTAACTAGCATGAACTATGAGATTAGTTTCTGGACTACGTGAAGATTACGTGGGGATATTGTGAAAGTACGAGCAGTATTTTGCCTAATTAATGGTGATTTATTCGCGTGGAAGGAGTTGCGACCTACTTGGGGTGTCCTTGGTCCACATCAGGGCCCTTCTGCTGGTGAAAGGCTCTGTGGGTGGAGAGGGATGCTGCGGTCCGGGACGAAGCCGTGTTGTCAGCTCCGACTCTGACAGAGATCCCTGCATTTTTAAATAGCTGCACGATTCCCGGGTTAGCTGTCCTCAGACTTTTCAGGCAGTGCATTGTGATAACTAGGGCTTGATATTTAATAATTCAGAAGATTTTTTTTTTATTTCCCTCCCTGAAGTAGCTGATCTAGAGAGGGTATTTGTGACCAATGTTTCCCCCCTCGGTCCTCAGAGCTTTAATAACAGCTGCTGTCTAATGTGACTGGAGGAGTCGGGAGGCTGTTAGCCGGGGGGCGGGGCTGTGACACAGACTTGGGGGTCAATGACCAGCAGCTACTCACCAAACCGGTGTTTGACTTTCTGCTGCTGGTTAATAAAGGGGAAAGAATATCAGCACTCAGGGCACTCAGCTCTGTTTTCACCCCACTTGGTGCTCTTTCAAAAAAAAAAAAAAAAAAAAAAGGGGAAAAAGCAGTGTATTATGTTCCAAATTCAAAGAAAAAAATAAAAATTAATAATGTAACATCAGCATACAATAAGTGTGGCCCAGATTTAAATTGGGTTAAAGGAGCGGGGACGAGCTCCAATATCCACAAACAAGCGTTATTCCCCAAACATAGAAGCATTTAAAATTAACATAAGGCTTGGACATAAGGCTTCCATAGAAGAGTATTTATCTCTAATCACAGAATTTAGGCCATTCAGAGCCTGGGGTTGTTAATCGTATACTTTTATACATTTCATTTATAATGTATTTTTCTTTCTGCAACTTATTAAGCCATTAATTCTGTGGCTTTACAAAGCTGTTGCTGTAACAGAATGACTACTATTATTATATCTATACTACAAAAACATTATTAGTAGTAGTAGGAGTATTGTTGTTATTATGATGTTGTTATTATTATGATGATGGTGATGGTGGTAAAAAAAATGGTCACAATAATAATATTAATGATTATAATGATACTAATTCTTTTTACTGTTGGCTTTTACAAAAATAATATACATTACATGATCCATATCAATCCAATGTGACATTCACTTGGTGAGCCAGGTGTTGGTATCACAACAGGAATCATTCTAAAATCCTCTATGACAAATTCTGCAGCTTTATCGGTCAGTTAACGTATGTTCTGTTGTTTAAGATTTAATCCAAACATGCACTGCTGTAAACGTGGACTGCTGTCTATTCCAGGAAATGATAAACTGTAAAAAGCTAATAAATCAGGTGCATGCCGGTTTACACCAGAGAATCATTTCCACTGCTGTTAGATGGCGACACCCCATGGTGAGTTTCCCACACTGACGCACTGCAACTTTACTATCTTGTCCTCTAGGTGGCGTACTCACTCCAGGACCCTGTGCTCAGGTCAGTGTCTGTTCTCCTGACTGTTGTTTTGTTGAGAGGACACATCAAAGTGGTGTCTGAGATCCTTCCTCTCCATAGTGGTTTTTGGCAGGTTTCCTGGTGCTTCAAACACAAACTTCTTGTATAATGTGTGGTCTCTGGAGATGGAAGTACCGGCTTCCTGTCTTTGATGGCAGCTGCTGTGTGAGATGCTCCTCAGTAAGACAGCGGCCGACTCAGACAGACAGTTTTAGAACATAATAATCGGTTTGCAAATTTGAATCTTTTGCTATTCATCTTCCTTTTTGAACTATCATCATCAACTATCATATTCCTCCTCCTCTTCTCAAGGTGGTTCTTATGAAGGCAATTTAAATCAATCAGGAGATCAAGGATCCTGGTGATAACCCACCATGGCCACGTTTCACAGCACACATGCTGAAGGCTGAAGGCATGTGTGCACATTCTACCCTTCTACTTCTTGCAGACTGTGCAGTATTCATTTCCAATCAGACTCTAGAGGGTGACACGATATTATCTCCATTACCAAATAAACAAGGTCTCTCGAGGTTCTGGTGGTCTCCGAGGCATTTCTAGGCGTGCGACTTCTTTAAAAGGGGTACATGCTAACCCGTGGCCTCTCTGCACTACCTCTGCCGGTTGTAGCTTCTCTGTTTTCAGACGAAAATGTTTTCCATTCCTGGGCCAATGAATGCCACCTTTGTACCTTCATCCTCCATCTTGTGTGAGAAACCCCCCTCGCTGCACCCACCGAGCCTGCACAAACTTAACCTCTTCCCCCCTCCACCTCACACAGGAAAAGAAACATACCGGGTCTGGTGCTTTGATTCAGGCTCAATAATCTGCAGGTCTGGATAAAGCCCTGGCTTAAAGACCACTTTGGATAGCCAGTTTTAGGGAATTTAGAACAGAAAAGGTGTGGTGGCTGCTGAAATGTGAACATTTGAATTAATCAGATTTTTTTTTTTAACGACTGTCATATAACAAATAAAATATATGAACTGGTTAACAGGATCCAAGAACTTAAAAAGAGACTTGTCAAAGAAGTAGATCAGTCAAAGTTTATTTAGAGCAGTTCGTTTATGCTAGAAATTATGTGGTAATAAACATGGTAAGAGATATTTATTACCTCTGAAGCGATTTAAAACACTGAGACACATTACTTATCCACATTACTCCAATTACCCTGACATTTTTTCATTGGATTTGTGCTTATTCTCCAAAGCACGCAGAGCCCCTCTGGGCACACACACCGCTCATGTTGGACTAAATGTTTTATTACCACTGAGACAAAGTGCCTAAAACACCTTAATTTAATCCATTTCCAAATTCAGTTAAGCCTAAAAAACCTGCTCCAATCTCCCACGGAATACCGTCCGCAAGGTAATAATTCGATACCAGTAGAGGTCACGAAATAAGAACAGTACATTGCGAAACTAAACTCCTTATTAGAAACTGTTAAATGCTTGCAGTGATTTAATGCATCATTTAATGCATCCCTCAAATGAAAGGGTAAGGGCTATTATCCCTGCACCACCCAGAGAGAAAGGAATTCCAATCTCTTCTCTAAAGTGAACCTCATCCACATAGTAACACACACACACACACACACACACACACGCAGTGATATATCTATCTATAGATTTATCTATCTAACCATCCATCTTAAATAACAATAATTTACTTCCAAGGCTATTTGCAGATTCTGGTAATCTTGGGATTATCTTCAACATGCTATCCAGACGTTTGCTTTCACTCTTACTGCTCTCACAGCAGCAGGCAGCTGTTTTCAGGGGCTGGAAAAGCCCTTAAAGCCCACTGGACTATACCTGCTCAGCGAGGGGCGGACAGACTAGCCACTTGAACATAGTGAAGCATTTAGCAGGTAAAGATCCAGATATTTCCTGCAGTGGCTGAGCTGAAAGGTGCAGCTCAGGCTGACCAACTCGGTGTGAGATGTCCTAATATGGCCATTATACAAAGCAAAAAAGCTCCTGTTGATTTAGGTAATAACGTGGCCCTTCCTGAGGCACTGCCTTCAGGCCAAACTTTACATTCACTGCCCCAGCAATAAGACAAGAGTAGAATGCAATTCAACCTTTCATTTCAGGCATGTAATGAGCATTACAGCCTCATGGGGGTGCTGGTGTGGCTATTAAACCTTGTGTTGGTAATTAACTGTAAATCACAGTATTTAAATTGCTATTTTCTCATCAAAAATTATTATTTTTTCCTAAATGTTCCTTTTGTTTGCGACAACGGTGATTTTATTGCAATAACAAGGCTCTTTGCGCGTACTTATCGGTCTTAATTAATCCCTTTTGGTTAATTACAGGCAGAACTTGGAGACACAGTGAGTTTTTCATGAAGGTTATGGATATATTGTGAGACTCCGTCAGCCCTTCAGGGCCTGTCTGTCCTCTCCCCTCCCCTCAGGTGGGGGCCGACTACCCTCCCATCGCTGGTTTGTGTACACAGAGGACCACAGCCACCCCTCTGCTGCGGTCACCCTGCCGAAACCTAGACACCCTCTAGACCCCTGGAGCCTGTGTGCACCGTACAGTTGTGAAAGGTCAGCCCCCCCATCACCACCCTCCTTCCGTCACTGCCATCTCTTCCCCCCCTCCTCCTCCTCCTTCATCCTCCTCGCTTCCACACCCTTCCTCACCCACCAACCCCCATCCTCACCATGCAGCTATCCCACTGCCCTGCCATCTCGCAGCATTCCGCGGGTCCGTGCACACAGAGGCCTATTGTGTGTGCCGAGGAGACGGCAGAAGGCGGTATACAGTCGGAGCAGCGAGAGAAAAAAGGATGTGTAGAGCTGAAATGAACTCAGTATTCCTTGCCGTACGTTGACACAGGCCTGCGGTCCCAGTTTGCCCGAGCATTCGGTGGCACATTGCTGCAACGTGGTTTTATAAAGGGAGCAGTGGAGGATGAATGCTGAATGATTGCTCCACAGCTCTCAGCTGTGCTCTTGTTTTTTGTTTTTTTTTTAGATTATACACCCTCGGCACTCGTAGGGTGTCTATAAATGGTGACAGTGAATTCTTTAGAATCGTGATTTCTGTTTTCAGTGTCTCTTCTTCCGACGAGTCATAATCAACCGGTCTTTGTGCTCCATTTCCTGCATATATCTAATTTCAGGGCGGTTTGGTTTCTTAGCTATTTTTACTATTTGGAAAGGAGCTGTTAAAGCCTTCCTATGTTAAGATCTGTAAGACTCTCAGTCATTCCCCAAGTTAAATCCCCTTCCAACAGAACAGCAACTTCATCTTTCTGTACGTGACGCAGCAGATAGGACTTTACCTGACACAGCAAACCTGACACACTCCTTCTAGTGCTGAATGGCTCTGCATACTACCTCTGTTGTCTAAAGGCCACAGCTTCTTTATTCAGCTGGGTAACTGGCTGTTTAAATTCCTGAAATGTTTTCGTTGCTGGACTCATCAGTACCGTCACTTGTTGTGTTGTCCTGGTAAAAAAGAGGAGATGCATGTGGGCTTCGGTGATCTGATCGGAGCTGATTTCTCCTCCAACTCCTTCCTAAAAAGTGATTCTGACACACCAAACGGTTAATAAATCTGGTAGATGAGAGCTAAGATGGTAGCGTCAAACTCTCAGTCCTGTATGTGGAATGAGAGTGTGGGGGGGGGGCTCTGTAGAAGGTCATGACCCTGGAATTACTGTGCCTCTCCTCATGACAAAGACCCCTTTTCAAGCCCACTCACCTAGGCTATCTAGAGAGAGGTACATGATAAAGATCACACAGGCCTTTCTGGCTCAGCTTCACAATAGTTAAGTCTGGCATATATGTGCTATTTTGTCAGAATTTCTTCTATGAAGTCAAGTAAATCCTGAGATGGACAATTAAACTGCACATGGGGAAGTGATGTACGGACATGAAAATGATATTTAACTGCTGAAAAGTTCCTTCCATGTGAGCCACGGTTCGTTTAACTGGATCTCACAACCTCCTGCCAATAGTCTTTGTCCAAACAGACAAGGCTCTCAGAAAGTTTGACCGCCATGTGAACATGACATAACCGCACCGTTGATTGGTCCGCTCAACACTTTAAGGTTGTCTAAAGTCTGCAGATTAATCCATAATCCCCAAAAAGGAGACCGAAACAAACAACCCCACTGACCCATTGTTGAGTTCCCAAAACGGCACATGGCACCTCATTATGCCAGAAAAATGAGCTCTTATTTTCTTCGTCCTCACTGGAGTCTTTGAGAGAAGAAGGAAACAATTATTTTTAGTAGTGAGGTAAAACTTAAAAGCCACATTCACTTATCTTGAAGTTCCCTCAGGATCAATAAAGTATCCATCCATCCATCCATCCATCCATCTATCCATCTACCTACCTATCCATCCATCCATCCACCTACCTAGCTATCTATCCATCCACCTATCCATCCACCTATCCATCCATCCACCTACCTACCTACCTACCTACCTACCTACCTACCTACCTACCTACCTACCTACCTACCTACCTACCTACCTATCTATCTATCTATCTATCTATCTATCTATCTATCTATCTATCTATCCATCCATCCATCCATCCATCCATCCATCCATCCATCCATCCACCCACCCATCTATCTATCCATCTATCCATCTACCTACCTATCCATCTATCCATCTATCCATCTACCTACCTATCTATCTATCCATCTATCCATCTACCTACCTACCTACCTATCCATCTATCCATCTACCTACCTACCTACCTACCTACCTACCTACCTACCTATCTACCTACCTACCTACCTACCTACCTACCTACCTATCTATCTACCTACCTACCTATCTATCTATCTATCTATCTATCTATCTATCCATCTATCCATCTACCTACCTACCTACCTACCTACCTATCTATCTATCTATCTATCTATCTATCTATCTATCTATCTATCTATCTATCTACCTACCTACCTACCTACCTACCTACCTATCTATCTACCTACCTACCTACCTACCTATCTATCTATCTATCTATCCATCTACCTACCTACCTACCTACCTACCTATCTATCTATCTATCTATCTATCTATCTATCTATCTATCTATCTATCTATCTATCTATCTATCTATCTATCTATCTATCTACCTACCTTCCTTCAGCACATACTTTGACAGTAATTAAGGTTTTTTGTTGTTGTTGCAACACAGCTATTGCTTTTATTAAATTACATATTGGTTGACTGTAACACCAACAATCCGACCTGAAATGAATCTGAAAGTTCCTCTACCATTTGTCCCATCTCTGATATGCTTGAATTCACTGCCACCAGACATGTGTCTGCGTAAGAAGCTTGACCTGTGCTCCTTTTCTAATGCGAAAGCGAAGGTGCATCTCTTGGCCCAGCAGGTCAAGAGAGGAAGGGCGGCTAGAGTTAAAAAAAAAAAAAATTCCCTGGGAGAGTAGGTGCTGCTGGATTGAGGGGAGGGAGATGAGGTTCAGGTTTCAGCCTTACAGGGGGTCTGGGGGAAGGACTGGTATTTTGGAATATACGAAGATCCATACAAGGCACAGTGGACATAAAACCGCGGTGCTTGCCCTAACGCCGTGGGTGCAGAGTGCCAGCTGGGGCCCCGCGTTGGATTCCACTTAGGTTTTTGGAGGTTTTTGACTGCATGGTGCCATAAGTCTCTGGGAGAACGCACTTTAACACACCACTGACTGAAAAGCCTGGTCTCGTCCATCCTTTTTCACTTCTCACCCCAGCTACTGCATGTCTAATATTTAGACATGTTTGGCTTTGTGGATTCAAGGACTGTTCTGCTACTCGTAGCATCCCAAGTTGTTTTACTCTCCGTGGTCAGATGTCAGGAAGAGGACGACCGTAAGTTGCACTTGTTTTATCTCGACTTTTTCTTTTACTTGCAAAAAAAATGTATATGTATATGGATTGTTAGTCTTATTACATTACTGACTGTTCTGTTGCCTTCCTCATCTTCTCTAGAGAATAATTGAAAGTAAAATCAAATGTCAGTGCTGTGTTGTCACACCAAAACTAGGAAGAGCACTTTTTTTATAGCCAGCAAAACATGCTATTCAACTGTTTCTGATGGTGTTGGTTCACAATGTGGGGAACCAATAGTCCTTCCAGGTGAGCTGGTCCATCTCTTTCTGTAAGACAGGTGAGGCTGTCAAGGCACATCTGTGTGGGATGGAGGACCAGGTGAACAAGTGTCTGTTTGTCCTCACCTGGTTCCTGCTGCTCAGCCGACTACTAGTCTTAAGCAGCAAATCTGCTTAATCGAGCTTATTGATGCCTTAAATGCCTTTGGGTTACTTTTCCCCTCCACCATTATGTAGCAGAAACACTCGTCTGTTCATTCGAGAATTAAATAGGAGTTTAATTGTTAAGACACACAGAAAAACTTCACCCGCAGGATCTGGCTTGGAGCAGATTGGGAGGTTTTCATGATGTGAAGTGACGGGGTCAAACAGTGCTCGACCCCAGGCATTGCAGGCTCAAAGGGTTAGCAGGACGGGATCAGGACCGAGGACAGGGTTCACAGCAGGGAGTCAACAGATGATGGACCTGTAGTTGTATTTATAGCATGACGGACTTCACTTGTGGCGTTAATCAGCATTTAGCATTAGAATAACCCATAAATTATAATAAAAGTCAACAGCAAAGAGCTCTAAACCTCCTTGTAACACGTATGTGTTAAGAATCACTTTCACAAATGTGCTCCAAAAAACAAATAACGGCAAGTTAGTGGGACAAACCCTGAGCTGTGTACATTAAACAAATCACCCATTCTTAATTCCCCAGTGTTTGCACTGGCGCTTGACACCGCTATGGGATCCAGATGGAGAACCTTAGAAGGAGCCAGTGTTTACTTTAGGCAGCAGCTTGTCAATTGGGCACAGTATCCTGTAAGAGAGGTTCATTCATACGAGCCGGGCCTGCAGGTCAAATATACTTAGCCAACGCCGTGAAATACCTCAACGGGGGCTTCAGACACAATACTTAACTGTGACTCTTTGTTGACATTACATTTTATGCTTGAATAAACTTCCCTCACATAATAACTGGGGCATTTTACTTGCACAACTGATGAGTTATTTTAAAAAAAAAGGTTTATATTTGAGTCCCTGAGATCCTGATGTGTATTTTTGGGTCAAACCACCACCTGTTCATTAGCATCAAAGCAACGAGACCACTCTCTCCCTGTTCATTAACACCCACAAGCATATGTTTTATCCTGTTTATGCTGTTTATTAATGTCACTTTGCTTCCTGACGTATTCAGTGCTTTTATTTGATGCAGGATAACTTTTATTTTTTTCTCCTCATTGACTAACCCCCTTCCTCTTACCCCCCTACCGCTACTACCCCTCCCACTTCCTCGCCGTGCCCCCTTGACCCCCTTTCATTCTTCGACTTTTAAACAACAACCTGCTTCACCAACCCCTTCAACGCTGTATCAACCCCGATACCTTTCTCCCCTGGCCTAATTCTCTCTTCAACCATCCCCTTCTGTGTCTTCCTCCTTCCTGTCCACCTGCCACGCCGCCCCCTGCTGGCCACCGTAGAGGAGGCAGGTGGATGCATCCAGGACGGCCAACAGTATAATGATAAGGATGTGTGGAAGCCCGAGCCGTGTCGTATCTGTGTGTGCGACGGCGGAGCGGTTCTGTGCGATGAGATAATCTGCGAGGAGATCAAAGAATGTGCCAACCCTCTCATCCCATCTGGAGAGTGCTGTCCCATCTGCCCCGCTGATGCCAGTGCCCCCATTGGTTGTAATTTATTTATTCACATACCCATAAATAAATTACTCTTTTAGCTTTGCATTTATCTCATCCTCCGGCTCACACTTTGGAATGGGGAACTGCCTCAGGGATCCAGCGGCGGTCCGGCCGAACGGTCACAGATTACAATCTCTGAATGTGATTGTGATCGTTTCGGCGGCTGCAAAACGCTTTTAATTTGACGATTTGGAATTAACCAAATGACGTTCCCCATTCCAAAGTGGCCCTCTACGTGCTTGGTTTGGATGGAGACCAGATAAGCAACATCATCATTATCCTCTCATTCCCGATGAATGGAAGTCTGTTCCGGGTGGAATTGGATGAATCCTGAGATGTTGTGTTGTCTGGCTCTCACCTAAACCAGTAGAGATGCACTCTGCTTTTTTAACTCATGACTAAAGATGAAGCTTGTGTTCATACCGAGCATCAACTCAATGATTTAGCTGTTGCTCCATTCTACAAACCTTTATGTATGAGGCCTCTAGTCAGGACGATATGGAGCCAAAGGTTCAAGGCCTTGTGTAGAGCCCCTGTGTTCCTATAGTGTCTCAGAGACGGAACACAAACACACATAAAGCTGTTTAAGAGAGAAACCCTATGGTTGTGTTCCTTCAAAATCATGACCAGAATACTTCTGCTATCTGAGTTCCTGTTTAGAAATGGACCAACCAGGTCAACAGAAGTGGAATAAGTTTAAAAACAAACAATTTACAGGCTGTTATAACAGAATAAGACACACAGCTATTACTATGGCTGCTACAGCTTTACTCACTTGAACATTTTGTTTGAATGATTGGATCTAAATACATCCTTCTCATCTCTTAGTCCACGCTTTGCTTCTGCTTCATCCCTCTTGGAATTAAATTTCACCATTAATACGACCCTTTTTTTGGATTTGGTGAATGGTATTTGATCACTTTAGCATCATTAGATTTCCTCCCAGAATCACAAACTAGTATCTGTATCTGAAAGGTGTTTTTTACTCACTTGTGCCCTTTTAATCTTTTGTTCTTCCTTCCATCCCTCCACGCGTCCTTCTGCAACATCAGAGACAATTGGTGCAAAGGTGAGGCAGTGGGTTGTGGGAAAATCTACTCATTCAGCAAGTAACAGTCTGAAAGCATCAGAAATTACACAAATCTGTGGCTCCGAGTCGCTTGTTTCAGGCCACTGATATCACTTCTTTCTGTCATCACTCAGGGCCAGAAAGGTGAACCAGGAGATATTGCAGATGTAAGTATGTTCAGTCATTATGGGTTCTCATTTCAGAGAACAAATGATCATTTAAACCTATTTTTTTTTACCCCCGTTATTACTTTTTGGAATGAATGATTGCTACTTCCGTTTTCTTTTTTTGGGAACTTTAAATGTGAAAATTGTTCCCATTTATTTCCATAATTACCACTGACACAAGACACATATTTCTTAAGATTTTGCATTTGTGTCTTGACAAAGAGTTTTCTCAACTGAACAAGTTCAGCTCTTTTCTTATTTTCCCTAAATGTTTTGATTAACCTTCTTATTTCTGCAGTTTTAAACATTTCATCATTAAAAGGGGCGATTTCACGCTCATAAAAAGCTCACTTCAATCCCTCAATGAACTTTCTATTGTCCAAGAGGGGAAAAAACCCTGCATTCCTTGGACATAATGAACCCGATCAAATCCTCTTAGATCCTCTCAGCAACTTTGCTGGAAGTGCACGTCAGGTGGACAAAGCCGGCCCAAAGCAGAGGTTACCAGGAGGTGATGTTTTTAACAAAACTTCATCCTGTCACACGAAATCCTCATCAGATTGTGGCTTTAGCTTGATGTCTCACCTCCTACTTAGCTGGAATGTTCCTTCTCATTTTAGCTGTTCAGGAAGCGGTACAACCGGACACGACAGCAAAGATTGCTCATGTAATAAAGAGTCATTGACCAAGGCTTTTCTTTTCACCTTTTGTGCAGGTTGTAGGACCAAAAGGACCACCGGGCCCTATGGTAAACAACATTGTTTATTATCTATATTCCACACGTATCCATGCATTATTTAATGAGAATCTTTATTGGTAGACAACATGAGGAGTTTTATCCATCACTCATCAAATACCTTTGTTTGTGCAGGGCCCCTCAGGTGAGCAGGGAGCACGTGGAGATGTTGGCGCCAAGGGTGATAAGGTAAGAGACAACACACAACAGCTCCGATCATTAGAACAAGTGAACTGACAGAGTTCTAGTTCGACATCTAAATCTCATCATCATGCAACAGATACAACACTTCAATCTTCTTGAGTCTTCCTCACAAACTCAAAGAAAAACAAAGCCACTCTTTTTCCCTAGGGAAACGTCGGACCTCGTGGAAGAGATGGTGAACCTGGCATCCCCGGAAACCCCGGAGCAGCCGGCCCACCCGGACCACCGGGACTCGGAGGGGTGAGTCTGTCGTACAAAACAACAATTAAAAAAAACCCCACAGTGTTAGTCCAGTATTGCACATCACAAACAAAGGTGTAAATATGTAGAGATGACTAAATGTTGATATAAGTCACAAGCATTATCAGTGTCACCACATCCCCTTGTTGTTGAGACTTTACTTTTCACTACATTTGACTGGATCCATCCATGGAAACAGCCAAACATGAGTCCATAGATAAGTTAGAGGGAAGGATGTGAATGCATGACATCACTGCAGTATTCTTGTGCACTGAGCAGAAATATGGAGGGTGCAAATGCTGCTTTACTTCAGCAGAAGTCATTAATTCAGTTAATGTGGTTCTCCTGCTTGATGACTCTGTGTCTGGTGGTTTTTTTCACAGAACTTTGCTGCTCAGATGGCTGGAGGTTTTGATGAGAAGGCCGGAGGTGCTCAGATGGGTGTGATGCAGGGACCAATGGTGAGTACAATCAGGGAGAACTCATTACTAATCGCTGCTGAAGACAAACCAATAGCAATGCTGCCACCTTGTGGTTCACTAGTTTCACTTCGAGTTGGCGCTTCCAAGTGATGCCAGGTTAACGTTCTGTATGTTTTGTGTTTGTCCCTCAGGGTCCTATGGGTCCTCGTGGTCCCCCCGGACCAAGTGGAGCTCCTGTAAGTACATTTCATCACAGCACCACCTCATGATGTGATTGGTTATTATAATCAAACAGCTACTGTAGACTTATATAAAGAAGAATTGTGCCATAAAGGAATAAACCTCTAATTCTTTGCGTCATCCTTTTCACCGACAGGGCCCACAGGGTTTCCAGGGTAGCCCCGGAGAGGCTGGAGAGCCTGGCCCAGCTGTAAGTATACACACATCCCAGAATGCATCTACGCGCCCAACAGACTGATTTATGACTGTGCTGTTTTGCACTGTAGCTACAAATTCAAGTTCAACAGAATAAAAGGCAGTGTTTGCATTTTGCAGCACGAAAGTCTTTGGAGCAATAAGATAACCGTCACTGATGATTTATCTTTGTCTTGTTTTTATACCAGGGAGCATTGGGACCTCGTGGACCATCTGGACCTTCTGGAAAACCTGGAAGTGACGTAAGTGTCGAGGATTCATCCTTACATGAACCCAACAGCTCATTTAAACACTACATTTAAACCACATTCATAATATTTTTCCTCCAAGTGAAAATGCACCTATTCCGCCTCATCACGTCACTATTATTTCACAATGATGTTCGAGTCCATCGACATATAAATAACTTTTTTATAAGCTCCCCACCTCGATACACTGCACCACCAGGGGGCACTCTCCCAACACTGCAGCTGAGAATAATGACTTCACAAAACATAAGCTGCAAGCATATCTTTCTGCTGCGATGCCCTGAAGAAAAAATCAGAAATAATCCTTCCACTTCCTGTTTGTTTCTAGGGTGAGGGTGGCAAACCCGGAAAGGCTGGTGAGCGTGGACCTGCAGGGCCTCAGGTGACTAACTCCTGGATGACACCACATGCTGAAGTCTGGGGAGGGAAACAGGGAAGAGGGTAATTCATCCTCATGGGAATATCTTGTGTTTTTCAGGGAGCTCGTGGATTCCCTGGAACTCCTGGACTTCCAGGAATCAAAGGACACAGAGTGAGTGGTTTCAACGTTCTTTGTGTAGCTGATGCTCATTCATTACACCTGAGGACTGGCAGAGTCCTGATGAGTCCTGTTTATGTGTCTCTGTAGGGTCATCCTGGTCTGGATGGAGCTAAGGGAGAGACCGGTGCCGCAGGAGCCAAGGTGAGACCACCACATGCATCTTTTTTTAATAAAACCAGATTTGTTTTGCAATCCCTTCCGTTGTTTTCCTGCTCGCCTCTTCTGATTTTCCTGATCTCTGTTCCCATCAGGGTGAGTCTGGTTCTTCTGGAGAGAACGGCGCCCCTGGACCTATGGTGAGTCTCCAGTCTGCTATTTCCTTTCAACATATAATACTAACAGAACGTATGTGGCTCATGAATTCAAGCTTCAAGTATGATAATGATCGGGATAAGCTGACCAATGGCATCTTCTGCTGTAGGGTCCCCGTGGTCTGCCTGGTGAGAGGGGGCGTTCTGGAGCTGCTGGATCTGCTGTGAGTACCAGACTCAAGTCCACTTCAATGCATTTATAGTTGTTTGTAGCAACATTAAGCAACATGATTTCATGATGTCTTCATTACGGTTCACACGACTGACTCTGGTCTGTTCTTCAGGGTGCTCGTGGAAATGATGGTCTGCCCGGTCCCGCTGGTCCACCTGTGAGTATCATCGCTCCCATTTTTACATCCTAGTTTATAATGTTATCCAAACGTATGGCCCTTTATATCACGACAACTACGTAACCTGCAGATCTTCTTCTCTTTCTACAGGGGCCCGTTGGTCCATCTGGAGCTCCCGGTTTCCCAGGATCTCCAGGAGCCAAGGTTTGTGCAGATCACATGATCATGAACTCGTATTGTATATCAGCAGATCTCAGGGAGTAAAATAAAGCAACCAAAGCCTGGTGAGGTGCACTTGAACCATCTGTGGTTAGCTGCATCTTCAGGGTCTACTTTATCACTCAGTGAATTCTACATGGAATACAAACCCATAAACTCCTGCCTGGTTCTTGTAGTTACAGTTTGTCATAAACAAAGAGCAGCTTACAAACTACTCTATTATCTGATTATGAAATAAAACGATGCATTAATGGTCAAAAGGTAATATAAAAACATGAATAAATATGAGAACATAAAAGAAACAGAAACACTCTAATCTTCAGCTCTGCTAAATGGAGGCGTGAATGTTGGATTCATAGGTGAAGGAAATGTAGAACAAATCATTTTTATCTCCCCGTTAACGATGAACGTATCGTGTCCCGTCAGGGAGAAGCTGGTCCTACTGGAGCTCGTGGATCTGAAGGAGCACAGGGACCCCGTGGAGAGGGTGGTACCCCAGGATCTCCTGGACCCGCCGGAGCATCGGTTCGTTTACTCCTCCCCATCATCCAGATTTTGATCAACATCCTCACACTGTGTTTGTTATACATGACTAACCATCATGCACTGCTTCTTCTTCTTCTTCTTCTCTGTGTAGGGTAACCCTGGTACTGATGGTATCCCTGGAGCTAAAGGATCTGCTGTAAGTCCACTCTCTATCCATTGAGTTCTCCATTACTCTATGTTTCTGTATTATCCTGCAGGTTTTTTACTTTTTACTGACGTGTTTTCCTTCCTTGAAGGGTGGTGCTGGTATTGCTGGTGCTCCTGGATTCCCCGGCCCCCGTGGCCCACCTGGACCACAAGGAGCTACAGGACCTCTGGGGCCAAAGGGACAGTCTGTAAGGCTTGGGAATCATCGAAAAACCTGAATGAAACCGGAATACTTGTTTGTGTTATGATCATTTATTGTTGTCCCTGTCTTCTTTCTTGCCATGTTTAGGGAGACCCCGGTATTCCTGGATTCAAGGGTGAAGCCGGACCCAAGGGAGAGCTTGTAAGTATATTCTATACTCATAAACCGTGTATTTTGCTCCATTTCATCATTTCGGCCGTTGCCATCTTGGTTTCTGACACAAGAAGTTGGAGCTGAGTATGTTGAGTTCTCTTGAAAACTCACTTTTACAGAGATAATAAAACCAGAGGAGTCGCCCCCAGGTGGCTATTAGAAAGATTGCACCTTTAAGGCACGTCACTTTTCAGAGCTGTAAGTTGCCCACTGACTAAACAGGAAGTTGGTCATCAGGTGATCCACTGTGGAGGATCTTTTAGAATGAGGCTACAGAGAAGATTTACTTACATATCTTAATTTCTCCAGGGCCCCGTTGGTCCCCTTGGTGCCCCTGGACCATCTGGTGAAGAAGGAAAGCGAGGTGCAAGAGGAGAGCCTGGAACTGCTGGACCACTCGGACCTCCTGGAGAGAGAGTAAGTCACCGGGACGTTCAATAAAGTTGGTAAAAAGTGATATTATTAATCACTTAATGCACAATCTAATCACATACCTGATTCTTTCCAGGGAGCTCCTGGTAACCGTGGTTTCCCAGGTCAGGATGGTCTTGCTGGTGCTAAGGTAAATCCAGTCGGATTTCAGCTCATTGACACCATGAACGCGTTCATTTAGAAGTAGCTGCCGTATGTACACCAGAGTTACACTGATATCTTACCTTCTCCAGGGTGCCCCTGGTGACCGTGGTGTTCCTGGTGCTGGTGGACCCAAAGGTGCTACTGGAGACCCCGGACGCACAGGAGAGTCAGGCCTCCCCGGAGCCAGAGTGAGTCAGAACACAGACAGCCATGCTCACCTGTAATCTTAGTCCCGATACAGAAGCCGATGATCTCTAACACGCGTTTGCCGTCCACAGGGTCTCACCGGTCGCCCCGGAGATGCTGGTCCTCAAGGCAAAGTTGGAGCTTCTGTGAGTACTTCTTGCACATCTTCACTAGTAGCAGTTTGATTGAGTTATTCTATGCTGATGTCACAATTTATAAGAGAAGAATGTGTACATTTATTTCCCTAATTACATATAAGAATAGTGCAGAAGTTAATCTATTATCTCCAGTGCTGCTTTCTTACCTTGTGCCTTTTTAACAGGGTGCTTCTGGTGAGGACGGTCGCCCCGGCCCACCTGGACCCCAGGGAGCCCGTGGACAGCCAGGAGTGATGGGATTCCCCGGACCAAAGGGAGCCAATGTGAGTTTTTAATAAGAGAAATACTTAATACCTGCTCATATACATGAGTATTACCACTAGTACCACTGACGTTTACAGTCTACAGATCATTTACATGGATTTTCTCTCCAACAGGGTGAAGGTGGAAAGGCAGGAGAGAAGGGTCTTGTGGGTCGTCCTGGTCTGAGAGTGAGTACATCTTCTCCACGAACACTCCATCTTCTTTTAAAAACCGTCTCCGGATCACGTCTTCATCACTTCAATGCTCCTCTCTGTTCAGGGTTTGCCTGGAAAGGATGGTGAGACCGGTGCTGCTGGACCTCATGGCCCCGCTGTGAGTATTTCACTCTAATTATTTGGTTGCCGGATAAGTTTTGTCCCCAACTGATCACGTTTTTGGGGTTTTTCATAGGGACCCGCTGGAGAGAGAGGAGAGCAAGGACAGCCCGGACCTAATGGCTTCCAGGTGAGTTCATGTTCTCCTCATATCCACGTCTGGAAGACAAAAAATATCATTAACAGCTGTTAAATAACTAATCCCTCCCTCGGACAGGGACTGCCTGGACCAACTGGTGCCCCAGGAGAGGCTGGAAAACCCGGAGACCAGGTGAGTGACATTTACTAACAAACCAATGACCTGCTGCTGAAACACTCACTCAACCCATATATGCATTAATAAAGGGTTTGGTTCAAGGCGGTAAAAATAAAAACATATATTTCTGTATCAATAACCAGAAACCACTTAAACATCCCAGTGATGATTAACATTACAGTCTCAATTCTCACTTTTTGTATTATTCTGATTAATGTTTCATTCTAATAGTCTATGGTGGTCATTGTGTATCATTTATAATATAATTATACTTACTTTTTCCAGTTAATCCTCGACTACATTACTCAAACAAAAAGCTGAAATACGATTGATCTGCTGTCTGCAGCACAGTTCTGTGAAAGCCTCATTCCTTATTACAGAAAGCTTGTTGAGCTCAGATTAATGACACCCAGGATTGAAGTTATATTTAATCCTGAGATTAATTGTCTCTTCATACTGGGAATAACAATGAAACCTCGGACTGAGTTTAACACACAGAACGTTTAGCCGTGTAGATATTTCCCAAACAGGAATAAAAGCGTGTCCTCTCTCTGTGCAGGGTGTTTCTGGTGAGGGCGGAGCTCCTGGAGCTGTTGGACCCAGAGTGAGTTTCCATCATTAAGCTTCACATCTTCACAATCACACACCTGAGCCTCCTGTTCCTCCTGCTGATTGGCCGTTCTCTTGTCTCCTGCAGGGCGAGCGTGGTTTCCCAGGTGAGAGGGGTGGAGCTGGAGCTCAGGGTCTGCAGGGACCTCGTGGAGTTCCTGGAACACCTGGATCTGATGGACCCAAGGTCAGTGGATGACTGTGATACAAATCTAGAGTTTCGGAATCAGATGTTTGTGGTTCAAGAGGAACATATCAAACAATAGAAAGTCTGCTTCATCAAAACTCTTGTTTTAAAGTACATTTAGCCTTTGGACAGAGCCAGGCTAACTATTCCCCCTGTTTCCAGTCATTATGCTAAGCTAAGCCAGGCTAACTATTCCCCCCGTTTCCAGTCATTATGCTAAGCTAAGCTAGGCTAACTGGCTGACTGGAGCTTGATATTCACCTCACAGACATAAGAGACCTTCTCATTTAATTCTCTTTCCAAAATGTCAAACTATTCCTCGACATGAATTAATAAGTTTCTGGTCTAATAATTTTAGATTTTTAATTTTAGATGAATAATAAAACGATATCAGGATATATTTTAGGCTTTCCACGATATATTTACGTGTTTGCCAGGAAAAAGAGGACCAGGATGTTCACACTTTGGTAATCATGAACACATTTGACTTACATGTTATCTCCTCGTTCTAATTCAGGGAGCCATCGGACCAACTGGCTCTGCTGGATCCCAGGGACCCCCCGGCCTGCAGGGTATGCCCGGAGAGAGAGGAACCAGCGGCATCACAGGAGCCAAGGGAGACAGAGTGAGTCATATGGACTTCTATTTTTAACATAATGGGATTATTTATTGTGCATTTAATAGCACAAATGTCATGACAGAGGCCTTGCTGAGTCACATGTGATTAACTTTCTTCTTTGTCCAACAGGGAGACAACGGACAGAAAGGACCCGAGGGAGCTTCTGGAAAGGACGGCAGCAGAGTGAGTTCAATATAAATCATGAGATAACATGAAATCACACCCAAACTCTATTCTTTTCTAACGTGTATCCATGCTCCTCTCCCTCTGTTCAGGGTCTGACTGGTCCCATTGGACCTCCAGGCCCATCTGGACCCAACGGAGCCAAGGTAAGAATGACAGAGATACCCTTCGGTCGTGGGACATCACTTTGAGTTATTTTGGTTTGACTGACTGGTTTCTCTCTTCTGCAGGGTGAGACTGGAACCACGGGACCCACCGGAGCTACAGGTGTTCGTGGTGCCCCCGTAAGTCCACGTCACAAAACATCAAAACACAAAGAGGATGCAATGAAATAATAAAAACACAGAGGGGGAAACATGTCATAACACACAGATTAATATTACAGAAAAGCAATTCTGAAAGAAGGGATTTGAAAGATGAGTTTGCAGCCCTGATCTCATCAGACTAAAAAGGAACGACACATTTGAGGATTTCAGCCTCCGGGAAGGGAGGCGGGGCACCGAGGGATCAGCTCGATAACTCAGGGCTTCATAGGTCATCAATAAAACCTCAACATTGATTCTAAAGACAACCGGATGCCAGTGGAGGCAACATCCTGGCATGAGCTGGAGGCCGGAGAGGGATTGTCTGTTTCAGTCCTCTAATCTACTTGCATGATGCAGTTTAGGACACATATTGATCAGATTAGATAATTAAACCTCTTCACAATAAAACATAGAGACTGAGTTTTGCTCCGAGATGTCCCCGGTATCTGTTAGTGGAAACTCTGGTTGTGACTGTTAAACTAAAGGGGACTGAGACTTCCTTTTAAAGGTGTTTCCATTACTATTATTGAACTAGAAGAAGAAGTGACGTCCATAGTGAGAGATTAGTTTTTGATGAAGAATCATAACTGTCCCTCCATGGATATAATCTAGGATGAGGACCAGATTACAGCAATAGTCCTTTCTTCTGAGATATACATATTCATGTACATTAAAATCCTCCTTTTTCTAAATGAACAAAAACCTGTAAGCAAAGTGTCAAAGAATAATAACAGATAATAAAAAACAGCATCAACATCTTACCCCAAGCTGCCCCTGACCACCTGTCTCTTCTGCCCCCCTGCAGGGTGACCGCGGTGAGGGTGGTCCTCCTGGACCCGCTGGCTTCGCCGGACCTCCTGTAAGTAAAATCACTGTTGTGTGTTTTGTTCAAATGAGAGGAGAAATGGCTTTATTCTAATAATATTCCTGCTTGGTTTGACATCTCCAGGGTTCAGATGGTCAGCCTGGTGCCAAGGGAGAGCTCGGAGAGACCGGACAGAAGGGAGAAGGTGGTGCTCATGGACCTCAGGGACCCTCTGGAGCTCCTGGACCTGTGGTCAGTACTTGTATTCTTATTGTAGTACAGTATCTCTTACGTAACATATCAGTGCTGTAGTGTTTATACAACATGATTCATGGTTTGTTTGTCTTTTCAGGGACCTACTGGTGTATCTGGACCTAAAGGAGCACGTGGTGCTCAGGGAGCTGCTGTAAGTATCGTCTGTACTCGCGTGAATAATCTTCTGCTGAATTCAATTTCCCGACTGATTTAAAGGATGAGGAGGGTAGAAACCATTAGTCCATTCATTCATATGTTTTTGATCATGCATTCGTCATTTGAATCATTTTTCAAGCAACAATATAAAACACTTTGTCTTTGTCTTGTGTGACGGTGAATCAGTCAGTCCTGCTGGTGTTCCTCTGTTGGCTGGACGATTTATTGACCAGGCAGTTAATCGCCAACAGAGAAAATGATGTGCAGATTAATGGATGGTGGATAAATCAGACATCAGATTAATCACAGGGAAGCTGTGATTAATCACGATTAATAACCATTTGCAAATATGCCAGAAAAAGTCCCATTTTCTCTGTTTATTGTTGGGAAAGATAAATGACGGAAGGCGACAGTCAAAAGGTTTGAATGTTGGCAACACGTTACAGTAAAAATATATATATATATATATAAAAATGAAAAATGAAATGGAAAGGAACTATAATTCTCATAATCAACATAAATGAATATTAAATGACTCCTAACTAACTTCATGTCTCAGATCAGACTGGAATCCTTTATCCTTTTAATAAATAATAAAGTCTGCTTCTCTGATCAAGGTCCCGTTAAAATGGGCAGGAAGTGGATTTCCTTTTGGACCTTTAGACCACAACCTTTACCCGAGGGAATTACCCACAAATCATAGCCAGACATTTTGACTTCTCATAGCAGGAAGACCTAATAAGGATCATTGATTAAGTGTTAGAAGCCTCCGAGCAGACCGCTGAGGAGCATCTATCTGCTGAATGTGGTGATGACATATGATCCTAACAGGTCATGGATGATGGAAGGTGTTTCTGTTGTTCTCTCTGACAGGGTGCTACTGGTTTCCCTGGCGCCGCCGGCAGAGTTGGAGCTCCTGGACCGAATGTGAGTCTTACCTCCAAACTTAAATCCCAGAAAGGATCTGAAAGGATTCGTGAACATGTTTGAGGGTATTTCTTCTCTTACCCACAGGGTAACCCCGGCCCCGTTGGCCCCGGTGGACCTTCTGGCAAAGACGGACCCAAGGGTGCTCGTGGAGATGCTGGACTTCCAGGAAGACAGGGAGACAACGGGCTTCGCGGACCTGCTGGCCTCCAAGGAGAGAAGGGAGAGGCTGGAGAGGACGGACCACCTGTGAGTTTGAATTTGCACCTCACAAGAACAAACACGAGAAGATGTTCTGCACGCTTCAACTTGGGTCTGGTTCTCTCTCCTGGTTTTATAGGGTCCAGATGGGCCTTCAGGTCCTCAGGGTCTTGGTGGATCTCGTGGTATCGTTGGTCTGCCTGGTCAGCGTGGAGAGAGAGGTTTCGCCGGTCTCCCTGGACCTTCTGTAAGTGCTCTCATTTGAAACATTTGAACCTTAATCTTACTGTACTTTAGAGGCTAATTGTTGTGAGTTCTCCATGAAGTCCACATTCATGTCCATGAAAATCCTGATCCATTAAGAAGATCATTCCTTCTGCCTTCAGGGTCAGAGGAGCGACTGAAACTCTAATGATAATATTCTGCTGTGTCTTTAGGGAGAGCCTGGTAAACAAGGAGCTTCTGGTTCCTCTGGTGACCGTGGACCTCCTGGACCTGTGGGTCCCCCTGGACTGACTGGGCCTTCTGGAGAGACTGGAAGAGAGGTCAGAACCACTCAACAATAACAATAATCATAATGTCAGGATATTAGTTTTACAATATAATCAGGAATCTATCCAATCATATCTGCCATATCATCATTTAAAAACTGGTTCTGTACCTCAGGGTTCTCCTGGATCAGATGGACCTCCTGGTAGAGATGGAGCTACTGGAGTCAAGGTGAGAAATCCTGAAACTAGTCCAGCAAATCACACAGTTGGACGAAAGATCTGCTAGTTTGACAGAAACCGACTCATCGTCTTGTGTCCTCCCGTAGGGAGAGCGAGGTAACACCGGTCCCGCCGGTGCCCCCGGAGCTCCTGGTGCCCCCGGATCCACCGGACCTGTCGGACCCCTCGGCAAGCAGGGAGACAGAGGAGAGAGCGTGAGTAGACCGACACGCTGTAGGCGATCCGAGGCCAAGCTCGGTGTCAGACTCAGATCCAGGTTTCAGATGGAAGCTCCAACACTGTCCTTCCTTTCTTTAGGGTGCTCAAGGACCTGCAGGACCCTCCGGACCCAGCGGCGCTAGAGGCATGGCCGTGAGTATCATCATCGCCGACGGCAACCATAGTGTTATATACAGCCATGCATGTAAATACATGTTAAACCTTTACCCCAGGGACCCCAAGGACCACGTGGAGACAAGGGAGAGGGTGGAGAGGTCGGAGAGAGGGGACAGAAGGGTCACCGTGGCTTCACCGGTCTGCAGGGTCTTCCTGGACCTCCTGTAAGTGATCCATTCCTAACACTTCATCCCTGCTGTGCCCGTCCTCTGAGCGCTCCACCATCTAATCCGGGGTTGTCTTCATCCTAACAGGGTTCCTCTGGAGATGCTGGAGCCACCGGATCTGCCGGACCAAGCGGAGCCAAGGTGAGCAAACTAACTTTTATTCCACTTCTGTCCCTCAGCTTTTACACCTCAGATATGTGATGGTAATGAAGGGCACAGGTTAGTCTTTTTTGTAATCCTCCAATCACCTGAAGAAGATGGGGACGGGAAAAGGCCACGTGCTTTAATTACGCAGCGCTGCGATAAGATGGGCAGCCGAGGCGTTTTGTAATTACTCTCTGCAAAGAAAAAAGAGGCAGACGGGCGGCGGGGACGGCGGGGACGGCGGGGACGGCGGGGACGGCGATTCGTCGAAGCACTCCTGCTGAGATCAGAAATGGACTTCAATATCTATTCTCGATTAGCGAAGCGCCGGGCCTGATAAGGGAAATGAAGAGAAATGTCACCATACAAATACCCCTCATGCATAATAAGGCAACAGGGTCTGGAGGTGATTTGGGAACTGAGGTACTGCTGGCACATTTAAATAAGCTTAATCAGGTTCTTATTCAGAACTCATGATGGATCTAAAGAATATAACCAGCTCTTTACACTTTGAATAGTTCGGTAAATGAAGTAATGTTTCAGATTAACGCACACATCCCATGACTTTAACACTCACTGCTTCTGTAGGGACCAGCTGGACCATCTGGACCTGCTGGCAAAGACGGATCAAATGGACAGCCTGGCCCCATCGGACCACCTGGACCTCGTGGACGTTCTGGAGAATCTGGTCCTGCTGTACGTTTCACGTCCTGGAAGTTAAACCCGCTCCACAGATCCTTTTTCAGCACCTGACCCATTCCCATGTATTTCACCCTCCCTTCAGGGTCCTCCTGGTAACGCCGGACCCCCCGGCCCTCCTGGTCCTCCTGGCCCAGGCATCGACATGTCCGCCTTCGCCGGTCTGGGTCAGACGGAGAAGTCCCCCGATCCTCTGAGGTACATGAGGGCCGACGAGGCCTCCAGCTCCCTGAGGCAGCACGACGTGGAGGTGGACTCCACGCTGAAGTCCCTCAACAGCCAGATCGAGACCCTGCGCAGCCCCGACGGCTCCCAGAAGAACCCGGCTCGCACCTGCAGAGACCTGAAACTGTGCCACCCCGAGTGGAAGAGCGGTGAGTAGGCCGGGGGAATGATAGAGGAAGGAAACAGTCTATAGGATGGTGAGAGAGACAGACAGTTTAAAGTGCTGGGTCCAAGAAAAAATAATACAAGGTCATACTTTCTCTTATATTTATCAGAAAATACAGAAAAATGAAACACCTTGATGTCCTTACCTGATCTAGAAATGCTAAATATGCTGTTTAATGTCTGGTAAAAAGTCAATGCAGCTGTGGGATTTCTGATTATTACATCTATGAGACTTGATTATGAGCTCTTCAACAGGCTTCCCATCTATTTCTAGAGCTTAGAAACCCAGACATCCCTCCTTACTGACCCATGGTTCTCCTCCCTCCAGGTCACTACTGGGTGGATCCCAACATCGGCAGCATCGCTGATGCCATCAAGGTGTTCTGCAACATGGAGACCGGAGAGACCTGCGTCTCCCCGAGCATCGCCGAGGTCCCGAAGAAGAACTGGTGGACCAGCAAGGGCAAGGACCGCAAGCACGTCTGGTTCGGAGAGACCATGAATGGAGGATTCCACGTGAGTGCACTTTTACAAAACACGCTCAAGATTTTTGAATTTCTCTGACTTGAACGAACAAAAACCCGTGGTTTCCGGTCTCACAGTTCAACTACGCCGAGGACGGCCCCGTCGCCAACGCCGCCAGCATCCAGCTGACCTTCTTGAGGCTCCTGTCCACTGAAGCATCCCAGAACCTCACTTACCACTGCAAGAACAGCATCGCCTACCTGGACCAGGCCACCGGGAACCTGAAGAAGGCCCTGAAGCTGCAGGGCTCCAACGACGTGGAGCTCCGCGCCGAGGGCACCAGTCGCTTCACCTACACTGTGTTGGAGGACGGCTGCAAGGTGAGCGCAGACGGCTGCACAGAGCCAGAAGAAACTCACTGATGTTTCATCATCACACGACTGCCGTTAACACACTTCCTTTGTTTCTGTCCTCCCAACAGAGACATACAGACCGGTGGAGCAAGACCGTCTTCGAGTACAAAACACAGAAAACCTCCCGTCTGCCGTTCGTGGACATTGCTCCCATGGATATCGGAGGAGCGGATCAGGAGTTCGGAGTGGAAGTCGGCGCCGTCTGCTTCTTGTAAAGCGGAAATATCACAATGGCCCCCCAGAAAAAAAAAAGAACCCCCTCCCCTCCCCCCCACAGGAAATAAAGAAACTCAACCATGAAACATTACACACACTTCCACAATAAAGAAGACTGGAAATTATAAAAAGAAAATAGATTTTTCTCTCACAACGAAGTGCTCTCCAAGTGGATGTCAGCACTGAAGGGCACCGGCAATATCTGTACACACACACACACACACACACACCGGCATTCTCTGTCGACCCGCTTTCCTGAGATCCAGTCGTGTTTCCCATCCCCCCCCCCCCCCCATCCCTCCCCTCCCCCCACACTGTTGACGGGAATGAGTCAGAGCCAGGAGGAAGAAGGACCAAGCGAACAAGTTATGGAGAACAGAAACATGGCTTGATGTCACGTATTTATTGTCTAACCCTGAGACGAGAGAGTTGAGGTAGGACTGGAGGGGTTTAGCCCCCGTTCCCACTACAGAACAGCCTCTGTCCCAGTCCTACTCCACCTCCCTCCCCGTTTCCCTCCTGACACACTAGAACACGGCTTTTTGAATCAGTGTAGACCAACACAAATAAACATCCTCAGTCAAAATCTAATTCAGGGTCTCCGGGCTCGTCCACCGTGAGCAGGAGAAAAAGAGGAGAAAACATTACTGTGTATTATGAATCCTTGGTTCTATTGTTGTGAAAGTCTGTGTTTATAAACAACCAGATGGTTTTATATATATATTTCCACATTATGTGTGTACATGTGTCTTTATGCACACCAACACTTTTTTGGAAAGTGAGGTTACATTTGGGATGTATGTGTCGATGTCCTGTACCCCTTGACTGCCCAACAGAGGAAAGGCCCATCTTACCCCCCATAAAACTATTATTTTGAAAAGAATTTGAGGGAAAAGCGTTTTTTTTTTTTTTTTTATCTTAGTCATCCAGATTGTTTAAAGCTACCTCACGCTGAAAAACAAAAAGTGAAAATGTTGAGTTTTAAATCTGAGGTGGATCTGGGGCTGAAGGGCCGTCTTTGCTTTGGGTTGCTCTCTCTTCAGAAGGTGCTATGAGTTCTGTAATTCAGTCCCCCCCCTTTCCCAAACCCCCGATTCCCACTAGCCTCACACCACACACTTACACCCCACCCTGGAGGGGTGCAGTCGGGTAAAGACAGGGGAGACAGGGGCCTATACTTGGAGGCTTCCTCCGGAGCCCCAAACAGCTGAATGCGGGACTCCGAGGACGGTCGCTGAAAAAAAAAAAAACACAACCAGGGTGGGTTGTCTCTGTGCGCGTGTGAGGGCGTGTACATTTTTTTTTTTATTAATTTTATTATGATCATTTTTGTTTTTATTTTGTTACACTTCTAATTGATGTAAATTGGAAAATAAAAGGAAAACCGAACTAAGAATGAAGTGGATTTTTTGATTGAGTTTTAAATAAAAACAGAAATTGCGAGGGGACTTTTTCCTTCTTTCAACAGAACCAGTCATGTGTGCTTAAATGTTTTGGGTTCTTTTGTTTTAATACTTGTATTTCATCAGTCCGTGTGTGTGTGTGTGTGTGTTTGCGTGAGAGAGAGTGTGTGTGTTTAAGATGATGCGAGTGTGAGAGAATCTCACAACAGGAAGTACTGTATTGGTTCTGCGGTGTCAGGCTGGGGCCGGCGTCCACGGCTCCTGTTTGTCTGAACTATAGACTTAAATAAAGAACATTTTGCTGACTGGAATCAAGTATCTGTAGAGTAAATGATGCATCTGAACGGCCGCGTCCTCTCCAGTCTGTCGGAGTAATAGAAGCTTAGAAGTAATAGAAGAAATAGATTCTTATTTAAAATATAACAAACCATAGACATACAATTCCATACATATGCAGCTAAACAAATAAATAAAAATAGGCCAGAGACAAATATGCTGGTTATCCGTTTGTGAGGACAACAATGAATTGGATAAGATGGCGTTTAAAGAGCAAATACACTGATTTTACACATCAAAATCAGTCCACAGGAAGTCTTTAAACGAGCTGCATGGCGTCTGATAAATTGACTCAAATGATGTCACTTGAGTCTGTTGGGACTGAAGACGACAAGTTATGGAAAAAAAAATCAGAGGGTTTGAAGTTAGAAAGAAGTGAACTCACCCTCTGCTGACTGTCTGTGACTGAGTTGCATTGTGGGTAATGTAGGCGCCAGGTTGTGAGGGGAACAAAGACTTGCATGACATAAAAAAGGTTAGATGGAGCAAATCTATGACATAATTCTGCAGAATTCATAATTAACTACATAGAAAAGCAATAAGCGTACGACAAACACCAGTTTACATTAATAAAATTTACTTTTTTGGATTTGTTTCGCCACCACTCACAGTAAAAACACTTTTTCACATAAGTAGCTCCTACATTTCTCATGAGCATTGCATCATGGGAGCATTCAGGAGACTAAAAACCCATCAAGAACCAGTATTTGGACCCTGTGGATATCTGAGGCTCTGCTGCATCGATTAAATGAGACAAAACATCCAATGACAGAAAGTCAAGCTTGGAGTATTCATAACTTAAAAGGTAAAAGAAAAGCAAACGAGTCTCACTTTAACAACAACTTTACATATTTATTGACAGTCCGTTAAAACAAAAAAGCCTTGTGAGCGTCGGTTAAGACATGAGCTCCGTGAAGAGCGACTGATTGCAAAAGTCGGCGGGTCTTTCTTGAGGACGCGGCAGAGCCGGACTCCCAGCGAGGCCGGACCGGGGGACGCCGGTCCTCAGGAAGTAGAAAGGCACGTGTGTGATTCTTCCATTGGACCAACACTGAGAACGGAGACACAGATGATCAATCACAAGCATGTTGGATCAGTCCAGCAGTAAACACGTTTAACGGCCCTAACGGAGGAAAATATACATCATCTCTTAAAAACTAGAAACGTGAGACCATTTTCTGGGAGAAACTGACCACAGTGAGCAGAGCTCCGTGCTGGAAGTTCGGGTGGAACTGCATCAGTCTGGGCTCGGATCCAAGCTCCCCTTGAACAAAACCACTAAAACCAGAGAAAAACACATGAGACACATTCAGGACGTACAGATGGTAAAATTCAAATACTTTGAGCTGCAAAGATATGATATATAAAAAATAAAAAAAATAAAAAAAACACAGACCAGGGTAAAAGCTCAAAGATGGGGTTGGTTCTGGTCTTGAACACGGCGATGATCGCAGGCCGGTCGGCTGCTTGTGTGTCGCCTGAGAGAAGATAAGACACAAGATAAAAGATAAAAATAACCCCAATGTCACCCAAGGTCGTGTTCAGACAGGAGGAGAGTGAGACGAACCCTTGAGAAGCACCGCCAGCCTCTCTCCTGTTGGGTCCCAGGCTAAAGACTGGATCTCTCCACCGACTCTGGCAGAGAAACGACAGAAGTGAGCAGCTGTGTTGTTGTTCCAGACAGGAAGTCAAGCAGCACTGAAAAGCACCGCCTGCTGATCTGTGCTCATTAAATGCTGGGAGAAAACTCAGGGAGCCTTTTTGTGACGCTTCCGTTCGTCACCATTCCTGACGTGGTTCAGATTAGAAAAAAATGTGTCTAATTAGTGATCGACTTCAGAGCTCTTACATGATGTCTCCATCTGGAGTGTTAAAGGTCGTCTCCGATAGGTCGGCCACCACTGCTGCCGCCTGCGGCCCTTTGGATGTGCACGTAGGTACGCCTGATGAAGAACAACGACATCATCACCTTTTGGCCTTCCAATCAATTCATTACCAGCAAGTCCATATATTCTACAACAGCTGATTTTCCCAGAAGGATCACCTGGAGCGCCGGAGAAGATCAGAGTGTAGATGACCGTCTCTCCCTGGACGGTGAAGAGAAGTCGACTCCCATCTGGACTCCAACACCCGGACTACACAACATCAATAAACACGCTGATTATTCAATACGTGATGTAGGAAATGTTTGGTGACCTAACTGAACAACGAGATCACACCTGGCAGCGGCCTTTCACAGTCGGCCAACGCTCGCAGGTCCACATCCTGGTCTCCCAAACCCTGAAGAAAGACATTTACTCATCTGTGAGTAACAAAACTCAACTTTCTGTCCATTTATTATCTTATGACACCGGCTGAACTCCAAGAGCTGCACCACCTCCGTATCTTATATATAAATATATATGAATGTGCTATCGCAGCTCTTTAAGAAGGGTTGTTAGAAGACTTGCTGACTGACCTGAACAGGGCAGACGGCGTCGAGGCCAGGACGTGGCTGCCGTCGGGGGACCAGGACAGGAAGGTGACTCCGCCCCCTCCCACACGATGGAGTGGCACACAGCTTTCTGAAGCGACATCCCAAACCTGCAGAACATCACAATCACTTTGGGAATCCCCTCCTGCAACATGAATGGAGACTGAAAGATGAAGGTGGGTTGCCCGGTTACCATCATTGCCGTATCCACGGGCGACGCCGACACGAGCAGAGATCCGCTCGGAGACCACGAGATGGACGTGACGGGAGAGTGACCCGGGTGAGACAGAACCTGAGCACAACCAGATGAAGGTCTGGACGGGGCGAGAGCGTGAAGAGCAACGATTCATTTAAAATCCTACATAGACTCTAATATCTTGTTCCACTAACGGTGGATAATTAATTCATTAAAGATGAAAGTGACACTTAAAAGAGGATGAGAAGACTAGAAAGCAGTAACTGTTGCTACTTTAACAGCCTCCTGCCTCAGTTGGAGTTTGGAAAGGTACAGGTAGGTTTTAAAAGAGAACCGACTTCCTGCCGACACACTGGAGGTCACGTACCTAGTGGACAGCGAGCAGGGGTCCACGTGCCAGACCAGCACACAGTTTTGACAGGCGACGGCGAGGGCGGACGCACACAGCGGCTTCCACTGCACGGCCGCGACGCTCCTCTGGAGACGGTGCTTCAGCGTCGGGTCGGTGGCGCTGAGAGACGAGAGGGAGCAGCATCACGTCACAGAACCACTGAGTTTGTGATCCACAGCTCAGTCTTGCATTCTGCTGCAGCAAATGCAGAATATTTTTGGGTGGCCGCCCGCTCAAGGACGTCTCAGTTACGATGACACACACACACACTTCTCAAAGCAACTTTTATCACCGGTTTAATGCTTCCATTGACATTCTGCTACAAAGTCACTACTATAAAGATGTTAGAGGCCGCTGGAATAACACCGCTGACCTCCAGACACTACTCGAGTTTGCACAATGTTTCTTGGCAAGATTGTATGAAACGACACATCTGGCAGGTATCGGAGCACCTTTCCAGTTGTTACTGCGATCAGATAAACATTAACAGACAGACACTGACTTCTGTGATCGATGGGCATGCTCGGATGCTCTAAGGCTGGACTCTGGACTACTCCATTAGTGTTTCACTGGAAAGCTTTAGTCAGTGATCATCATTATTCCACGATCTGTGCCGTCTTCAGAGCTGAGGGACGATACCTTTTGGGGTTGTAGATCTTAATGGAGTCGTCCAGGAGGGCGACGGCAAATTTATCTGCGTGAGGATGCCAGGCAAAGGCTCGCACCACACAGTCAGACCTGGTCAAGCAAAAGAGGGATGAGAGCACAGAAAGGTCACTACAAATAAAGAAAAACACTTGGAATCGGATTTTCAGTTTCATGGGATTGTTTAAATCACTGCATTTGGAGACAAACATTATATTTTTATGTTATATTTTCATTATTATTAATCTGATGATCATTTTCCAGATACATTGATATATTAATACAAGATATTCTGTCTACTTTAATGTAAACAAAGCTTCTGTTTGACAAAAGGAACACTCAACCAGTTGTTGCAGCTCTGCAGATATATCGATATTTAAAACTACCTTTCATCAAAAAATATCTTCACTCTCCTCACTACCAGTTTATTAATAACAATTCATATGCTCAATCATTTGCACTTTGGGAGCAAAAATAAACCACAGATTACAAAGTTGGGACTTACCAGTTCAGCACTTGTGAAAACTCAGAAAGCATGTCCTCACTGCTCAACTATGGGATAAAGACAGGTAATAATCATATTTAAATGACAGACATCTGGTAATCAAGTGTTTTTCTGTCAACATGTTAAACCGCCGAGCACAACTTACTGTGAGATGAGGAAACAGGGAGCCGTGAAAGGAAGAGAAGCGTCGGAGCAACGCCAGGATACAACCAGAGCTCACCGACAGCCATTTGTGCACTAGAAGAACACGCGAAACGGGAGAGTTCACGTCCAAACGCCATCAGTAGAAGCAGCAGACAAACAGGGGAAGCATGTCGGCGTACCTTCTGAATTTGAGTTGGTGATCTCTTCGAGGAGCCCCGTGAAACCACCGTCCCGCCTGCAGGGGAAGGAGATAAGTAGCATAAATGATCTCTGTCTCTGAAAAATCACTGATGACTGACATGAACTCTGGAGACATTATTGAAATACTTGGGATGCATGTTTTAACAGTATTTAGTAAGAAATGTGGTTGTGTTTACCATCAACGTTTGCCGTGTATACATAGTTATATTAACTCAAGGTTAAAACATCATTATTTACTCACTGCTGATCCATCAGGTCTACGTTACAGGATCCCCATTAAATATTAAAGATACCTTGACACAAAAACGTATTCATCCCCATATATATATATATATATATATGTATTTGTGTCTGTCCATTTATTACCATATTATATGTTTTTTTATGTGGCAGCCTTTTGTCTAAGACAGATCTCTGTTGTTAAATTAATTTGAATTAGTTGTGTTTTGCGCACACACATCAACGCTTTGGGGTCCAGTATTTTGCTAAATGAGTCTTCAACATCATCCAGATGAGATGAGATTATCATTATAACCTATGTGAAGGTAGGATTTATAGCAGACGAGAGAGTGTGTGTGTGTGTGTGTATGTGTGTGTGTCCGTGTCCTACCAGGCTGCAGCACTCCTCATCCACAGGGTCTCAGAGTGGTCCAGGAACGCCGCCTTGCTGCTGCTTTCCGTGCGACAGTGAAGCTTCAGAGACTCTCGAGGGAAATACAAACTCAGAGGACTCGACTCCTGTATAAAAAAAAATAAAATCATCTTTGTAAATAAAACCTACAGTGTCTACTTCTGAAATTCATTAGACAGACTCTAGTTTATAACGACAAGAAAAGCAATAATTAAACAAATAAGAAACTAACTACAATTCAGGACTTCTATTAGGATTAGTAATCAATGCATTTAGCTGAAGAAAGATGGTAGAAATGGATTAAATATATAACAAATACAGTTATTTTGTATTATTTCCCTTTTGTGGTCTCGATGTGGATGAAATAAACATTAAATTGCATGATTACCTGCTGATCAAGGTTATGCTGTTATGTTTCGGACCCCTGCCAGTAATCTCCCCAACGTTTATCAACATGTAGAGATATTATATTAGTTAAATATGAATAAAAGCAGGCTGTTGGGATCACCAGACCTGTTTCAGCCGGTCCTCGGAGGCGGACCCGGACAGGAGCTCGTTGTTGGCCTCACACAGAGTGGTCTGTCCGGGGGGCAGCGGAGGGGGGAACAACGCCAGAGAGCACATCCTCAGCTCCGCTGGAAGAAGAGAAGAAATCAAACACACCGTGGAGGAGAGGACGCCATGTTTACACCGGCTACACACCGCTAACACCAACGGTTACAGCTAGCTAGCTGCTTCAAGCTAACTAGTTTGACAGCGGCCTCGTTTGTCAACAGAAATCGCTGCTCTTCGTTTTTATGAGCTTTAAAAGTTGCCTCGTCGTGTTGCCTCTTCGGTTAAGTCAACTTATATGAGCTGTGTTCACAAATAACACAAACCTTACGTCGCTCGCGAAGTTGTCGAGTTTCCTCGCTTTAAAAGCAGCGCCCGTGTGAACTACGGCAAGCCGGAGGGGACAAACAGCGCGGATTTTGCTGCGCCCTCTGTGCTGCCCTCTTCAGGCCACGCGGTAACGTTACATCCACGCTGAGCCCAAAACAGACACCCAACTATTGTTGTGTGAGCAGAGTTGAGCTACTTAAAATATGATTTAATATAAAATAATACTACCGTGTTGTTGATCACATAGTTATGGGCTGAAATGAGGAATCTGGTGATTATGATGCAGGTGATGATGCTGTATTTCCCCTCCTCACTAGGGAAGGACAAAACGCATGGTTCATTGCACACCAGCCTTCCTATAGCCGGCGGGGAATCCAGCGTGTCTTGCTCAAGGACACATCAGCAGCAGCAGCAGGAGGAGGATGATGATTTAAAACATACACATCGTTAAATCACCCATAACGACAGATTATGGGGAATTAAATGATGATGATGATGATGATGATGATGATGGTGATGATGAAAATCTGATTCCGTGTGTTTGCAAAAGGTGGTGATAGCGCCCCCTAGCGGCGCAACTCGCATTTCCGTGACGTCAATTCAGCACTGGGAAGGAGACAGCCCCCCCACCCCCCCTCCAAAAAACCCCAGCGCGCCTCACGTTGCATGGGTCCCCCGGTTATTGATAACACAATTTGCCCGATGGGATCCATCCCAGTACCGTGAGCGACTCGTGGATCTAGGGGGTGGGGGGGTGGGGGGGACCGGTCCTACGACTAGAGACGAGTCCGGAACCGAAAGGAAACCAACGATTTGCTCATCATCGGCGACAAAATAAGCGAGCCGAGCCCGCCCCTCTTCACTTAACAACGCGACGTCAACCAGGCGGAAAGGTATGGGAATGTCACCCTACATCCGAGGAAACGCTGATTGAATGAGAGAAGCGGGTCTCACGGGACGCTAAAGGTAAAACCATGGTGCTCACACTGCACCAATGAAACCGACACGCTGGCGGGGGAGCTACGCGTCGTCGATGAACGCTAGAGAAAGAAAAAATCATATTTGTGCAGCGAGAGAAAACGTTACGAAACAGTTGTGTTGATGCCAAGACGTTGAGTACACATGTTGAGACGCTGCGGTAGTTTCTCTCGGCATGCACTCATGACACACGTCGGTTATGATGCTGCTGAGTGTCATCATCACATCCTCGGTTATTTAAAGATTGATCTTCCTGCGTTCCTGTGTGTGTGTGTGTGTGTGTGTGTGTGTGTGTGTGTGCACTGCTTCATTCGCACAGGCCCCGCTGGTTGTTTATTGCCTCTTTTTTTCACTCTCTTTTCGTTCAGTCGTGGCTATTGTCATGCAGTGGTGCAGTACAAGGAATGGAGATGGTGTAAAATATGTGAACTGGGTACATGTGCTCTCTCTCTCTCTCTCTCACACACACACACACACACACACACACACACACACACACACACAGTATAGGCTGGTTATGCAATTCGTCATATTCCTTCTCTTTACTTGACCGACGACATATGGGAGCCGCCGAGATGCTCTGATGTTGTCAGACCTCCTCGGAGGCACCGTTAAAGAGCAGGTGACAGCCCGGGCTGTGGACTATACAACCTCCTCCTCCTCCTCCGCTGCTGGATTCATTCATAAAGCCCATCTCCACGGCGGCTGATGGCTCCACTGGGTAGCCTGGTGTTCCCATTCACAGGCACCGAGAAGAAGCTTTGCTGCATGATTCAGAGAGAATGTGGTTTGAGGGGGGGGGCGAAGCGGCACGACACCACTGTTCCAGTGCTTTGTATTGCTGGAGTTAAGGAAAAAAAGTTAGTGCAAATAACAGTAATTGCTTAAAAGATCAGAAGAGACAGGAGAAGCAGAGGGAGCAGCCGTTTCAGCACTGGACAGCTCCACACTGCTGATGGAGCTGTCCAGTGCTGAAACGGTCTTTCTCCTGAACAGCAGAAAGCACACCAACAACCAACGATGAAATCTGACTGTGCTCATATTTATTAATCATTCTAACACATTTCTCTGCATACATTTTGTCCTTCAGGCTATCTTCTCATCTTCTCCATCCTCCACCCAACCCTAACCTGCTGTGTTGGGGAAACCCCTAATGAGTGGGACCTGTATCCATGAGCCCCGTGCCCCTTCCCCCTCCCTGTCAGGCTTCAGCACCCCCATCTCAGAACCCCCCTATCGAAGGCTCGATGGAGACACCCCTGCCTGCACCCCCGAAACGGACCTGACCCCCACACAGTGTGTCCTCCGCAACGTGCTGTCCATCGACACCGGCGGGCCGGGGGCGCCGGGCGGCAGCAGCCCCACTCCCAGCGATGGAACCGCGGCACACTTTGACAACAGCGTGCTAAAACTACACGAACATGAGGCCTGCCAGTGTGGTGGCGGGGCGGAGGCGGGGCACAGTCCAGAAGCCGGCGCCGTCCGGAGCCAGTCGGAGAACATTCGGCTACAATCAGGGAGTGGAGGGTTTTTGGAGGGACTGTTTGGCTGCCTGAAGCCAGTCTGGACCATGATTGGGAAGGCCTACTCCACTGAACACAAACATAGCCATGAAGGTAAGTGACATTTAATAGTATTTAAATACCAAACATAACTTAAACATGTGTGGTGCCTTCGTAACCATGGGGACGCACAAGAGAAGATAAATATCTGAGCTCATGGATGAAGCTTGCACTATACCAGTGGTGGAAGTTGCAGTTTTCAGATCCTGTACAAATACAAAGTATTATTAGCAAAATATACAAACAAAAGTAACACAACTCGTCCCCACTCAGAGGGGTTTCTTTATCATCGCGATATAAAGATAAGTAAAAGAATGGGGTAAGAAAAAAGTTTCTCTGATCTTTGCTTTTTTTATTTTGTTGAATATATGATTTGGCCTTCGCCCAATGACAGCTGGGATCGGCTCCAGCCCCCCCGCGACCCTGAATACAGGATAAGCGGTAGAAAATGGATGGATGGATGGAAATATATGATTTGATATCTTTGGGCTTCAAACAAGTATTTAAATGAAACATTTGAGAAGTTAGAGGGTCAGTATCTCTTCGGGGAATATCTAACAACTCACAAACATCTGCAATACAAGTGGTCACCTCAAAGGCATCTTAAGATATTTAAATATTGAATAAATCTACAAAAATCAAAATCATAATGTCACAGCTGCCAGATAAGTGTAGTGAAGTAAAAACTACCATATATCCCTCGGTAATGTAGTAAAAGCGTAAAGCAGCAGAAAACGTACCTGAGTACATTTACCTTGTTATTTTCCGACACTAGAAGTCCATTATTGCTCTCTGGGTCCGTGGCTCCGTCAGCCCGGTTCACTCACAGTCATCAGCCACAGTGAGATTTCACAGCTGGCCAGTGGGAAGCATCATGTGCATCCGCCTCTGCTGCAGCAGCTCTCCGGAGATCTCAACACTTCGGTGGACCTCATGAAGAATTGATCCGCCTGTCCCTTTTATTCTGCCCGGCTCGCCTCTCTTTAGCGACCGTGCTCTCAAAGTCCTTTTAAGTCGTGTCAATGTGACGGATGACAGACAGTGAAACATCAACTTTTTCTCTTTTCATCTACTGGATTACTGTTAAATATCCCATTTGTTTGAACACGGCAGGCACTTTGTGTGATGTAATTGCGTCCTGCCGGCCCATTCTAATGTGTAGCATGGACCTAGCATTTGCTCAGCAAATCCCCTGAAACCTCCCAAACCGGCAGTTTGTGCATATTGACATTTGAAAGGCTTTGCGATGTGTGATGGATATAAATTAAGTAAAGGGTACTACATTCTGTCTACAATGCCCCATGTCAAATCCCGTGGCGCGCTTCAGGCTTTCACATTTATTCACTGAGGAGTGTTTTTTCTTTGTGGACTTGTTGGTCGGAGTTTAGAGTCCTGGGAGGTCCCCTTTGAGGAGATCTCCGACCTGCAGTGGGTGGGCAGCGGGGCGCAGGGCGCCGTCTTCCTCGGCAAATTCCACGGAGACGACGTGGCTGTAAAGAAAGTGAGGGACATCAAGGAGACCGAGATCAAACACCTCCGCAAACTCAAGCACCCCAACATCATCACATTCAAGTGAGGAAACGCACCGTACCCCTACAGGGTCATATATATATATATATATATATATATATATATATATATATAATATATATATATATATATATTGTTGTGTTTGGTTGGCCTACCTGTGTATCATGTCGGTCGGTGCTTCCTTCCAGGGGCGTGTGCACCCAGGCTCCCTGTTACTGTATTCTGATGGAATACTGCGCCCAAGGCCAGCTGTATGAGGTGCTGAGGGCGGGTCGTAAAATCACCCCCTCCCTCCTGGTGGACTGGTCCATGGGCATCGCGGGTGGCATGAACTACCTGCACCTCCACAAAATCATCCATCGTGACCTCAAGTCCCCCAAGTAAGTGTCCAGACTCAACACGGCGACTGATTCCTTATCGTCTCCGTGGAGAAAGTGCCCATCTAATCTCCCGTTTGCAGCATGCTGATTACACACGACGACCTGGTGAAGATCTCCGACTTCGGCACCTCAAAGGAGCTCAGCGATAAGAGCACCAAGATGTCGTTCGCCGGCACCGTGGCCTGGATGGCTCCCGAGGTCATTCGGAATGAGCCGGTGTCGGAAAAGGTAGACATCTGGTAAGTCTGATGAACGGAGACGTCCTGTCCAGCTTATAAATACATCAGCACTTTCTTTTCTTTTTCATGACTCGCTGCAGCAATTTAGCAATTATCTCTACTGCGCTGCACTACAGCAGGAGAGTTCAGTGATTCAAAGAGAAATATTACTCAAACTGTCTCTTTGTATGTGTTTTTTCCGAAGATCTCTTTGGTTCAAGAGAGACTTCCCCGAATTAATAAAAGCTCTGACTTATCGTTCAGGTCCTTCGGAGTGGTGCTGTGGGAGATGCTCACCGGAGAGATCCCTTACAGAGATGTGGACTCATCTGCCATCATCTGGGGTGTGGGGAACAACAGCCTTCAGCTGCCCGTGCCCGAGAGCTGCCCCGACGGCTTCAAGATCCTCCTCAGACAGTGCTGGTGAGTATCGCTTAGACACGGGAAGAGGGAAAAGAAAAATAACGAGCACAGCAGGGGAGAGTGGACGAGAGATGCAGAAAACGAGTAGATTAGAGGAGTCAAAGTGAGCGCTGGGAGTATAGATGCACGGGGGAGGCTTTAGCCTTAGGAAACATCTTGGTTTTTTGCAGGAACTGTAAGCCGAGGAACAGGCCCTCGTTCCGTCAGATCCTCCTCCACCTGGATATAGCGTCAGCTGACGTGCTCTCCACGCCACAAGAGACGTACTTCAAGTCGCAGGTATGGGAAAAAAACACAAGAATCATCCGATTAAAATGTACAGACATGAGGTACAGAAATACACATACACCTACACAGTAATCAGGCTTCAACTGCAGCGCAAACAGAGAAGTGGTCTTAACGAGAAAATGTGCTCTCATCAGGCTGAATGGCGAGAAGAAGTGAAACAGCACTTTGAGAAGATTAAATCTGAGGGGACGTGTATCCACCGACTCGACGAGGAGCTCATCAATCGACGCAGAGAGGAGCTCAGGTCTGGTTCAACATCTCTGGCTTACGTCAGATTCGTTTCCACCGGTGGACGAAGGCTACTTTTACTACGTTAGCTCACATGCATGAGGCCACTTTCCCTCCGTCCCATTCCTGGTGTCACTTCTTTGTCCTCCCCATGTGGGTGGAATAAGTGCCTTGAGTGCATGTCTTTTGTAGAGGATTTGGAGTCCCTCATGCGGATGCACAATGACATCAGCGGACTCTTTTTTTCCTTCTTCCTCAGGCATGCGTTGGACATCCGTGAGCACTATGAGAGGAAGCTGGAGAGGGCCAACAACCTTTACATGGAGCTCAGCGCCGTCATGCTGCAGCTGGAGCTCAAAGAGAAAGAGTTGCAGAAGTACGTATCGTACCCACGTACCACACGTTTTTCAAATTCATAAACCACAATGTGTTCACACTGTTTGTTGTCTTTGCCCAGGAGAGAGCAGTCTTTGGATAAAAAGTACCCGGGTTTGTTTAAGCACCACAGCTCCAGGCAGAGCGGCTCCTCCAACTCCATGGACAAACTCATCAAGAAGAGAAACGTCCCACAGAAGCTGCCCTCGGGAAAGAGGTGCGAGAGTCTCATTTCCATCACTTTGATACTGAAATGAACACATTAGTTGTTGACTAACGCCTCCTACTCTTCCAGGCCAGACATCCTCAAATCTGAGGTCATCATTCCTAAATTGGACTCCTCCGTGATGCAAGTCACTATCCCGGCCTGCCCCAACCGAAGCTCCACTTCCCCCAACCGGTCTCGGAGGGTAAAGACCCGCCATCGCAAGCCCGGGAAGGGTAGCAGCGGAGACCTGGCAGGACTGAAGGCGAATCAGTCCTCCCCTAATCTGGACAAGCCTGCCAAGGCTAACGGCTCCATCACCAACACCTCCAAGCAGCTGCTGGAGCCCTCCGCCGCCCTGCGGGGCCACGAGCAGCAGCAGCAGAGGCAGCTGTCCTCCTCCAGCCCCGACCTCGTCTGCACCACGCTGGAGGCGGAGGGTCCGGGGACGGGGGAGACCTCCGTGGGGGGGCTGGAGAGAGGGGGGAGTCTCAGCGCCTCGGCGGGGTTAGGGGGATCAGAGGCGGGGGCGGCTTGCCTGGACGACCTCACGGAAACCCCTCCACGCAGCGACACGCCCAGCGAGGACGCCGCCTCCTTCCCGTTCTCCAGCAGCCCGGACTCGCCGTGCGGGAGGGGGGCGGCGGCAGGCCGGGGGTCTCTGGGGTCTCCACGTCTGCCTCACGACGGGGAGGACAAAGAGGAGGGAGCCGGCGCTGTGAGGTTACCCCGCGGGGCGTCAGGGGGGGTCGGGGGTCAGCACCTCACTCCTTCAGCCATCCTGTACAGAGCAGCTATCACACGCAAACAGGTAGAGGGCCGGACATCTGGTCAGGGTGCTGTGTCTCCTTAGGCTTTGATTTAACTTGTGCTTCCTGTTTGTGACGACAGAGGCGTGGGGTGTCATCAGAGGAGGAGGAGGGGGAGGTCGACAGCGAGGTCGAGCTTCCACGGAGACGGTGAGTAACTTCCTTCTTCACAAACTCCCTCAGGTTTCTGCTGATTCATTCATAGAACAAATAACCGTTGTTCTTCTTGTGTCGTTAAACCCAGCGTTTTGTCTCTCCAGGCGTCCGACGAGCATCACCAAGTGCCAGTCGGTGTCCACCTTCAGCTCGGAGAACCTGTCGGTGTCGGACGGCGAGGAGGGCCACACCACCGACCACTCCCACAGCGGCACCCCCGACGTCGTCAGCACCAACACGGACGACCGGCTGGACGACCGCAGCGACGACCTCCTCTCTCAGGGTTCGGAGATCCCGGCGGACAACACGGATCCCGCGCAGGCGTCCGACGGCCTGTCGGAGAGGGACGGGACGCCGGGGCAGGCCAAAGCGCCGCTGGACGTCGGGCTGAATCCTAACGAGGTAAAAACGAGCTCCGCCTCCGAGGATCACACGTGTGTCGTTCTACCCAATATGTTTGACGTTATTCACCTGCATCAATAACGTTGTATTAGACGAAATACTCAATGTCTTTGAGTTTTGTTTGATTTAAATAATAATGAGGTCCAAAGAGGTTAAATCATCCATTTCTTATTTTGCCAAAAAAATGAAAACAGATTTGTGCAGCAGATCTTTGTCTTTTCCCAAACCTTATATATTAAATATTAATAACCTCACGACCCCTCAGAATTATCTTGGGACCGTTCCGTGTTGGACAAAAACAGACAAATACATCAGTTTTAAAAACCCAATAAATGATATATTATATCATTCACGGGGGACATTTCACTGCAGAGCCTTTCCATTGTTGTATTTGAACTTTCTCAGGTAAAGAGGATGTCTGCTGTGGGTCATGTATGATGTCATGGTCTCTCTCTCTCTCTCTCTGCAGGGTCGGGCCCTGTGTGACGACTCTGACTGCGACAGCGCCGAGCTGGATCAGTCAGGTAGCGGCGAGCCCAGTCGCCCCCCCAGCGCTGGAGCATGGGTGTCGCCGTCTCAGACCTATCAGGGTCCCCATCCAGGACCCCCGTAGACCACCGGACCCTAGAACCTCCAGCTCCTACTAAAGCAGTACCTTACTGTTGTCGTGAGGGCTCACACCCACCACACCACGCAGACTACGTTCACTTATGGTGTCGCAGAAGTTTGTAACGACGGCAGACCTTCACCAGATGACATCATCACCTGACATCAGATGTTTTTGGCAGCTTGTGACATCAGATAAATGTCATTTTATTTCAGTAGGAAGTTTTCTTTTTGGTTTCAGGCAGAAATAGTTACCACGGTAGCGTCAGCCACCGCTCCAGTTTGGCTAAAAAAACCCACCAGACGCACACGCACGCACAAGACGCCACCACTCCTTTAAACACGTAACCCTCACTCGGGGAGCCACGGACGCTCCGACACTAATGCATCAAATAACTAACCAATAATAATGTAAATATCCGTTACGATCCACGTGAGAAATATCTAACTTTATTTTATTCGTAAGATACAGATAATGTTAAGACTCGACGGTATGCAGCCCTGTGAACAAATGCATGACTACGTGTTTATCATTTATGATTCGAATGTGTCAAGTTTTATATTTTGTGAAAGTTTACACTTTTTTAAAATCCTGAAGTATTACTTAAATTTATTTTATTTTTTTTTTTTTTTGTTAATAAATGTCAGCACTCAAGAAAAAAACAAACAAAAAAAAAACGGGATGAAAATCTCACGAAGACGTCGATCATGATGCATAATTAGGATTCTCAGTCGGTGATATATTCTTTTTTTTAAAACCCTCCTCCTGCTGAGTACAAATACATGTTAGACATGATGTTTTTTTTTTTAATTAAGCTTATCACAGAATGATAAGTGGGAGACCTTTGGGTTCACTCAGAAAAAAATGCACTTTTGCCATCGTATGGTTCTGAAATCGTGGTTTGATCGTTGTTTTATTAGTAGGATGTGAAACGACATACACTTTGCTAACTAAGATACTATCTAAGCAGCGATCGCTGGTGCTTTATTAAAGGAGTACTCCGCCAATTTAGCATTGCAGTCATACAAATCCTTCAAATGTATAATGAAAAAGAAAAAGGGTCATAATCGATGCAGCAGAACCACAGATATCGTCTTCTTTGTTACACAAACTCTTGTCAAAACCGGGGATATTACCCACAATGCAACTTGACCCAACAACAGTTGCATTATGAGGTGCTACCTTTAAGTGGAGATGAGGAGCGGCCTGCAGGAGATCTGGTCAGATCCCTTCTTTCGAGCTCCACAACTCATTAATTTTCCATTCTTCAAAAACAAAATTGCAATCTTTGTCGCCACGAACCGACGCGGACCCGAATGACACCACGAGGCAGTTTAGTTGTATAAAACCACAAAAAGGATTTGTACCACTTTGTAAATCTTGATGTGTAAACATAAGAAAAGAAGAAAAAAAATCGGTGGGAGTTCCCCTTTAAGTAACCAAATGTTCAAAAGAGTCATAAGAAGCTCACCTGTCCCCGTTTACCCTTTAAGAAAATTGCGGAAGTCGCCAGATACGTAATAGAGCACTTCTCTGTGGTGGTTACTTGTAGAACAGTAAGTATCCTTTGGGTTTAAATAGAAAATGTTTTGTTTTTATACAGCATTGCACATTGAATCTGTAACATAGGAATTATATCAAAAGCAAAATATTATGAGCAACAATAAATAATGTATTGGTTAAAAAAGAAAGTGTGACGTTTTGTTTTTTAAAAGACGGGTTGTTGCATCAAATAAGACGGCAGAACCAGAAATAAATTCCTATTTTCAAAGATTTCAAGCATGTGCGACCTTTTCCAGCTTCCTTTAAAAGCCTCGAACCTCCTCCACACAAGACAGAACCATGTTTTGGGATTATTAATAACCGAGCTTGACATCAGGATGATCCCGTCGCCTCATCAATACGTAATCATTACAGTATCCAAAGGACCGTTTAAGCATTTCACATCATTTTTTATTTCTGCATTTCTTCAACAATTTTAATTGCACCCAGATCTACAATAGTTTGAAAACGTGCACAAAAAACGTGAGTTTCTTCATCCTGCAAAGAATAATAAAAAATAAAATCTGACCCAGGCAAAAAAGGATAGCAGGAAACTAGTGTTAATTTTTATAATTCTCCTTCTAGTTGATAATTTAATACCTCAGCATAATATACTTATAAAGACAAATTTGTCTCGTAGTTTTTGCCCCTTGCAGCATTCCCCAGCCCTGCAGTTAAAAAAAATATTTTCTCTATTTAAAACAAACATTTCAATGTTATTATCATCATCATCATCATTACTATGGTCTTAGTAATTTCAGAGAAAAGAAAATATTTTCCTCTCATTCAGGCCCACACCTGGTGACCATGGCCCACCCACCCTTATCAGAATCCAATACACAACGATGCTCAGAAGTCCTGATCGAGAAAAGAAAACGGATGGAAACACAGGAATGACACAAAACAATTACTCGGCAAATTAGAGGCGAGACAAAACGTAGCTTAAAATTCTCCTCCAGACGACGAGGGATAAATCGCCTTCAGACTATAAAAAGGTTTTTCCTGCATACGTCTTCACCTGGACATCATTTACACCCACTGGAACCCGTTAAACCCACAACGCCTCACTCAGGAAGTACAGCTTCAAAGAGAAGATGGCAAATATCAATGAATTCTACTCTTACACAGAGCCGTGTATTAAATAAAAAATAAATAGATATTTAAAAGGGAAAGAACAGTCCATCTATAATGTTACTGTGTGTCTTTTTTTCTTCATTTTTTTTTACATTTTCTAAGAAAAATCTGACATAAGAAAAACATTATTTATGCCTTTTCAGATTTTTCTAAAACTTTTTACCTATATCAAGATCATACAGATATACAGTAAAAATAATAGGAAAAATACAACAGAGGGTAGTCTTTCAAAACTATAAGCAATGGGAATTTAAAAACATAATAAATAAATAAAAATACCAATATCATGATGATGATGTAATTACAACTGAGTAGGTCTCTAACCAAAGCAAAAGGAGAAAAAACAGTGAGTTTATAGTACTTGGTTTTTGCATTAAGTTCAATAAGGGACCTCTTGGTAAAAAGTAGGGGGAGGGGTTACGTTAGGTGCTGATGAAGATCCTCCATGTCAGTTGGCTGCGAGTCCAGTTGCTTCAGAAGAGAGCCTGAGGAACATGAAAACAAAAATAACTTTTAGACCCAAATAACATAAGAATAAGAGAATATTCTACATTCTGCAAACAGAATCGCAGCCCAAAATAATGAAGACAGTTAAATCAAATGTTTAATAATTCACGTCCTCTTTGGGCTGAATAGATTGAAGCTCCATTCCCAACAACAGCACATTAAGAGAGACAAACATCTTCCCATCTATTAACCGACCTGGCGAATGATGGGTGATAATAGTCACATTATGCCTCTCCCCACTCTGATCCCTCAATAAATCAATAACACTTGATTTGCGTTGCACCTTTCATGCAGGTTATTGTCATCCTGAGTGCAAATTTAAACAGCTAAAATATTCAGACTAGTGCACGCAAGAAATCTAAACTTAATTGGTTAAAAGAAGATAAAGGACAATAACAGATACAAAGATATGGGAATAAAAATGGAATAAAGAAAATCTAATCAAAAAGCAGACTAAATTGGTTTTAAAGTTCAGTAAAAAGGTTCATCTTAAGCATACTTATCTAAATGTGACCTACCATGTTATTCTGAGTAGGAAGGGATGTGATTACACATTATAATTAATAAGCTTGAAGGTGGATTTTGCTTCGTATCTGTTTTACGTGAATTAATGTCCAAAAAATAGAAAATCAATTAAAAATATTATCAGGTTAGTTCAATCCTGCAACCTGTAGAGATTTACATTCTCAGATTGCAAAGTGAACCGTCAGAACTAAAACTCTGTGATGGATGTGTTGCAGCAGCGTAGAGCCTCTTACCGGGCATTGATCAGGTACTCAGCCAGGCTGATACTGGCATGGGTGCCGGTGATGGTGACCTGTCGGTCGGTGGAGCCCTCCACGGGGTTGGCGATCTTGATCTGAGCCCCTGACATCGAACGGATCTCATTGATCTTTGTGCCCTGACGGCCAATGATGCAGCCAATGAGCTGAGGGAGGGAAACAAGGTGACAACACATGAGCACCTTCAATCCCACACAGGAGGGGAAAAAAAAAAAAAAAACAATAAAAAAAAAAAATGTCTTTCTCTGCAAAGAAAAGTAAAAAAACATGACTTACATCGTTTGGAATGGTCAGCTCATGAGAGCCAGTTTGTGCAGAGGCATCCATCCCAGCTGAAGAAATGCAAAGAAAGTGTGTTGACGAGGTGGATTATTACAAATCTAGAGTAAACGCATTCCCTCTTTCAATCTGTCCACCTACCCTGGAAGCCCTGGTTGCTATGTGCAATAGGAAAGGGGCTCTGCTGCATGGCCAGCTGGTGAAGTTTGGTGAGCTGCGGAAACAATGGAGGAAACGACGCCGGCAGCAAACAAAAGCATGAGTGAGGACAATCTAGGGCACACAGGTGGAAATTGTGAAATGATTTCCCTTTAGTAAGTGGTTAATGTGATGATGAGAGGAAAATATGAAGCGGAACATGGAATTGGTGGGTTAGCCTTACAAAAAAAGGGGGTTATCATTCATTTAAATGTTAAACAAGTAAAAATGTTTGGAATTGTTGGATGGATATCAGGCAGGGGGGGGAGGGGTGGAAAAACAAGAGTCAGTGGGATGGGATAAGAAGGTGGCATGACTTCCGAAGGGACCGAAGTTGCAAATATATTGATCACTTACAGAGGGGCCTTCACTTACATCAGGCTGTGGAATGGCATGCTGCCCTTGGACAGCGTATGCCTGCAAGGAGACAACAGCACTTAGGAGGGTGTGGCAGTGTCACGCACAGTGTACTCAACATCAATCAGTATCCTGTATCCTTGGTGTGCTACCAGAACAGTGCTACATGCTACAGACAGCAGCACACCTGCAACCACAGCTGGGAAAGTTAAATCCCAGTGATTACAAGTGATTCAGTAAAAAGTGGAACCAAAAGAGTAGACCGTTACCTGACCACCTGCAAAGATGACAGGAGAGCCTGAGGGTTTGGGTCTGTACGGGATGGTCACACCCTTTGGTGGAGACTAGAGAAGACAGAAATATCCCCCACGCACTGTTAAAGTAACATCAACAAACAATAAAAGCATCATGGGTATCAATAACAATCAATCACAGGTGTGTGTGTGTGTGTGTGTGTGTACCTCAAGCATGACAACGCAGATCTGCTTGACACACTCGATAATGGACTGTGGGGTCCCTGCAACGGTGATGGCACGCTCTGTTGAGTTGGGCAACATGTCCCCTGCTACTTGTACCTGAGCTCCGGCCGACTGCAATGACACCCCAGAAAAAAAACCCAATTAGTCAGGACCAATCAGGGGGTGAGAGCCAAACGTTTACAAAAAGTAAAGAGCAATGACAAACCTCTCTGATTTCCTTGATCTTGCAGCCGCCCTTGCCAATGAGCGAGCCACACTGGCTGGCAGGCACGACGAGGCGCATGGTGACCGGCGGTTTGCTGGTGGCTGTACTGTTAGTCATTGAGGTGCTGATGTCCTGGAGGGAAGGTGACACGACAGGAAGGGTTAGAAAACTTAGAAAATTATTATTCAATAACATATGGGGGGAAAATCAACACTACTGTAGACAAGTGTGTACAATCCTTCCAAAAGAGACTGAAGACCCTGTTCATCTGGACTCTGCTTAGCCTCCTCCCTTCACTACACGTACACAAACACGTACAGGGAAACCTCCAAGCGTGTGGTGGAGGAACTATACTGCTTTAATGACACGTGTTGCGTACGAACAGAGGATAAAGTGCTGCAGGTTGAGCAGGACACCACCCGTGCTGAAGCTCTGAATGTGCCGGACCCTCCTCCCCAAATAATCAGGTATTCTAGGCATTCATCGCATGTCTCAAATTTAAGATGCACTGAGAAGATCTCACCTCCTCCAGTTTCTCAATGATCATGGAGAAGGCTTTAAAGATGGAGGTGGTCGGTCCCGCCAGGGTTATGATCCTCTCCGGACAGTTCCCCTCTGAGATGTTGATGCGAGCTCCACTCTGCACAGACAAAGGGAACAAAAACGGGAAACATCATCAGCCGCCGTGTTATCATATGATGCATGAGTCACTGAAATAGTTGTGTAGTTGTGTATAAAAAAAACAAACAAGCGATCTAACCTCCTCTCTCATCTTCTTCACCGACTCTCCTTTCTGTAACAATAACACAACTTTTAGAAAACACACCGTGGGGACAGGATGCAGATAAATCACTGACAGTATATAACTTACCTTGCCGATGATGCTGCCAACCTCCTGCAGACGAGAACAAAAAAAAAATGCACATTAAAGCAATTCAGTGTGTTGTAAATACTGATGTTTGCCCTCATTAAATGGAGACGTGCATGCAGACTCACCTTCCCGTGCATGAGTAGCCTGATGGTTAAGGTGACATTAAGTCCTCCTTCAACCAGGCTAGAGTCCATTTCTGCAGGTGAATCCACGGTGTCGAACTGAGCCAACAAACTGGGGGTCTTTGGTCACTGGTCCAAGGTCTGCAAAACAGAGCTGGCCAATTAGTGGACAATCATAAAGTAGTCACTGGTAAACTATGAAAGACACGTTGGGAGGGCAGAGAGTCTTGTTTACTATGAAGCTGCTGTCAGATGCAGATCAATGAAGCTCGTCCAGCATCGTGTGACGCGTTTTAATAACGTTAGCTGATCATGCTAAAAGAATGAGGCGCTTCAGTCCAGTAATTCACGTTAGACTGGCCCGGGTCCACTCATTCACATTGGCACAATGACCCACTGTCTTCCCTCGAGGGGCAGTGTCTACTTCCTGGGAGCAGACAGCTGTGGCGACATAGCTTTTCGATCTATATTTCCGGCCTAAATGCAGATAAATAAATAAATAAATGTTGTAGCTGCTATGTATGGAGGGTGCAATGATACAGTCAGTACGGATAACGTTCACACCGCAGCTACCTTTTTTTAGAAAAGAGCATCACGGTTAGTCACGCAAGCAACAACTGAATGCTAAGTTAGCATCGTAACATAACTTCCTAAATTAGCACCTATATAATTAACTTCACTGTGGGGATATTTAACCACCACGTCTGTTAAACACACTCTTAAAAGACAAGGGCCAACAACTGACTCCTAAATCGGCCACAAAGTTCTGTAATTTTCCATCCAGCTCGCTAGCGTTAGCCTAGCCCGATCCAAGAAGTAGCCTGATCCCGCGGCCTACGGAGCGCACCGAGGCACGCCGTGTTATCCCCCCTCCCTCCCCCGTCCTTCACTGTGGAAGCAGAACACAAAAGCCGTTATTCGCGGAGGTCTTACCCGAGCCGTGGCTGGTGAGAGTGTCCGGGGGTGGGTGAGGGTGGCGAGGGTAGAAGGGGAGAGGTTCGGGAGGGAGTTGTAGAAGGATCCGGGGAAGAGGGAAGAGACGCCGCTGTTCGATCGGACTCCACTCTTCTGTTTGGCACAAAAGACAGAATGGATTCAACTTTGACCTCTCAACGGCCCCGCCCCTCTACCGGGGTCAGCCCCGCCCCTCTCCTTCCTCCTCCCGTCCACCACGATGTTAATGTTTATTAAAGAAAAACGTATATAAATATTATTATTCAGGTAAAATTATTACTATTAACACACATTTTTAGGTTTTAAAAATATCTATATTAATATGTACTATGAATATTGTACAGACTGGTGTGTTTACTGTGGGATGGAATATTCTGCTTCACTGAATATTTATATAATAATTAGTTAATTCTGCGTACATTTCACATACAACTGTAATATTAGTACTTAGTGGCTCACTGATAATAGTTTATTTTATGGATAATTATCGCTTTTAAAGATTCTGAATGAATGATTTAAAAAAAATGTGGATGTGTCCTGACGCCTCTCTACATTAATAACACACTGCAGCAGTTTCCTCAATGTCCAACAGATGGCGCAATAACTCTGTCAGGAATCTGTACTGAGCTGCTCCTCTTTTAAATCCTACATCCTTTCTGACGTATTGAATAAGAAGCCTTATTAGTTAAAATAAATAAAATAAAGGGAATTAACTATCTAAATCTAAATGTAGGCTAATAGTGTCATCAGAATAAGGACTATTTTGTCAAATGAGTCAGCACTCTAACCTAAAGAGCAGGACAGCAGTAATTATTCTATTAATTATCACACCGTAATCTCTCAATATAGAGAGATTACATACAGTCGGCCACAGAGGCTCCTCTCGGATTCTGTGAAGACAGTTGGTCAGTAATCGGATCATATGGTCAAACAAGAACACAGCTGTCAAACATGGCCGTCAAATTGGCCTTTTCCATGAGTGCTTAGTTGATTTTAATAAAATCTGGCGACACTGTGTTTTAAATATTAATTTTATATTGGTCTGATGTGTGCACCTCTGGACTAATGATCTCACAAAAACTGCTGATACATTATCAATGTGGCCAAAAGGAAGACTTCAGGAATTCACCTCTTGACCTGAAAATAATGAGCTTCAGCTTCATTATAAGGCCTTAAAAAACAACAACAATATGATTGATGACTTTCCGCTTCATGATGGATTGCCTTGTTTTGTGCAAGGGTTGTTGTTTTGTCACATGATTGATCGGTTAAATGGTGTTTAATTATCAGCTGGAGTTTATTTTGAATTAAAAGAGAATAGAAATACTGGATTGTGGCGTGGAGGACGATATGAGCCAGGAAAGCATGAAGACACGGATCAAATGGAACAGTATCGCCCTACAACCATGTGTTCATGGTCTGGTTGACAGCATATTCTGCCTGAACACACTCGGCACATGTTCATTAATCTGGTGCACATCAGAGCGCCCACAATACAATTAGCCAATGGTCAGAACGGCTCACTATTGTCTGTAACTAATCTTTTTATTCTCCTGAATCGTTAATCTTCTGTAAATCCAATTCTCAATCAGCGCCGATAGGTTTGCACACTGGATCACGTCTGGCTCTCATGAAGACACGGAGCTTCACTTCAAGCAGTTCGCCTCAGCACTTCCTGTCTTCTTTTCTTATTTATTTATTTATTTTTTTTATCTCAAACATGAATCCAGGCAGTAGAGCTTGTTTTACAAAGCCATCTGCAGTGCTGCCTGATCCGTGCCAGGCTTACAAGACTGGTGGTGATTGAAAAAAGAAAAGGAATAAGAAACATAGAAGGATAGCTGACCAGATTTGGCCCAATCAGAGACCGTCATGCTCTAGTTGCAGGTATAAGTACTCCTCCAGCAGACATGGATATGTGTGAGAGGTAAATACATGGGGAACACATGACAGCAGGGAGAAGGAGCTGATCACTGAGGGATGGATTCTACACCAGAGAGGAGCTGCAGCCTTTTATGTGTGTGTCCTCCCTGTCAAGCAATTACTTACATAATCATCTGCTTACTTTAAACTCTGGAGCTTTTTCCACACAGTTTTATGCTCTTTTACTTTTGCTCACGTCCTCTCTCTTATCTCCCCACCAAAGTCAATGCAACCTCCCTTCTGTTTTTCTCCTTCACTGCCTTTATCTGACATGCCCACTGGCACTCTCTCTCTCTCTCTCTCTCTCTCTCTCTCTCTCTCTCTCTCTCTCTCTCTCTCTCTCTCCAATGGGGCTTTATTGGCATGAAAGTTTTGTACAGAAAGTAATATTAACATTGATTTGTATTAATTATATAAACAGTATATATTATGTAATATACCTCTTATATATTTTATATAGATCATCATCATCATCTCTCTCTCTCTCTCTCTCTCTCTCTCTCTCCTGTCCCTTGCCCCTCCTCCACAGGTAAAGTTGTCATTCACTACTGTACATGAATTGTAGAATAAAAATGGAACTCGCCCACCTCACGTCCTCACATTGTCAGCTGTCCCCCCCCCCCCCCATCCCCCGTCATAGCCGGCCCGGTGCAACGCTCACATCAATGTTGCATCACCGCTCTGTGACGCAGGGATTCACATCTGGAGTCAGACTGTTGTTCTGCTGCACGTGGATATTGTTTTTAATGACTGTATCTCCAAATGATCTCAATTACAGTGTGAAACCTGATGACACACTCGATGGCAGAGAGAGAGGGAGAGAGAGAGAGAGAGAGAGAGAGAGAGAGAGAGGAGAGAGGGCTCCAATTAGTCATCTAACTAGCAAGTGGCTAAAAAAAAAAGTAGCAAAGAAGTTGCAAATCCAGTGTAGCCTTTTACGTTTGGTATCATAATACATTGACATTGGCATTCAAACTGTGTGTGTGTGTGAGTGTGTGTGTGTGTGTGTGTGTGTGGAGGCAGTAGAAGGTTCATGTTTGACAGAGCCGTGGGCAAGTTGTACAGATGTGTTAACTCACTAAAGTGGAGATGCAGACCTGCACAGCGGGCTGGAATCTCCTCTGCAGGGGTGCGAACAGAACCCTGTGTGTGTGTGTGTGTGTGTGTGTGTGTGTGTGTGTGTGTGTGTGTGTGTGTGACGGCGACGTCACTACCTGTTTCCACTGCCGTAGCCGGATGGGCCTGCAGGGGGTTCCTCAGCAATAGGTGACACACCCCCCCTCCCGAAAAATAAAACGTCCAGTCAGGAACCAGAAAGGCAACAGAGTGGCTGTGATCCCCCCCCCCCCCCCCATCTCTTATTTTAGGACGATCTCCCCCTAAAATAGGCTGCTCCCACAGAGAGGAGTAATTGGCGTGATATCTCGGGGGCACGAGGGTGACGAGCGTCTGTGTCGTACAGCCAATCCTCCAGCCGACAGCTCTCTGGACCCATGCTACATGCTACATGCTATTGGAGCAGAGCGGAGGACGGTATTTAGTTCAACAATATGCAGCTACATAATCTATAATAATAATGTGTAGTGCCGCCTATAGTGTCATGTATAACAGTACTTTGTAATGATGGATGGATGCAGAAGCCATTAAGATAATAATTCAGATTTGAATTCTATTTTAGCATTTCTAAATCACAATTTCTCAACATAATATTAAACAAACTTGCTTATTATAGGTTGTATTCATGTTAAGGTATATTTTTGGACGTACAAGAAAAAAGAAAAGGACCCCCTGCAGTAACTCTGCGGACCCCTATAGGTCCCAGACCCCCCTGTTGAACATCTCTGAGCTATAGGATATATTTATATATACTAATCATGAAATATCCGCTGCATGATTTTGACATAAAATACATATAATATGTGCTCTTCAGGAGTGTGTTATTTGTGTTGCTTTATGATCTACTCCGTCCTTCATTGTTTCTTTTAATTTTCAGACTCTGATGGCGGCTGAAATACAGATGTTAACCTCGGACGACATCCCTTCATGTTTCCCTCGATGACTCGAGGGTAATGAAATATCTGAAATATGAAATATCTCAACAATGGTTGGAAGGATTGCCACATTTCTCTTGGTGTCCAGAAGATGAAGCCCACTGGCTTTTCCACTCCATCATTAATTGACAGTTTTTTCTTCTACTGTTGGATGAATTGCCCTGAAACTCGGTGCAGACTTTTGGAGACCCCTCCATTGTCCATCTGGTGCTTTCTTTAAGTCAAACACTGAATTTGATTTATGACCAAATACTTGCAAACCCTAATGACACTCCTATTGGACTCAGCTGTACGCTGTAGTTACGGCTAATTAGAACAAGGTAAACATCATTTAGCTCCAAGCAGCCCTCCGTATCAACCTCCATCTCTCCTCCGAGTTGCCAAAAAGCAACAATACATAGAATGAATTTAATCCAAAAATAATGGCAGATCCAAAATGGCTTTTTCTTTTAAGCAGCTGTAAGCTAAAGAAAATATGGAGCGACACCTGGCAGATATGCTTTTTGAGTAATCTAAGAGAAACAATCCTCGGAGGAAAGCGTTGAATATGGGAATGGTTACATGAAACAGATTGTGAATGACAGAACGGAGCGATGTGATGGAGCTCGCAGCGAAGCTTGGCAGTTGACGGTGGAACAGCTTTCTCCCTCCTACAAGACACTCACTATACATCATGCACTGCTCACAGGGAGGCCGGAGACAAAGCAAGAGCTATCTCGCTCCTTTCACCCTCTCCCTGCCAGAAATGTGTCACGATTTGTGTTTTTGGGTGCGAGGGGTTACGACGACGCCGAGTATTAAACCTCATTTTTTTATTTTTACGCTTTGCTCTCATTTGAAATTCCTTTCTTAACTTAATGAACCGCACAAAGTACACTAACGTGATGGATGGAGTGTGTGTTTGTTTCCTCCATCTGGAACATAAATACAGAAGAAGAAGAGATATAGTTGTATATCATACTTATATATACTTAGAGTGCTGTTTTGAGACTGGCTTTGTTTGGCGTCTACCTGACTAGATCCATCAGGACTTCTACAGGCTGCTGGTGCTAAGCTGATCAGACACGGTCTGCTTATCTCTTCAGCGTTTCAGGGAAAGCTTTAAGTGAAGAAGAAAAAAATGCACCACATTAAGGCTGTTGAATTGTATTTAACTCCTCGTTCTTTGAGTATTTTAGTAGTATTTAGTATTCTAAATAGCAAATCCAGGTCTAATGTTGGTATAAAACCAATTCAATTCAACAGACAAACATCACAGCGCTTTGAACTTTATGTGCTTTATTTGTTTTCCCTTTCTGTCCATTTTTTTCTGTCTATGAAGAACAAATTTTAGCTCCCGCATCTAATTTCACAACACTCGTTTCTCAATTATTCACTGTCAGGCCATGCTGAGCTAAACTAAGCTGAGATAAGGTGAGACTTTATTGATCCAGGGGAAAGTCACAGATGGTCTGTGATGGTCAATAGAACAATCAAAGATATGGTATCATTATATGTTATATAATTCAATATATTGTTAGTTTGTATAATATTACTCCCATAGTAATGATAATACTGGTCATATTATACAATCAGGATCATCAAGAAATGGCCAAATACCTACATTGGTTTCTGTTCAAGGGCCCACTTAAGAGATTGCAATGCAAGCTGTAAATCTGTAAAATGTAATAAACAGAATATGCACAAAATATTAGTTTCTGCACCAAGAGGTTAAGATAATACTACATTTTAGTCGACATCTTGTGTTTAAGTTGGGATATGCAATGTAAAGACAGGGCAATGAATTAGAAATTCTAGTTTATATTAAAAGACAATTTGAACCTGGTGTTGCACAAGTCACATGACCCACATCCACTCAGGCTTTGCTGTGTTAAAAGCCACATTTTAACTCACCTGGACCCAAAGGCTGGATTGGAGTCTGACAATGCAGGTGGAGATACAAGTTCACTATCGCTGAACAGGGAAGCTGAGTGTCCGTCAGCCCTATGGAAGAGGACAAGTTGAAACAATAAATAAATAAAAATTCAGCTTACAACTGGCAGTCTTGGTGCCCGTTTGGATATCCACCCTTGGATCAGCTACAGAGTTATTAGTCATGGTCTTATCCAATCAGCCATCCTTAATGTTTGTGCTACTGGGCATTACTCTGGAGAGGACAGATTGTCTTTTATTGTCAGTTTGATGTCAAACTGGAGATTAGTCATACTCACGCAGTAGCTGGCGGGACACACCTCTCTTTGTGTGTGTGTGTGTGTGTGTGTGTGTGTGTGTGTGTGTGTGTGTGTGTGGATGTAATATTTGCATTTGTGCCTCCAAACATCTGTATGGCCATTATTCACTCTGACAAAACACTCATGAGCAGCTTTGGATTCATATATTTAATATAAATTGTGTATGGGACTATGGATCACGATCATGTCTTTTGCATTTTTAGAGAATTTGGGGGTCAAAAGGCTATATTTTAATTACACTACTTTTAAGCCAACATACATGAAAACATGTTTCAACAAAACCTGAACAACTACAACCTATAATAAAATATAAATCTTATTGTTGCAGGTCTGTTGTTGTTAAGCTTTTTATAAAACAACCCCCACTGTAATGTAGTACACTACCTATTTCTGGCCACTTGGGGGCAGTGCAAACAAGCTGCGAACACAATGCGGATGTCGCTTCAATATGGCGAACTTGTTAGCAAACCGTGGTTATTTAACTTTTCAGCCGGCAGACACGAACAAACATCGTCTTTCATCTTAAGTCAACCGATTAACGTAAGTTTAACACCATTAACACTATTTTAAGTCCGTTTATTTATATGTTTTATATCTCTACCGAAGTGTGTCTCTTTAGCTGCTAGCTTAAATGCGCCGCTAGCTAACCGCTATCGTTGCAATAAACAGGTTGTGTACGGTTTTTATTTCTTCTTAAAACTTCGTATTTGTTGAAAACAGCCGTCCGCTGCAGCTGGGAACAATATGAGTGAACAAAAAACCGTAAAGTTGAGAAAAAAAAACAATGAGCTAAGCGATGCTAAAACCCGTAGAGACGAAGCCCCGATGATGAATCACCAAACCCGCGTTCACGTCATTTCATCCATTACGACAGAACACATTATTATTATTATTATGTCCGTCTTAATTGCTGTTAATGAGACTTTACTGACCAGTGAGAAAGCTCCACCTGATGGATGAAGATCACAGATGCAACTGAAAGCTCCAGAACAAATCGAGTAAGTGCTCCATTAAAACTATATGATTACAGTAGGTTCTGTGTGATCAAACATTATGTATTTACACTGAATGCTTCATAAGGGAACACAGTTATTATTATTATTATTATTATTGAAAGAATAGCAACACGTCAGATGTCCATATATGCTCATGTATCTATGTCATAGCTGGCTGTGAATCATTTTAGTGCTTATAAACGACCATTTAAAGTGATACAGCTGACACCAACATTTTTCTTTTTTGGTCTGTGTGTGTGTGTGTGTGTGTGTGTGTGTGTGTGTGTGTGTGTGTGTTTGACTCTTGACGTCAGTAAAAATCCTGTCTGCAGCCCTGTGGGTATTTTTTATTTATTTTTTATTTCTGACTCACATTCACAAACTCATTTAAAAGGAACATCTTACACTAAAATAAACCCCCCCACGGGAGTCAGTCACTCACGGCGTTGAGCTTAAAACTAGTGGATTAAATCGACGAGTTGATCGACAGATACATTGATTTAGATATTGATTAACCATTCGAGTCCAGCAGGATTAGCTGCTTCTTTTTTCTTCTTACCTTTATAATTAACTATAATAATTATGATCAATAAGCAGCACGGAATGGTCTTTGACTTTACTGTAAAAACAAACAACCATGAGACTGCAGAGCCGTGTTTTTTTGAATGAACCCCCCCCCCTCCCGTTTAAAGTCGCGTTTCCTTGAATCACCACAGATCCATCGTTCGTCAGGAAACGCGACAGGGACGCGCGCGTGCTCCTCTTCTCTGCGCGCGGGATGATTCATCAACCACCGTTTGCTCACGAGACGAGTGATTTCGTGTAGTTCGTTTTTCGGAGCTGAGTGTTTTGTCGCCCTCCCTCCTCCACCACCACCACCACCTCCACCTCCTCCACCCCCCTCCACCACCACCTCTCATCCCGCGTCTCGACGGACCAAACGCTGCTGCAGCGGCATCACCACCACCGGCAGGCAGCCCTCCAAACTGCGTTTCCCCCGCCGCGATGGATGCGTCTGTTTCCCGGTGAGCTGCTACCAGAGCGCCGGCTGAACTGTGGGAGGAAAACAGCGACCAAAAAGAAAGAAAACATATATATATATATAAATATATATTCCTAGCGATGTTATAGGACCGTGTTGTTTACCTCCCCCGACAGATAAACAGCAGCCGGCTGATGGTGATACCGCGGCCGACATGTAAAGAGATGGATAACTATTCCCGTGTGACCGACAGCCATCCGAACCACGACAACATGACCAAGGTAAGCCTGCTTGTTGACAGCTTTCAGGGGGGTTTACATCGGGCGTTGCGGGGATCCAGTCGGATCGGAGCCGCATCGTTGCATCGGAGTTGAAATGGACGATTCGCCTGTTTTTTTAAAATTAATATACATAATATATCTCTATATATAGGTCGCTGTTCACCTGTCGACTCGCGAACGTGTCAGCTGCAAGCTGTGAGTGACTTTGTGTAAATGTCATGTCAACAGTCTGGTGTTTTTGTGTGAATGTGACTCTGGACTGCACAGGTACAAGCCGAAGTCAGTTCACTAAAGGCACATGTTTAGAAGATGTGTATCGTTTATAATTGACAAAGTTATCAAATTATTCTGCAGTCATGATTTAAACAAGTGAAACTCTGAAATGGGGGGACTTCCTTTGAGAACAATTATATGCATCTCTGTTAGCTTTCATCTTGAAATAATCAGCAGTAAATTACCATTTACTTACACTTGGTTGGCCTGGCTCCCCCCCCCCACATACACACACACACACTTGGCTTTTGATGAGTACACAATTAAGCGCACTCCTTCTATAGCTTCCCCTTTGAAGTTTTGTCAGTAGAATAATTAGAAATCATAAGTGTTTTCTTGTAACTAAAAGGAAAGAAACATAATTTCCTCCGATGCCTGGGGGGGTTTGATCGATTGCCAGTTTTGTGTTTGGTAGTTGTCAAACACGAGTCCCTGCATTTAAAAGACAATTTTTGTTATGGTGGAAAAGGCAGATTAATAATTAAATCCGCTGCTCAATAGGACTGGAAATCTGTGGACGGCGCCCTGAAGGATTTGAGTGTGTCGGTGTACAAGCCTCAGCCTGTTGGGTTTACACATAATGGTGTAGGCTGAATGGTCTATACACCTTCTTTTTTATGTTTCCTGAACCTGTGGTGTGATAAACAGCTGGAATAGTACTGGAGAAGCTGTGGGTGTCCTGTGTAAAGCAGCTCTGGTGGTGGTGGTGGTGGACGACTGTATAGGCTCTCACTAAGGTGTCAGTGTCATATCTGCTGCCAAGGAGACAACAGCCGCGATGATACTGTACCAGAGTTTGAAGAAAACCCAGCTGGCTCCGATCCAGCATGGTGGGTGTGTTGTTGTTTTTTTTTCTCTTTCAAAAGGCTTAGTCAGGGCTACTGCGGGGAGTGATTAGACAAGATACTGTACTGTATCATACACATCAGCATGACGTCAAAGGGCACAGAGCATTAACAGTCCTTCCACATCAACACCCTGTGGAGTTCTGCAATAACTGAAGCTGTTTCTGCACAAATACGTCATGTTGGCATTTAGATCACTGTCGTGGAAATCGTCGTCCTGTGGAAGCTCCCTACCGTCGCTCACATTTGCTGTCCTTCAGGACAATTTAGTTTTATGCTACTTTATTTCCCCTTTCCACATTTCAGAGGGAAACGGCATGCAGAATGGACCATTTCAGAAGCACACGTAGCCTATTACATCGTAGTTATTGATGCGTCAAGGTGAGCGTGCATCACTTTGATGTGGCAGCTGGCAAAGGTGAAACTAATTTTAATTATTTTATGTACTGTCGGACGGCTTAATCTATAATAATACACTGTAATTTGTTGATTGTTTTTTTGTATTAAAATCTTAACATGCAAAGCAACTTGTAACTAAAGTCTAGTAACTAAATGTGGAGTAAAAAGTACAATGCTTCCCTCTGAAACAAAGCAGAAGTACAAACTAGCAGTAGATGAAAATACTCAGTAAAAATGTTACTTCATGAGTATGATTAAATGTATAGTTACTTTCCACGACTGCATTTCCTTGACAGCTGTTGTTCCAAACCACTTTATGAATAAACGTACGATCAAAATATAAAACACGACATTCTGTTCCACATTTAATCACCCAGCAAAAGCACTTCCACATTAATGCATCAGTAATGGTTACAATGAGCAACAATTAACGGAGCATTTAAGCAAAACACAAAGGTAGCAAACATCATCGACTCAGTAAAGTAGAGAAAAATAATGTGTGGGTGCATAAATAAATACATGAAATGAGGATACAATAATAAAATAAACTAGTAAAGAGTGACTCATCTACTGACATATTTAGGTAATATACATACAATAGGTGAAATATAGTGCTATATATTTGTAGATAACTGTTTAATTTATTTCAACTTTTGATACTTTAGAAACATTTTACCGATAATACTTGAAGTAAGATTTTCGCTGCAGGACTTTTACATGTAATGGAGTATTTATACATTTTTTTTTACATCTTATTACTACTTTCAAGTAAAATAACTCAGAACTCGAAGAGGAAGACGAGTAGAAATGTGTTGAAGCCTCGTTTGTGTTCGAGCTTCTGCATTTCAAGGCATCCCGAAGTGTGACTGGCCGTGCTGGGCCGCATTAGCTGTGTTATGAGAAGGGAAAGAGCAGAAATGTCACAAGGTATCGGCCTAATTGGCATTTCAATGGAAATGTACTTCCAAAGGCCAGCCTCTTCTGCTTTCTCCTGCTTCTTCTTCTTGCTGCTCGCCGTCCTCCCTCTTCGCCGGTCTCTCCCCTCCATGTCAGCCGTACATTATCCGCTGGGTGTAAGGTCAGTTGACAAACACAACGAGGTAATTACAATATAGCGGAATCGCCCGGCCTTTTTCATGTCACTCGTCACGCTGTGATATATTGAATGATGCAGAAGCCCGTAACCGAATCAGTATGGATTATTTAGCTTCCTGTGCGGTATGACAACTTGCGTTGATCACAAAAAAAGACAATACTAACGCGGTTAACCGCCCCCGTGATTACGTTTGACTTCGATAAAGCAGTGTAAATACAGTAGATATACAATTGCAAGCTGTTGTTGTTGTTGTCTCTGTATTTACCATAGCAACAAGCCGTCAGTGTAACTTGCTGTTCAGGCAGAAGAACGGCGCTCTGAGCTCAGCCATGTGTGCACTTCCTCCCTCTCTCCGAAAGTGTCTCAGTGCTCCATCTGATCGGCTATTGTCTCGTCGCCTCCTTGTATAATAAAAAAAATAAATCTGTGGATGAAGCTGGACTCATACGGAGAGCGGGAAAAAATGGTGTGATTTCATCCCTAAGGAGAGCGGGTCATCTCGCTCTATAGCTCCAACAGAGAGCGAGGTTTTAATGACCTTAGTAATGTAGCTGTGAGCTGATGAAGTGTTTTGGAGGTGATTAAAGGCTGCCTCCTCCGACGCTGCTCTCTGCTGCTGAGTCAATGACCTTTCCTGCCATCAGGTCACTGCGCTCAACAATCTCCTCTTCTTTCTCTTTTCATTTCCTTTTCCTCTCCTTTCATCTTCTCTATACCCCCCCCCCCCCTCTCCTTTTTTCTCCTCTCGTCTCATCTTTTTTTTCTTTTACCTCCCTTTCTGGTATTTTATCAAAAAATATTTGTTTGCAGTTAATACAAATTGATGCACAAATTATTGATTTAGAAGTTGATTTGAATTGTTGAAAATTTAAATTTGTTGAAATTTGAATGTTTCATCTTGGACTTTAAAGGTTTGTTTTCTTTTCTTGGTGCAGAAATTTAAATTTAAATGGGAAATGAGTTCACGTTATTATTTTGTGTGCACAAAATTTAAAAAATCGAGCGTTATTAATGTTTTTCATTTTTGCTCATTTACTCTCCTCTTCCTCCTCTCCTCTGCCCTCCTCTCCTCTCTTCTCCTCTCTCTCCTCCACTCTCATCTCCTCTCCTCTCCCTCCTCTCCTCTCCTCTCCTCCCCTCTCCTCTCCTGTCTGACAGTTTGTTTAATGGGAAAAAAAGGACAACGCCAATCAAATGATAAACCTGCTCGCCACGTCACGCCAAACAACTCTCATTTCTCTCTGCGTCTCAGCATTCATCAAATCCGAGTTGTAACGGCTCAAATTTCCCACTTCTTGCATAAGAGCTCAAAATAGAAGCAACTGTTTTACATTAGGGCCCTGACAAGCATCTTGTTATCTCGCCTGCATGTGTCATTTTTACAATAAGTCCCTGCCTGGGCTGCGTTCGCTGAATGGATCCTCTGACACAAATTTGCATGTTAAGCTGAACATTCCTCAACGGGGACCATTAATCAGCACACAGCAATTAATGAGTCTGTGTCCCCTGGTGATTAATTATGTCTCATGTGTCCAATGTGGGGAGGAGATTCCCACCAACAGCTGTTTGTTACATGTCACTGTTTTTATGGCAGTCCATATTTTTAGTTCAACGTAGTTTTCTCAGGGATATGAAACACTGGAGTTGGGGTTTAAATGATATCGACGTTCGTTGATGATGATTTTGTATTTGCTCCATGTGAAATTCAATGCGACTTAAAATTAATTGATATGGCGGGGAAACAAAAACAAGCCTTGATGTGGAAGCTGCCTAGCAGAGAACGGAGAGAGGCGTTCGCTGTGTGAGAGAAGAACGCTGGGTGATTTTCAAAAGCTCTGGGATATTTTGTTTTGCCACTACAAAGACAATTTCTATAACCTTTGCTTGAGTTTCTGGGGGCAGTTCTTGGTGATTGTGTCTGTGGGTGGTTTGTATGTGTATGTATGTATAAAAATAGTTTTTGGACATGGACAGAGCTCACAGGGTTTCATTGTAATATCCGCTGCCCTTGAATCGCAAGTTGGCTTTAATTACTTCCGAGCATAAGAAGTATATAAGAGAACTTGGTGTTCAAAACAGATGTTTTTTTTGTGTCCTTTTGGAAAATGTGCTTCCCTCTGGCTGGCAGGTCCAAGAACAAATGCATAAATTCACACACATATTCCAGAGGAGTACAGGATGGCAGATAGATGGAATGAAAAATGCTGGGAATCCTTGCTGCATAAGTGTGAGGGGAAAGATCAATGCTTCAAACTTCCTGCAGCCAGATTCTTATAATTAACACCAAGTTAAATTGATTGAGTCATCATGAATTCCATATATATTATTACTCGCTGCAGAGCGATTGGTTGTCTTGGCTGACATGTACACAAGTTGCTTCAGTGCGAGGTCGCCAGTGAGCTTGACAGGGAGTCAGAGAGCAGATCTGAGCCCTCTGAAGATTAACACCATGGGATGGCTGCCTTCTGGCTTCTGCCCTCCGATTACATTCACCCAAACCAAGAGCTGACCCCGGTTGGGCCTGTGTGTGTGTGTGTGTGTCACGGCGGCCCCGGGCCTCCTCCAGCACCATATGGATGCAACATTTCATGTTGTCGTGCCCGTTGCCATCAGCACTCACCGCTACAGAAAATAGTTTTCACATTTTGGCGTGCATGGCTCCACAGATACAAACATCAGGGTCCCATGTGTCAGCAGGGATGAGTAACACGTCTGACCGAGACTGATGCATATTTGTGAATGTGCCCTTGGTTACACAATTATTAAGCGTGTTTGCTAAAATAGAGTCTAAATATAGTCTTTCATTTCACACAAAGTAGGGCTGGCTGATATGGCCAACATCGCATGTCACAATATAGGTCATTTTTATATTTTGATAACGATAGACGATATAGCATTATAGTTTTCTGGTAGATCAATAATTAAATAGTATTATGAAACAACCACATGGCAAAGTCTATTGTTTTTATACTCCTGTGTGAGTTAATTACTCAACAAATCCAAAGTATTATTTTCTCATTTTGAACTTTAGTGCCAAAATGAATAGTTTCATGTGAAATTATAGACAAAAATGTAATAAATATTTCTATATAATGAGTGGTAATGATGTAAAAAACTTAAAATGATATTGCCTCAAGGCATTTCACAGATTTTCTGAGGAATTTCAGTTAGTTTGCATTTACTCGTCCAACATTGACATAAGTCTGGAGGGAACTGGGCTGTTTAAAAAACAGATATAAAAGAAAAGTACCTCTAGAATTATAGCCTCAAATTTAAAGCGGAGTCTCTATTAATGTGAAAGTGTGAACGTTAATTTTGAGATAACTGTTTTTCCCCTCAACTGGACATATGGCAACCAAAACATAACATCTGGACTGTGAGAGTTCCTCACGCCGGTGTGATTTAGCTGTTTCAACACACTTCCACCAGCAGAGACTGTCAAGAATGTACAAACAAAAATCTAGGTCTTCATGTGCTAATAATCTTCATTAATTTCACAGAATCTCAAGGAGAACACCGACCTTTAAATATGTTAATGTGTCTCTACTGGCAGTAACCTGCCAGTCACTACCCTACTCCCATTAAATTAGTTACCCAAAGAATAAATGTGCTGAGTACAGGAAGCTCAAACTCAAACACTGACTGAAAACTTTATGTCATTGCAACCGGCATTTACTGTCTAACTGCTAACGTAATGATTCAAGGTTGACGCCCCCTTTCACTGACACTTGGACACACACACACACACACTCATTTGCATAGTGGATTTCAGGAAGGAATACTGCAGCCCTCGGTGAACTGCAGATTAAACTAAAGTTGAGTTGAATCACACCGCAGCTTTGCTTCGATTTAATCCTGCCTGTGCACGGTGATCTTGCATAATAAAGTGAAGCTGCTGACGTAGCTCCAGATAACAGAAAAAGTTCCTAAACTGCAGTGATATCATAAACTTCCAGTTACTTTGTCTCATTGAAATGACGTCAGAGCTTCCTACTAACTTCTGTTTTAAGTGAGGCGTTAGCGATGCATGTGTTCATTTCCGTTGACGATGTGTTTTTTTAATGTTTTATATTCATATTTATTATTATTGTTGAACGTTGCAGTACGTTCAGCAGCTTGTCGTTAACTGTGTCTGTCTGCTGTTTGGTGCTGAGCAGATCGAGGACAGGGGTTTTTTTTCCACTAAAACAACAGAGCGGGATGATAGTGGTGGTGAGAGTGAACCATAACAGGATTGTTGTGGGCTGAAAAAAAAAACCCAAAACGAACATGCTATAAATCTCCATCCAGCTGAGGGACTCTGGTGGAGTCAGGTGATGATTTCATTTCATCTTTTTCCACATTGAGTGTCCTTTTCCAGTCATCTGATCCTTTGTAAAAATGAAATTGATTGATTATAGAAGCTTTACAGACCATTATCCTTATGACAAAATAGTTGTTTACGCATTATGTTGATTAAAAATGTAACTTGAGTGGCCTTTAGAACAACTTTAGAACATCTTGTGAAGTAAAACGATGTGAGTTTAAAGAATCAAACTTTCTTCTGTGTGTGAGCTCTTTGAATATTAATCCATGTTTCATGTCTGATGGTTTGATGCACACACACACACACACACACACACACACACACACACAAACTTTGACTGTAGCTGGAAGGAGTGATAGTGCAGTGATCATCCTCAGCGGTGAGGCAATTTGAAGCCTGTCTCCCTTTTCACAGATAGATGCAACACGCCCCAGAGGACTGCTCAACACAAACACTCTCATGATCACTCACCCTCACTGTGACCTTCAAGCTAAATAGAACAGTTTGCCACATGACACGAGGCATGCTACTTTTTTTTCTTTTTTTTTTTCATTATTTGAGGTTTCGGTATCAGCCTGGATGCCGTTATGGGTTTTTAACTCACACAACACAAGACCTACACACCTATATACAGCAATAGCACACTGCGATAACCTAAGGGTGTTTGAATTTGACGTGCGTTATGTTTCATTCTTTGCTTTGTTAATCTCTCGAGTTTTAAATCCTCCAAATCTAAGTTGATACACCATCCAGTGCTCTCCATTTTATCTCGAGTGATTAGCCGTGCAAGAGATTTGCATGACAATGTGCTCCCATCTTCACACTCTTAAAACTTAGCTACGGCATTAGCACATGTAACATCTTATTTATTTATTTTTTTTGCGTGCTCTGGTATGCTATCAATATACATAATTCATGGTGCATTCATTCGTTACCCAAAGTGGAGCTTGTTGTGTTTAAGTAGCACTCAAAGTCACATGAATAATTGCTAATACACTATCGTCTCATATGTTGTACAAAGCATGACACGATAAATATTTCACAAACAAAATACTACCTGGTTATCAACCACGGTGCCTAATATATAGATTTATTCCCTGTTCTTTGACGTGGATGTGGGTGCTGTGTGCTTTTTGCTTGTTTTTGAGGGAAGGCGTGTGATGTAATAGAGAAACTTGTGTTGCTCTGCCTCTGCGGCAGAATAAGCGACAGAGGCGAAGAAAGGACTTCTGCAATTCCTCTGCTGTCTTGTGTCTCCGTGTGTACCTAAACCTCTCAGCCGCCACAGCCGGCTGTCCGTATCGCTTTTTGTCTTCAACGTGACCTGACCTCCGGTCTCACATTCATCCTGCGTGGAGTCTCGCTGGATGAGCAGGGTCACCCTGAGCTGTAAATGCCTATCGTGCTAACTGTAAGACAGCAGGGACAGCCCTCATGCCCACCCCACTGAGGGTATAAGTACTTATTTGTGTTTCTACAGGCTGTGCGCCTTTATTGTAAACACCACTGTTGCATAATTCACAGCGGGAGGGGGGAGGGGGGGGCAGCTGTTCCTGGAGACTGGCAGGTAATGGAGCAGCAAGATGCTCCCTGAGCCTCACAGGAAGCTGGAGGGCAAATCCAGGATGACTCGGAGATGTGATGCAGTTCGTGCCTTTCCCAAAGGGATCCTGTCTGGAAATATGACTGTAGGTCCTTGATATAAAAAAAAAAGTGCTGCTTCAGACTTCCTCTGGAACGCTGTACGTTACACGAGTATAGTCACGTGAACTTGAAATTAAATTAGGAGCTGACTCATGACAGGAATGTTAGTCTCAGATTCGCCACCTGCTTGGAGAGCATCTGTCTGTCATCGCAAGGCAATCTCCCTGTTCATGAATCTGTTGGTGGTGATGATTCTCATATGGAGGATTGCAAGGACTCCCAAAGGTCACCCTTTTTCTTCATCTATCTCTTCTCTCCATGTAATCTCATCTATTTTAATTTGTACATCACATTGAAACATATAGAGAGAGATTTAATACCGTTATATAGGAACTCTAGAATTCACATTTAGATAGCTGCTATGCTACTAAAAAGATTTATTTGATGCAGCTTCTGCATTTCAACATCACATCCTGGTATGGTGAACTCTGCTGTGACAAAGAAGATCCATATATAGAAATTGACTGATTGGCCCTAAAATCAATTAGAGATTGTCCTCATAAGAAGAACGACAATGTAAACTTTTGTTTCATTTGGAGGACTTGCGATGCAAATGTAAACATAAGATGTAAGACGAATATAGAAAATATTGCATTCTGCACCAAGAGGTTAAGACAGAGATCCTTTAATGAACATTTAGTCGATATCCAGGGTTCAAACTAGGATGCACAATGTACATACAGGGCAATTAGTTAGAAACGGCGAATATTCGTTTATTTTATAAAAATTCACAGTGCGTCATTTAAATATCAGCTTTGTTTTAACCCAGTCTTAAAAAAATAATGCATGCATAATTAATCCAAAAATGCAATCCTTACAACAGTTTGAACATTTACATCAATTAGCATATCAATACATTTCTATGCTAATTGATAAACTAGCTTGGAAAAAAAACACACTAGTATATTAGTGAGATTCAAAGAAAAGATTAATTTCATGATAGTATATTTGATTAAAATGGAATTAAAACTAAATTCATCTTTTTGTAGCATCTCCTCAGAGTGCAGGCGCATTTCTCTCTATTAGATTGTTGCGGTACTAGATTTGACAAACCATTGTGTTTGACTTGTAGTACCTCTCATATCGTATTATCCATTGTATCATCATACCGACGGAAACGTGTCATTTATGTCTTGCTGCTGTCTCGCTGCCGGGGATGCTCATGCTGTGTAAATAATTGCATAACATGAAGGTGTATTTATTCTTCTTTATGAAAGGTGGCTTGGTGGCCCTCGAGGAGAGAATTAAAATCAGCAGTGGATTCATTTCATTTCACTAATTTCTAATCGAACACCAGACGGCCTTGTTTCTCAGCCTGCGGCGTGTTCTTAAACTATACGCCGGTTGTTGCTCCTGCAGCAACAAGATCGATGTGTGGTTGCTGTCGGGGCTGCGTTGAATGCTTAGTGTGCAATAGATTTGTCAAAATGCTTCAAAGGTTGAGAGGATTGAGATGGAAAGAGAAGTGAGCAAATAACTTTTTTTCTTCTCCCTGAATGGTGGAGAGCGGAGGGTTTTCCTGCGAGGCAATATTCTCTGTGGTGTGCGTGTGATTGTTTCTGCCTGATCCTCCTGCATACGCTTGGTCACTGCGCTGCGTAGTCTCATTAGTATTGGTGTCAGTGCCTCTCCTTCAGCTGAACCTGCCATGGCACTACTGTAGTAAAGCTGCCGCATTGTCCCTGGATGGCCGATGTGAGGCTGCCAGCTCTCTCTCTCCCAAGGATGACTGAAATGTGGGCGAGCCTCAGAAGCTGAATGTCATGATTCAGGCAAAAGAAAGTAAAGCATGTTTTTATGTGGATGTGTTAGGAATAGGGAACCTGATAGAGCCCTTCATCCTGATCAACGCTAATGCAAACATGAAGCCTTCTTTAGAATGAATGGTGATGTAAAAAACTGTTTAAATTCACGTGAGGTCAGTTAAACATCGTTTATTATAAATATACTGATTATATAGCCCATCTAGTGGTGTGGAAGAAAGCTCTTCAGGTCCAATTCTGTGGCTGGTTCAGATGTGGTTTAATCACTGACAGTGGAGAAAGGAAGTCACAGCGTTGCCATAAAATCCTTTCTCCACTGTCAGTGATTAAACCTCATCTGAGCCAGCCACAGAATTGGACCTGAAGAGCTTTCTTCCACAATATGGCCGTGTCGGCAGGATAACAAAAGTTAACCACAATCAAATAGGAGCAGCAGGACATTTGATGAGTACAAGAGAAAGGAATATTAGGATGAGATAAAGAACTGTAAGGTAAGCCTTGGGGTCCACAGAAGGAGCTGGAAGGCCTTGCTGGGGAGAGGGACGTCTGGAGTGCCCTCCTTAGCCTGCTGCCCTGCAACATGTATAACAATTGGAGGCTGTAGTTGAAGTTTTAAATACATAAATGATACGGTTCACCCGAGGAACTAATCCATCCGATTCCAGGCCATGGGACCTCTCCTGGATCTCATACGCCTCTCTTTCTCTCTCTGCTTTCAAGGTAAAATGCCCAAAAATGAATCTATAAAAACAAAAATGGTTGACCTGTTCTTTTGAAGTAGGCCTTCGGCTGCACTCCAGTGTGTATTTTTTTGCAATTTCTGATCTGATATTGGAGAATGTTAAACGAATTTCTGTATAATCAGGAGGGACTCCATTTAAAGTGTATTTAATACACGGTGCACAGTATAGTTAGAGTTGTGGAGAGTCCTCGGCCAGCTGACCCTATTGTGACGTAGTGGTAGACTGATGGTTGATCAGAGAGAGTTGGCTGAAGGTCTGGATGGTGGGATGCATGGTGAGACTTCCGATGAGCCCCGTGGAAGGAACCTTGGGCGCTGGATGTGATGAAGACTGAAGGTCAACGGGGAGAAGGAGGGTTTCTTATATCACCGAAGTCCCTTCACTCGAGGCTGTAACCCATCCAATCTCTGCTACCCACCACTCTCCACCGGTAAGGAACTTGAAGTACTAGGAGGGCTTTGGAACTGCCAGTCTGCAGTCAAGAAGGCGGACACCATCTCAGCCTATGCCTCCCTGCAGACTCTCCACTTCCTGGCCCTCACAGAGACCTGGATCACCCCAGAAAACACTGCCACTCCAGCTGCCCTTTCAACTGCCTACTCGTTTTCACACTCCCCAAGACGAACAGGGCGAGGAGGAGGAACTGGGCTCCTCATCTCACCCACATGGTCCTACCAGGTCCTTCCTCTCGACCACCTACCCCGATCTACGCTTGAATTTCACGCCGTCTCTGTCACGCTTCCTCTCAAACTCAACATCATAGTGATCTATCGCCCACCCGGTCCTCTTGGTGACTTTTTGGATGAGATGGATGCCCTCCTGAGCTGCTCCCCTGATGATGGCACACCACTTGTCGTCCTCGGTGACTTCAACATCCACCCGGAAAGCTGCATTCATCTGAATTCATAGACTTCTTTTCCGCTTTTGACCTTACACTGTCCCCCTCTCCACCAACTCACCGGGCCGGGAACCAACTTGACCTTGTCTTCACAAGATCCTGTGACATCTCGGTACTCTCTGTTACCCCGCTCACCGTGTCCGACCACCACTTTGTGTCTTTCTCCATCCCCATGAAGCCCACCTCATCCCTCCACTCTACGCCTCGAATGGTCACCAGCCGCCGCAACCTGAAATCCCTCACACCCTCCGCTCTCTCCTCAACTATTATCTCCTCGCTCCCATCCTCGGAACAGTTCTCCTTAATGTCTACTGAGGAAGCCTCCTCTATCCTGATGTCCTCACTCTCCTCTTCTTTGGACACACTCTGTCCCTCAATCTCACGACCGGCGCGATCATCTCCCGCCCCTCCCTGGCTGTCTGAACCTCTGCGAACCAACAGATCATTGTTGCGAGCGTCAGAGAGAAAATGGAAGAAATCGGGACATCACGAGGACCTTGCTCACTACCACCTCCTCCTCTCTGACTTCACCTCAACTGTTTCGGCAGCCAAATCTGCCTTCTACCTGGCTAAGATCAACTCTTCTGCCTCCAACCCCAGGAAACTCTTCTCCGTGTTCTCTTCCCTCCTCACCCCTCCTGCCCCTACCCCCCCCCCTTCCTCCCTTACTGCCGATGACTTTGCAACTTACTTTACCAAGAAAGTACATGACATCAGCTCCTCATTCACGCCTATTCCCTCCCAGAAGACATCTCCCCCAACTCTCAACTCGGATGGTCTTACCAGCTTTACCCCCTCACCTCTGAGGACGTCCACGCACTTGTTACATCTAACCGCGCCACCACCTGCTCCCTTGACCCGATTCCCTCCTCTCTTCTCCAGGACATCTCACACGACATCTTGCCATTCCTCACCACCCTGATCAACTCCTCCCTCACCTCAGGTGTCATTCCAGCGGATTTTAAGACCGCTATCGTGAAGCCTCTCCTTAAAAAACCCACCCTAGACGCTACTGACATTCAAAGCTACAGACCTGTATCTCTTCTTTCATTCCTCTCTAAAACCTTGGAATGTGCCTCCTACAACCAACTGTCATCCTATCTCTTGCGGAAAAACCTCCTAGACCCTAATCAATCAGGATTCAGGACTGCTCACTCTACTGAGACGGCCCTCCTCACAGTGACCGAGTCCCTGCGAGACGCCAGAGCCTCGTCCCACTCCTCCGTTCTCATTCTCCTCGACCTATCTGCTGCATTCGACACAGTCAACCACCAAATCCTCCTCTCCACTCTGGCTGAACTTGGCATAACTGACTCTGCTCTCGCCTGGTTTACATCATACCTGACAAACCGCACCTTCCAGGTCACATGGAATGGCTCTATGTCCAAACCCTGCTCTCTGGACACGGGCGTCCCTCAAGGCTCAGTATTAGGACCGCTTCTGTTCTCACTATACACCAGATCACTAGGTTCTGTTATCACATCGCATGGATTCTCCTACCATTGCTACGCAGATGACACCCAGCTGTTCCTCTCTTTTCCCCCGTCCTCTGACGCTCACATTGCAACTCACATCTCAAACTGTCTGGCTGACATCTCTGTCTGGACAACTGCACATCACCTCAAGCTCAACCTGAACAAAACCGAACTCCTCTTCATCCCAGGGAAAGACTGCCCTCCCATGGACCTGTCGGTCACTGTCGAGGGCATCACAGTATTACCTTCCTCAACTGCGAGGAACCTGGGTGTAATCCTCGATGACCAACTATCCTGCACCCCCAACATCACTGCTGTGGCCCGATCCTGCAGATTCGCCCTCTACAATATCCGCAGGATTCGGACCCTCCTCACAAAGGATGCAACGCAGCTCTTGGTCCAAGCACTGGTCATCTCCCGCCTTGACTACTGCAACTCTCTCCTGGCCGGACTCCCGGCCTCTGCGATTAAACCATTACAGCGTATCCAGAATGCCGCAGCACGCCTTATCTTCAATCTACCCAAATTCTCCCACGTGACCCCCCTCCTCCGTGACCTCCACTGGCTCCCTGTTGCAGCACGCATCCAATTCAAGACGATGACACTGGCCTTCAGGGCCATCAATGGAACGGCACCCTTCTACCTTCAAACACTGGTCAAACCTCATGCCCCGAAGCGAGCACTTCGCTCTTCTACTTCAGCTGGCCGGCTGGTACCACCATCGCTGAAATCAAGCAAATGTCGCTCAGCAAAGTCCAGACTCTTCTCTGTTCTGGCGCCTCAGTGGTGGAACGAACTCCCGACCAATGTCAGGACAGCAGAGTCATTTGCCATCTTCCGAAAAAGGCTCAAGACTCACCTGTTCAGACTTCACCTTGACTCTACATAGCATGACCCACTAGCACCCTCCCTTGACCCCCCCCCCCCAAAAAAAAAAAAACAAAAACAAAAACAAAAAACAAAAAAACAAAAAAAAACAAAAACAAACAAAAAAAAAACCTTACCTATAGCACTCTGATCTTAGCACTGTTGCTCTTGAAGTACTACTTTACTCAGATGAGGACCTAACACTTGTTCTATTTTTAGCTCTTACTTTATCGGCAATGATACGTCGTGGTTTCTTTGTTTCCTTCTTTTGACAAATGTACTTATTGTAAGTCGCTTTGGACAAAAGCGTCTGCTAAATGACCTAAATGTAAATGTAAATGTTATATGACATCTGACAACAGAGAGGAGAACATTGTGGTTGAATTAGCTTTGGTTTAACATCGAGTGAATGCCCATAGATGATGGATAACCTGGAGAGCAAGAGATATCTGTGAACGAATAAGTCTTCCCAAGTGCAAAGCTTCTTATGTACGAACCTGACAGCCTGGTGTATGTATTTGTTTACTGTGGCAGTTTGGGCTCTCGCTCCTTTCTTTGAAGCCTCACAGGTGGTTATGTACAGTATTATCCAAGGACAAACCTGTCAATGGGAAGCAAGGTGACGTCATTTAAAAGATCCAATACCTATCTTGGCACAAACATATGTTTGTGAGACAGGTGACACTTTTGGAAGCGGGTAAAGACATGAAAAGAGTGTGAAAAGGAGACATCTGGAGTACACACTGGGAGAAAAAAAAAAAAAAAAAAAAAAGACAAGCCAAGAAAACCTGAAGTCGGCAAGCTCAGATCACTGCAAGCGAGCAAACCACATGGGATTTGGACTCGACTTAACTGACTTTAACTTTAAGGAATGGATTGACATTTGGTGACGTACACTTACCGATGTTCCTGCAGTTAGATGAGAGGCTTGATACCACTGTCATGTCTGTGAGCTTAGCTTAGCATACGCATTCGAAGTAGCTAACCTACAAAGTACAAAGATTAAACAAATCAACCAGCACCTCTAAAGCTGCAGGAACGAGTCCTAAAACCTAGAAATTAGTTCCGGTTCCCTTGTCACAAAGTCATGTTCTGTTTTTTTTTTTGTGGGTTTTTGGTTTGTTACTTGACATAAGGTCTGTGTTAACACAAGTGTAAGATATTTTAACGTTTTGTTCAACTGTATAAAATATGTAAGAACATAATATTGTAGATTTGAAGCTTTTAAAATGTAAAATGTGCCTCCTTGTGTATTCTCACACTCATGCGACTGTAGTTACTCTAGAACATAATCTTAGCTTTTTGCTTCTGCCGATCGCATTCACATTTCAACAATCATAAGAATGGTGTTGATTTGTGAAGATGGCCTTGCCGAACAAAACATCTAAATATCATAAACTCGTTTTTTTTTGTCACAGAGCTCATATTGTTCAGTAATCCAAAAACTAATTAAAACAAAAATTTCCACTCGCTTTTTGTCATGTAATGCAAACTTCTGGTGTTACATACATGCATCATCCCTGCAGCAGCAGCAGCGCAGTGACCTCCTGTGAGTGCTGTTACTGTAAGGTTGCCAGGCAACAAGTGGAGACTTTTCATACTACTATGTTTATACGTACAACATAGAATGTGTTAATAAGTTCACTTAAGAGGTGATAGCAGGCAGATTTCGTTTCCTGTCACGTTTCCAGTTAGCTAAGCTTTCCGGCTGCTGATGAATCAGAGGACGCAAAATATCAAACCATTCCTTTACAAGCATGAATTTGCCCTAATGAAATAAAAGGTAAATACGACAGAATTGGGCAGGCCTGGCGTAGCCTATTCAACCTATGCATTAAAGGAAATTGTATGTAAAAACACTCTAAACACAACTTTCAAAATGAATATTATGTTCTCATTTAGCACCTCCTCGGTCGACCACTAAACCCCAGCCTCGTTCAAAGCATCAAAGTAAAGAGAGGTTGGATGAATGGATGAAGGGATGGTGGTATAAGCATGTAAAAGAGCTGAGCGGATTGATATTTATATACATTCTTTCTCTTTGCAGTCAGAGCCATTGTCCTCTGTCCCTCCTGGAGGCCAGAGGATAAACTCTCCTCTCAATCCCTGCTATGTCATCACTCCTGGCCTTCGTTCAATCACAGTGACAATAAGATGATACTGCACTGCCTTTGCAAAGTCACCTGATTATGCAATATTCTGTTTTTAGCCTTAGCGTCGGCTCATTTCTGCATATATATATATATATATATATATATATATCGCTGTCCTTCAAAAATGCCACGCAACAAAAGAAATCATGGATAATTCTTTGCTATTATCAGAGCTTTGATTTTTCTCAAGTGTCCTTGATGTAATGCTACATAAATTGGGAGACAATGTTTGGCTTTGTTGTTCTGTGATTGCACACCGAGGCCCTGCTGTGTGTTTGTCATGTTCCCACAAAATCTTCAACTTTCCAGCTATCACATTATCACATATTTCAGTCGTCATGGTTTCATAGACCCTCCTCCCACCTGCTCCATGTTACCGCACGCCACAGGAGTGAGAGGTTTTTTTCCCGAGACATGACTCTGAGACACCCGCCCGTTTTGTTCCTCCTGAGCTCACAGTAAGACATATTGACATGTTGTCTCAGTGTTTTTGATAATGCATTTGGTCCTGGTAGATAAGAGGCCCATGCATCAAACTCGACAGATCTGTCGCACAGCAGTCTCACCTCATCGCTTATTTGGTCTCACTCTGTACGATCTGTGTCGTCTATGGCGTTCCCGTACATCCACGTTTGCCTACAGTTTTATTTTTCAGTGTCTGCTGGAAGCTATCCTAAATGCTCCCTCCTCATCTATTTTTTCCTCTCAAGGGTTTCTCCTTGTCTCTGCCCTTGTTGCTGACTATTACTTATTTTTAATGTTCTTGCCATTTCTTCTGCACTGAGACCCGTCTCAAATTCCTGTTTGACTCAGGCTTTCTCCTCTCCTCCTTTGATTAATGTAGATTGTGAACAGCAATAATGCGCTCTGCTCCTCTTTCTCGTCTCGCCGGTGGCAGCAGCCCGGACGAGACAAGGGGAAAAGTAAACACCTGACGGGAAATGTATTTAAAAATTAGGGAGGCCTGGTTTGTAAATTAGTAGTGGAAGTGACTCCTGAGAGTAAACAGGGGAGGACAGGCTCATTTTTCACAAGCTGAAGCCTTCGAGGCAGAGCGGACTTGGACCAACAGGTGTGTACCGTAGAGGTGGCGATGAGGTTGCGATTCATTTCTGTTGATATCTTTGATCATCATTTGTTGATTTTAAAACGTTGCTTTCCCTGGATCCGATGAAGATGAACACGGTGGCTTGATGTACCCATCAGTTTCTGACTTAAAGTCCCAGTCGGCAAGTCCGGCGGATCGAGGGCACTCTGTCAGATTTTGAATGTTTACAACTCTCACGCTCCCGATGATCAAAAACACGTTGCTGACTGGGACTTTAAGCATCTTCCTGAACAGAAATCACAGCTTCAGCTTACGTTAGCTGAATTAGCCAGCAAGCTATAGCTGATGGATCCTGTCACAGATAGTTGTCATCTCAGGGACTAAAATCCACAGTCGCCGGGCTGGAATTGAGAAGCCTGATTTTGTCTACCACTCTCCTGAGTAAAGAATAAAAACAGTTTTGAGTGGTAAACCAGCCACCGTTGCAGACACCGCTGCAGACTGCATGTGCCACGTGTGAAGATGGGAAACCTTGACATGTAGCAACAGTAACTAAGAGAGGCGGTTGGGTCTCGACACGCTGATTGTGCGCTTGTGAGTCTTTAAGTGTTTTTTATTATACTTAAGGGTGAAGAGAGGCTGCACTTTAAAGGAAAAGGCATGAAGGAATCGATTCTCCAGAACTCATCAGCGTCAGTCCTGGCCCGGGTTTGATTCATGGACCACCTCCTCTATTGATTGAGCCCGCTTTGTTCCGAGATCAAGGCCGACCCTCTGGCTCAACATGTGGTCAGGATTTGCATTCGGCATTTTATTATCAAAGACAATTCAGCACGCTGGCACCCAAAATGCTGATCCCTGGTTCTGAGTGATGTATCCTTGAACAAAAAAACTGTAACTACTGCATTATTCATGTGCTTGGTGTTTGGTATGCAAATAGTGAACATTATTTCCCCCCCCCATGACATATGGCCACTCTCATCCCGGAGACCAAAAGTGACACAGTAAACTTTTCTTCCGTAGCCAATTAATACAAGTTTTAATCAGTATTTTTTTTAAATCAAGTATCTAGAAGTCACCTTGTTAATATAGATCAGAAGTCTGTTTTGATTAAATTTGACTAATACTTTTTATGTTGCTTCTCCACACTTTCTCTAACTAAGTGACCCCTTTATTTTATCCACACCGGGAAAACAAATCACAGATAACACACAAACCCCTATTTTTAAGCTTATGACTTTAAAGCATCATCCTCTGGTTCCAGCCAATTCGCTCATCAGCAGAATGTTAAGTTTGCTTTAGAAGTAAAAGTGAATCACTCCCCTCCAACTAACTAGCCAGCGGGCGAGCTGACTCACAGAGTGTGTTTTTTTTTTATGTAATCAACCACTAGTGCTGATGTCGGGAATTATTCCTAGCAGCCAGACTGCAGTCAGTCTCTTATCATGAATCAGTGGGACTATTTTCTAAAGCTTTGTGTTTATTATTTCAAACAGATTAGGGGGAAAATCCTTAAATTAAACACACACAATTTAAACCCGGGGAACACATGACTACACTGTACAATAATCTACTGGTGTGCTTGATAACAAAATGCATATTAAAACAACTGAAGGTCCATCTTTCATCAGCTACAGCGCTAAATAGTTAATCTGAATGCACGAGGCCTCATTTATATTTAATTTTCTGTTTCCAGGCGTTGAAAACATGCAGTAAAAGGCATTTATTACAATTCGAACAGAAGCACGTTCAGCCACTGGAAGCAAAATCATTTCTCTGTTCTCTATGTTCCGTACAAGAGGACAGTAAACATGGCCGAAGCCCAAGTGTGGAATAACTGCAGTAACAAAAGCTGTCAGATTATCACTTTAAGCCAATGCCACTTTGAGATTTCGGCATGCAGCTGTTTCCCATTCTTTGATTACTGGTATTAGAGCTATACAACAAAATGGTTTCTCATTTTTCTGCAGTTTGCAATCCCCTCAATATCAAATCTCACTTTAAGCTCCAGAAAGGCCAACAGTGGCCCTGCGTGGTCTTAATGTCAATGCCAACAATGCCCAAATCCTACAATAAGGGGATCAACTAATTGAATTCCTCTATTATAGTTCTATTTTGAGGCCTTTCCTTAAAATGAAGGGACCTTATCACTCACTCAATGAAATTAATATCCATATCCAATATGTCATTCAAGACGTTTTCAAAATCAAAAATTAACACAGGAAATCTCTCTGAAAATCAAACCGTTATATACATATAATAACATGATACACGTTTCTCAACAACACTGTTGATTCCTGATGAAATATGTGTATCTATAGCTACTAAATACTCCACTATGTTCACCAGCTAGATGCTAAGTCGGTTCATCTGAGCCTTTTCCCTGATGGACACTGAACAGACACTGATGAGAAAGCTGTGACAGTGAATCGAAACAGTAAATCTGTCTCATTTTAACTTGTTATTTGTTTTTTACTTTTCTTTATTCACTGAATGGTGTCCTTGAGTGTTCCGAAAGGCGCCTATGAATAAAATGCATTATTATTATTATTATTATAAGGGATCCTAACTGAACAGCTGAAAGACGCTACAACGCACGTAGACCAGCGTGGATTTGCAGTTGGCTGATCATTCTTTGTGGGTTACGACACCAGCAACTAAACTCTTTACTGCTACGCATTAAAAACTCCTGGATCGAGGTATTACTACAATATTTGTAACAGTGGACGTAATACACGGGTGACTTGTATTGATTTCGACATTGATCACTGTATGTTGTGCCTTTAAAAAATGTTTTAATTCAGCAGAAGTGCAGATGATCCAGTGAAGGCGGCGACTATGCATCAATTTATTGCGATAAAGATTTCTCTCAAAGCACCACTGATGCAGTCGATGGTAGTTTTTGACAGTAGCTTGCGGTGTGAGAGACTTGGTGATAAGGTGTGTGTGTGTGTGTGTGTGTTTTGGTGCAGCTGGTCTGGCAGCAGTATGATGGCTGTGTGTGATGGAGTGCTCACAGCAGGCTGACCAGAGTAATGAGAAGTGCACGGCTGCAGCCGATACTCCGAGATCACCTGAAATATGATATGCACTCATGCTCCCACGCAGCCACAACCTCGCCCCTAATACAATAAACTTAAAGCATTTTAGAGGACGCTCATTTTTTTGACCGCCTTGCCACTGTGAGGAGGATTTATGTGTGATGCTACCAGGCTTTAATGGCACGAGCCCTTCTTCACTTTGTCAGTGATATTGAGCGATGTTTCATAAATGTTGCTGTGGGAAAATTGACCAGTTTTAAGAGGATTGCACCCCAAGGAGATGAATTCTCCTCTATTTATCATGTCGGTTGCTGTGTCGAAGCTTGCTACCGGTGGTCACTGCGGTTCAGACTTCAGGCTGGTCACTCAGGCTTGATCTCATTGTCAGATCAATAAGATGTTTTTTCTCCTGGGTGTTGTCCTCCAGAAGCCCCTTGGCGTACACTTGATCGGGGTGGGGTGGGGGTTGGTCTTTAGAACGAGGACAGATAGTGTGAGTAACCAAGTGTTGGGATAGTCCAGTGGTGGCTTCGTGGAGCCAGTGTGTGGAAGAGTTGTGAACATAAAAAGAAGAACGTAATGCCAGACTGGTGACCTTGCTGATAAACGGTTTGCAGAATGGATGGATGATATAAAAATCACATTTGTTTAATTTGATCTCATTTGGTACCTCTGCCAAATGGGCATTTTTCTGTCAGAAGATGGCCTCGGGACTGTGGACTTCATGTGAAAGCACAGCCAACATTCCAAATAGCCATTTTCAGGCAAAATATAGCGACTCGGCCAGCTTGATTAATAGAGACGTGACTTCAGAGTAGTGAGGTCCATCCATATCATTTCCTCACCCAAATTAATGAGGTGCAGCTAAAAGACAGATGACCAGCACTTTGTAGCACTTTAGAGCCGTCGCTTTACGACGGCCTTGTAATCACTTGGGTTGTACAACTTCTGTCTCACCTGCGGACGACAACATCCCTCTTCCTGTCCGTCCACGTACTGATGCGTGACATAATGTGACACCCTCGACCAATTATGTTGTTCAACTTTAATGTGCAAAGTGGATGGCTTTCACATCAGGTGCTGCTGGACCCCGAGGGACCGGTGCTGGAGTTGGTTTGAAGTGCCTCTTCGTCAGCAGCAGACACCACTTTCTTCAGCCAAACCTGGTTATGACAACATCTTACACAACTGCCTTGATATGATTAATTTATTTCCAGCATACGACACCTTTTAAACCAGATTATAGACTTAAAAACCTCCAAGTCCTCCAAATCAAACAACAAACTACGTCGTTTGTCCCTGCAGGACGACATTATTTCTCTATCCAAAACACTTTTAAATCAGTGTCAGAAAATGAATCCTTTTTATGACAGTATGATATGTTTATATGTAAGTTTAGGCTTAATCATAACCTGATCAGGGAAGCATCATGGATTGGGTTAAAATGATCTGTGTTAAAGTCAGACTTAAGTCATAGTGGATGTAACACAGTGATGGTGATGTCACCCATTAGTTTGCGTACTACGGTTTTGAGGCCTCAAGTTCGGCATCTTGGCCGTTGCCATCTTGGCTTTTGGAAGCCAGATGTGATGCAAGAGGGAGGAGCTAATACGACTGAATAAGACACTCTAAGGCAACCAAGCTGTTACAATTAACTTGTTAAAACACACTGTGAAAGAGTTATAATAAACATCATGCTGTCTTGTAGAAGACTTTAAACTAGCGATTGAGACCGTAAACTCATGTTTACATTGTTTCCTGACGTAATAAATCAAGTGATCTCATAGACTTCTATAAAATCAGACTTCTGTTTGCAACCAGAGGAGTCGACCCCTGCTGGCCTTTTAGAAAGAATGCAAGCTTAAGGCACTTCCGCTTTGGCTTCACTTTCCAGACACAGAGCCGCCTGGTTGAAGTAAGATGCTTTGTTGGCTCTTCCATCCATGACCTCCTCCCTCTTGTGGACTTTTGAGCACTATAATGATGTCACTTCCTGCTTTTTTTTTAGGGCTATATACGCTGTTTTGGGACAAATATATACGCTACAGCAGAACACCTTCAGAGAGCTGCCGGTGGTTTATCTGACAACATAACAATCGATTGTGCTCAGCTCCTCTGAGTGTGAGGAACACAATACACTGTACAGTATTTATTAGTGATGTCACTGCATGTGGAAGTTCCTCCCAAGCCATGCAGGACCAGCGTTCCTGCAGGAAATCATTAACGCTTGTTCTGCTGGCCGTAAAATGTCTACAAGCATCACGCGCTGTAGATGCGGGGAAACATGCTGCATCGACTGAAAGAGTGCTGCCGTTTCTCTACCGTGTCCTCTTCTTCTCCGAGTGATATCAGTGGTTCTTAGTGGTTCACGCTGTTACAGTGAGAGCAATTTATGTTGCATTCCTTTGTACTTTTTTCACAAATGGAAAATGTGTTGAAACTGGTATTGATAAAAAGAAAAATCACAATGCTCTTCCATTTCTGCTCCTAACCGCCCGCAGTGCCTGGCTCATTGGTTTGTGTTGCTCCATCGTGTGTTCATTGTACACCACAGAAGTTAATGCCATATATTTGTGTTCTTGATGTGACTGAACAGCATGATGCCTGTGTAGCGCCTTGATTTTGCTAAGCTGTTTGCAGTCTGCTGTCATGTCCTCCAGTGTCATGTGCCTTGTCGTTGCAGTCTCTCTCTCCTTCAGATCCTGGATCAGTGAGTCTGCCGTCGCTGACATCATCCAGCCCTGCTTATAGATGGCTGAGATATTTGAGAAATTTATCCCGGTGCTTATTTTGACACATCAGACTTTAGCTCAGGATTTAAGAGTCTGTTTAAAGAATCTGTCACGCACAGAGGATAAGAATAGACTGACTTTATTACGCTGACGGGGTTAATGTTACCTAAATTATAATGAAGAGACTCTAAATGGAATTACTGCATACTCGCATCTGCCAAACAAATTCTGCTTTCCACACCGTACCTACTTTCCCGTGGAGAAAACTGGAGGACAGTGCCTATTAGTGCGTGATTGACATCGGTGGAATTTCTTATGTAATCCATGGAGGGACAAGGACATTGTTATTGCTTGCTTTCCCTGTCATCTGAGTTTAGCGGTGGCTGTGAGTTTTTTCCCCCTTTTGGTTCAGCTCCCAGGGCCATATGATTCAGAGACGCTGTCACATGACACAAAATAATGAGTAGACCGCACTACCGCAGCATGACAGCAAGGAGGTCTACTCAAACACATTGCAGCAAAGTGCGTCTGAGCATCCAAGGACAATGCTCTGTCACTTAAAACGGCTGTATGCATCGTGTGTTTGTATGTGTGTTTTGATGAATACAGTCTGCGTGCTGTATGAGCATCTGTATGCACATGGGTGTGTGTGTGTGTGCGTCTGAGAAAGAAAGTATATCCTGGCCTTCATACAAATGGCCCTTAAATATAATGCCAAGGCAACCTGTCAACTTCAGAGTCCTAACATCCATGTTCAAGGCAGAAGTGCCTTACACTTGCATTCTTTCCAATGACCAGCAACCAAAAAACAACTTTGCCAGTTCATGCTAACTGAACTGAATGCATGAGGTTCACAAGTTGCCAGACTTGCTCTTTAAAATGTCTCATTTGGTCTTAGTGCACTGTGAGATGTGTTGTTTTTGAAATGCATGGTCTTTTTCTCCGACAGCCACATCAAAGTTGTGGCATCAAAGTTCATCTCCAGTGGATTATCAGCGTGCCTTTACAGACTGTTTCATCTGAGATTGCAGCAGTTTAACCTTTCTCTGAAGTATAAAGATGACGTTTGCCATTCTAGGATACGCAAAGCACCAAATGGTACATTAAATCCTTGCCCTTTATTTAGACTTCCTTTTAAAACACCCAGCAGAAAAGGGAAGAACAAGGCGTGCATTATCGGAGTGGTTGATTGGTGAGGCAGACTACCGAAGACAGACCTTGTTAAAGGAGTAATCCAGAGATTTCCGCGTCAAAGAAGGATCCAAATAGATGTATATCCTCACCCTTAGTGCTTGATATGGGTCAACCCCTAAACACCTTCCATCTCAATAGCCATGATGCCATATCTTCAGCTCTCTTTAAATTTGTGTTATCCATATGGAGCTAGAACAGTCTCATAATTCACAAATGCACGAAAAAGATTCACAAATGCACACAGAAATTCACAAATGCACAAAAAAGATTCACAAATGCACACAGAAATTCACAAATGCACACAGAAATTCACAAATGCACACAGAAATTCACAAATGCACAAAAAGATTTACAAATGCACACAGAAGCCAGTTTAGTGCCACGGTAGTTACCGTGGTGATCTAAAAGAGAGCCACCTTTGTAGTACAGCCTGACTGACTGACTTGTAGTACAGACTCAACATACCTCGCTAAACCACTAAACTGGCTTCGCAGTACACAGGACAGAGGAAAGATGAACGTTAGCGGAGCCGTAAGCTACGGCCGATGACGCCGCCCCCGGAGGAGGGGAGACACTCACGTGATTGGCTGTAAAGGAGGGAGACATCTGATTGGCTACAGACAACCTCCCCTTAGAAAAAACGCATTTGTGGATCAGAGTCACGTCAGGGGAGTCTCAAAAGTTTCACACACAAATGCAGGGAGGTTTACAAATGAAAAGCACTTTGTAAATCTTTTTTGTGCATTTGTGAATTTCTGTGTGCATTTGTAAATCTTTTTGTGCATTTGTGAATTTCTGTGTGCATTTGTGAATTTCTGTGTGCATTTGTGAATCTTTTTTGTGCATTTGTGAATTTCTGTGTGCATTTGTGAATCTTTTTCGTGCATTTGTGAATTTCTGTGTGCATTTGTGAATTTCTGTGTGCATTTGTGAATTATGAGACTGTTCTAGCTCCATATATCCAAGCTTAAACTGCTCACATCTGAAAAGGCAAAATAATGGCCTAAATATAGCAACACTAATAATCTGAATAGGTAGGCTCATATTGCGGTGAACTGAGACTGATGTCTGTAGTACAGTGAAGAACTGGCTCAGCAGTAAAAGGCCACTCGTCACAGTGTTTTTTTTTTCTATACTTGCTAACGCTCCACTGAACCTTCACACAGACTATTGGCCCATGTTCTCATAAATGTACTATACATGTCTGTGTTCAGCATCTTGGTCTTTTTCAGCGCGGAAAGAGCGGGGAAAAGATCAGTCTAGCCACTCATGTGTATTCAGGCAGAAGGAACAACAGCCGGGTGCATTCTGTAGTGACTGTGGCGACTTCTATCTTCCTCTCCGCATTTAGAAAGACCATGCAGAATTAACCTGCCTGTCTCAGAGGCGAGCAAAGCTTCTGTTTTCACATTCCCGTGCAAAACACGAGCACACACACACACACACACACACATTTATGGCACAACACAAGTACACATGCACACACTTTGCATAAGTCCCCATCATGAATATAGATAGTAATGAGCTTTTCCTCTGTATCTGGGTTCATGCTGCTGAGAAGGGGATTGTCCCTTATGGCGGCGGTGGCACTGTCACCAAATGAAGATATGCAGTTCATCTAAAATTGAATATCACCCCGGCTAGGATCCATAATTCATTATCTAAGTGAAGACGTGACTCTCATGAAGTGGATGAGCTTTAAAAGGCTCAGTGGGAGGAGTTAATAGGACAACAGCCCACACCAGGTGCCCTCATTCAGCCGGCAGCTGAGATCACTCCCCCTGTCTCTCCCGTATCCCTTTGAGAGGTAAAGTTCAAGGCTCGTCGTTCCAGGGGGTTATCTCCGTCTTCTAAAGAGCTGCCATTCAGTGCTTATGCTAATGAGCACGAGGAAGCACTTAAAAGCTTTTAATTTGCACTGTTTGACACAGTGCCATAGGTGATATGTCTAATGTTGAAGCGGCGCCGTGGTAAGCAAAAGAAACATGCGGGAGTGTCACGGTTTGCCTTTTATTTGCATTTATTAAGGCCATGAATCAAATGGATGTGGCAGGACTTGTAATGCGAGTAAATACAAGATAATGTAGATGTATTCTGCCACGTTATGTAACATGAGTCTACAGCCAGGCTGCAGGCTGTGAGGCTGTCCTTACGCACACTGCTGCTCTGAGCTAAATATTCATAGAAGCCAACACACTTGCAGGGATAATGCTAACGTGCTGATGTTAAGCAGGTACAGTGTTATGCTAACATGCTAACAGTTACCAAGTAGAGTTGAGCACAACGTACAGCTGAGGTTGATGTCATTTCCGTGATTCAGTCATAAACCATTGTATCGGGACAAATTTAGGTTATCACCTGGTGATGGCGCTAGAGGAAAGTCGGGATCGTTACGGTGCTTACAATTCATCCCAGGGGGGAACAAATTTCAGGGCAATCCATCCAATAGTTGTCGGGACATTTCACTTCAAACCACAAATGTCAACCTCCTCCTGGAGGCTCTGGGATACCTCATCTGAGAATGGTGAATCCATCCAGTAGCTGTTGAGATATTTCACTGGATGGCTGGGAAGTTTGACCTGTTGGTGATTCTGGATGAAAAGCACTGAAGACAGTAGAATTCAGCCCCTGGGGGAACAACAGGATGGGAATCTATCTAATAGGTGACCGACCAACACACACACAAAAAGCGTTTGCATTCACACTCTAAAAGAAAACAACAAACACTAATAAAACCATAACATTTCTTTTCAAACTGTAACATAACAGGATACAGGAAGTTGAACACAGTACAGTATATCACCATGTAGAGGATTTTCCATGTTGCACATTAATGGCTTGACTTTCAATTAGGCATTATGTTAGTAATTACAATATTGATCAAGAACAAGTAATTATAATTTATTGTGCATGCACATTATGGTCTGTGTGTATGTATGAGGAGGTTTGAACTGGAGTCTGCTATAATCTGTTAAATGTGCTGTGGTAGGTTAAATATCCTTCATTTTGGAGTGTTGTGGGCTGGATAACAATGTAATCCATGTCTAGAAATACCTTCATGGGACCACAGTTCATTAATTTCACACTTTAGCAAGTTAAATGGAATAATCTACCCGACTGTAACTGTAAACATGCAGCTTTTTTCTCTCTCGCCCCGTAGTAGCAGCCGAAACCAGTTTACCCTCATGAATAATTCAAACCGTACACAAGGCCCCTTTTAATTTAGATATTCAGAGCAGCTATGTTTACTGCGTCATCCCTTTCACAGTCAGCAATTTTTTTTCTTTTCTTTCCCGTTCGGTGTTATGCTCTTAGTGGTGGGAGGGATGAGAGGAAGACAATGAGATGAAAGAGGGGGAGAACATGAGGAAGCATTTACGCTGCGGCAAAACCAGAGAGTGCGTCTGAGTGTGAATGCACGGCCGCCACATGCACGGCCGCATGCAGCTCTCAGGTAGATTGTGTTGAGATGTGTTGCCTGAACATCTGCTCTCTGATGTCACTGTGACCTCATGATACAAACAGGGGAAACAGCCAGGGTGTTAGTGCTCACACGGCTCTGGAAAATCCACAGCACCACTGCAGCATATCATCGGCTCTCACTGCTGGACTCTGTAATTGATAGTCCTGCCCCCAGTTACAATATAATTATACCTGCTGTTTTGTTGGAGCCATCGAACTCCAGGGGGTTAAAGGCGATGTTTTCTCTCTACAAATTACCATAATGATGGAATTTACTACACTGTACAATTAAATAAATATACATTTTTGTCAACCTACAACCTAAAGTATTGACATAGATTCTTAAGGACAAGTTATCTGCAATTATAAATCAGATTTTCATTTTTTTTTTTTTTTTTTTTTTTTGTATGTGATATTAGATTGGAGTTGTCTGAGTGAATGAGGTCTAATGTAAGGATTCATAGAAGGCTCCAGGAGGACTTCTGCCTCTGTGAGCATTCACCAGAGGACATGTCAGCCTGCACTCACAGCTTTAATTATCCAGAAAGATGGCTTCGCTGCCCGTCAGGCTTGAGCAGGAGACAGGTGACGGACGTGTGGGGTTGACGCAAGCCATCCAGAAAAATCACAACTCTTAACCCACTGCCCACCTCCCAACGTGGATCCCGTGTCAAAAGTGATCTGCCAGTGATGAACAAGTAAACACTGAGGCCCATTTTTTTGTTTTTTTATTGCCTAGTATTCTCTTTGCATGTAAAAACGTCCACTCTCAATTTTAGCAGGCCTAAAGGAAGCCGAGATGACTCATGTGGAGACTGTTTGCACTCTGCTTGCAGACTAAAAACGTAATGGTCTGAGGCCATGCACTGTGGCGTACTTTTCCCTATTCTGAATCAGCCCTTTTATCGGGGAATATTTTGGACTGTCATTATTTTGGGGAGCCTAAAGAAAAAAGCCTGTCTTGTGAATAATGGATAACTTACCAGAGATGGATCCCAGTCTACGGTTTGTTTAAAAGTTCACTTGCTGAATGTCTATACAGCCTTGTACTGTGCAAATACCTACGTCATCTTTTGTGCAGAAAAAAAAAGTGTCTGGGACAGTTTATGCAGTGGAAAAGACAGAATTATCACATCCTGTGTGGGAGGGAGCTTGAATGTTACTCGATTTCCTCCCTCTCTGTGGGGGAATCATACATTTCTAAATAACTGTCCTCTGCCTGTCAGAGCCCTCATCATGACAAATAGCCTTTGCCTTTGGCCCCATAATTAACACCAGACCAAAGAGGAGCCATCTCTGGCTACGACCTGACAGGCCTGTGCCCACGTTGGCCTCACACATCAGGGCCAGTGTGTCGGAGCGGATCTCTGTTCACACCCTGCCCTCACAACTCTCGTGTCTCCGGCCTGCGTGGATAAGCTCCCCCCGGGGGTTGCCAGATGTACAGTTTCCAGCAAGTTTCATGAACTGTTAGATCAGTACGGTGACCATCAGTACCCACACTCCCAATAACATAATAAATTGCGCTGCCGTTTACATTTTTTCCAGATTCCATGTTTTACAATTTAAGCGCATTCCCCCCCATCAGATGGTGTCTAATCATGTGGACGATGACGCAAAATTAATCGAATCAATAAGAAAATATTAGCGATGTCCTGATCCAATGCCCGGATTGGATCCAATTAAATTTCATGGCGATCCATATCTAATATTTCCCATGATTCCATTGTTACGTAATGTATCGGTATCGGAAAACCGCTATCGGGAAATATCAGGATGGGATCGGAACCTATATGAAAATATCGGGATCGGATCGGAAGCTATAAAAAATGACATCGGGACGTCCCTAGAAAATATGTTACATTTATTGAAGAAACATTCCAGTAGTTCTATTTCTAAGGGTTAGACCATGAAAATGCGCATTAATATGAAAGTGCATGTGCAATCGTTTAGAGAGGAGTCACAATATACCACCCTCTTTTTTAAATCATTACTTTGGATTTCGACAAACGTTTTACAGTTAATTCCATTTTCATTGTCAAAGGGCCCTACCCATATATTATGTTGAACTCTTCACATGTATTTTGTTCCAGGCAGGAAACCTACCACCATGTTGTTAAATCGGCCATATCCTCCACCCGGCGCTGCCTCTCGTGACAGAGTGCCTCTTTAGTATGGAGGTGGGAATGGACAAAGGGGACTCGGGAACTGAGGGCTCAGCGAGATTTGTCACATTTTGACACTTGCTTTGCTCCAGTAACCCGTGTCACACTAGGTCAACGTAATCCAACCCAATTTTCTGCGGAGAGATATTTCCTGGAGCAGATAGCGACGATTGAGGTCGATGTGCAGCTGGTGTCATCGTGTGTGAGCTAAAGCTACACAGGTAGCAAGAACCGGCGTGTGTGTGGGAAATGGAAAATAAGCTGTTAACGTCGACAACGCTCTCATTCACTGTCTTAAAGCTATAGAGTGGCGAAGCCTTCCTTCTGCTAGACTCCCATCTGAGATCGTAACAAACGTATGGGTCTCAATGCAGATAATATAATTATTTGCTGGTCCCAGTCGTTATATGCCCCCAAATTAGAAATAATTTTTCACTTCAAGAGTTTGACCGTTTATTGTGTAATTGTTCAATTTAAGGCTGTAGAGGAAACACAATGAGAAAGACTATAGCGTATGGCGTATGTGAAACACAGCTCTCACAGCGATTCAGTGCCGATCAAACCAAGATGTTCCTGAATGTTCCATACCATTAATAGAAAGGTGTGACTTCCCCACTATGGTCTACGATTTGGAATTACAAAGAAATCCATTCAGTCGTAGGCCTGCATAGAAATTGACCAATGGGAGCCATTGCTTCGGAAGGCTCCCATTGGCTCGTACCCTCCATCCAATCCCCTCTTCTCCCCTGCTTCTCGTCATCCCTCTTCGTTGAATCTGAGAAAACACTGAGGGGAGGGGTTTGGTTGGGGGGCGGGATGCTATTTTCAAATCTGTCTCAGAGGATCAACTGATTTTCAGAATGTAGACCATGGGCCCTAGTTTCGTAGACCAGGCGCAGTCAGCTTTCAGCGCACCTGCGCCGCGCCGACGGGGTGTGTCCGCCTGGACTTTGCAAGTTTCGTGCACCACGCAGGCTCGCGCAGGCACACCTCCCGTCACTCCCACCGGCGCAAGTAGGAAAGAGGGAGGAGAAGAAGGCGTGAGTGGGAGACGAGGAGGAGACGAGGCGTGGACTGGGATTAATACAGCCGATTCAGATCTTCACCAATCAAATGAGCTCCTCTCCTCTCCTTTAATGCGTTAGGGGAGGTTCAGTGCAAGATCCGTCACTTGACAACCCGATGACAGAAGCAGCGCCGCCGCTCCCACCACGCGCACCACGCGCATCACGCGCGTATTATAATAATAACAATGCTGATATTATAAAAAACAGGAGAGAGAGAGGGAGATGTTTTGATCCGAGAGGCTGAGTTTCCGTTACGCGTGCCATCCGCCTTTGATCTGACATCAGATGTGACGGGACAATCTATATAGATATAAATTCACGTGTTGATTCAATTAGTTGCATTAAATAGTGTTTGTTGTGATTATTTATTGCATTTAAATGTGCCTGGAACTGTGGAAACCTGCCTGTGAGGTCTCGGTGACGTGTACGCACTGCGCGCCGGTCCACCAAACTTCCGATCCGCCAGCTGTGATTCGCATTGAATCAATGGACTTTATTTACGCCTTGCGCCTTGCGCTGAAAGTAGACCAGGTTGGAGCTGGCGAGCTTTCAGCGCAGTCTCGGCGAGGCTTTTTGCCACGAAACTTCCGCTACGCCAAGCTGAATCTGTGACGCCTCCCCCTGCTGCGCCGCCACACCCATCTTGGCGCAGGCGATCCACCAAACTGCCAAACTGACGGTGCGCAAGGCTGCGCGGGTCGAAACTTGCACTGCGCCGGCTGCGCCACCCTGCGCCGCCCTGCGCTGGTCTACGAAACTAGGGCCCCATACCTTTAACTGGTCATTTATCATCAGAATCCATTTCTGACTTTATGCATCATCACATCCCACACCTGGAGGGGGGGGCTGCAAAGCTGCAAAACTGTAAAAGTAACTTTGAGAAGCCTTCTCTCCGCTGTTGCGTACTCCGTGGCATTACTGCCTCCCCCTTGGGATGCTCTGATTAACTATTCCTAACCACAGAGATTTATGTGCTGCTTCTTTTACATAATTCCTTATCTCTGCCGCTATGAATAATTCATGTGAAAGTGAAGAAGTGAGAAGACATTGAGCTAGAGAATGCTGGGAGAAGAGCGAGGGCATCTTACCTGAAGTAAATACCAGGTTTAGAGTTAGACCACTTTTCAACTGTGGTTCCAAATGAAGATTTACGGCATCTTCAGTGTGTGATGTTAAATAATCCATATCCTTGATTGGTGAGTCACTCATATATAGAAATATTGATTGGTATAATCTTGTTTAAAATAATGGGTAATCATGGTTGCAAACAGGCACCATTTATAAAGCATGTTGTTGCCATGTTCCTGCTCTCAGTGACTCAGGTCACATGACCTTTTTGACCTCCCTTCCCCCATTATGCATGTCTCCACTTTCATGAACAGCATCAGCATTTTACCTGCCCCTGAGCAAGGCACTGAACTCTCACTGCTCAAAAAAAAAAAGCCCAGTTTGGAACAAAAATGTAGAAAAAAATATAATGCGTTTCAATTTGCTTTCAACCACATCTCATGGTCTTCTTCAACGCGATAGTATGAAACATTACAGAGGACTGTCAACTGTAATGTTGCTACCTTGTCTACTTGTACTTCACTGGAGTGCTCTACACATAACTATCCTAAAAAATACAAAATACAAAACGTTTTAAATGAGTTGAAACTCTGTGGGGCAAAGAGAAAAACTCAGGACAGCTTGTTGATCTTAATATGTTTGTATAATATAGTTTGGACAAATCAGTACACACTAGAAATGATTATGAATGAAATAATATAATAATCATTTCAACCAATAATATCATGACATCCATCCATCCATCAATCTGAAGGTTTTATAACTTTTTCAACGGTCAAATTAAATTCCCTTCCCAATAATCCCTCCAATATAAATGAGTTCAAGTCATTTTCTGCATTATACTCCTGTTATGATGGAAAACACTTCCAGCAGCTCTGTTTAACTGCCATTTTTAAGACGGATAAAAGCTTCAACGTCTACAATCGGGACATTAACTGACTTAACAAAACGTTTAAATCTCTCAAGCTTGCGTTAACCTTCAACCTTATTTTTTGGCATAGACTAAAAAAACCCATTCCGAAGCCCATTGACTATGAGATGAGGGACGCGCAAAACTGCTAACTCATTTCTGCAGCACTCTTTTATCAATTTCAACAGAAATGTGTCCATTGTAACATTTCTTTGAAAACTCACAGCGGTACAAAGCTTGCATAGCCGTTAGTGATCATGCTAACAGAATAGCTCACGATAGCTCTATATGGCCCTTTGTGACCCTCTATGTGCAGGTCGTAGTGGTCCTTTGAGGGTCTCTGTGCTGGTGTCGGATGTGAACCTTCACCTGTTCGTCCAACACATGCAGCTCAGGTTCCGATGCCAATATTTCCCCACACCGATTTTCCAATACTTATTTCCGATATCACTTTTTGTGTTGGCAAACAGCATTTCATTTCGTGTTCATTAAGAAATAGACAGGCATCCAAGCTGTGCTCAATGGCTTTTATTCTCTCACTATCACAATTAAGAGCATTTTTTCTGCAATAATAACAATATCTGATCCATCATTCAGTTCCCTTTACTCTGTTATAGTGGCAGATATCTCAGGTGTAATAGAAAGCAGTGGAGAAGTCAAATTAGAAAGGTGACCTTGTCTAACCGATGGGAATAAAGTCCAGTGACAGAGTTGCTTTTGTCTCCTGGATAAACTAGTAAAACTGTCACATCAACTTGCTTCATCTTACAGACACAAGAGGCCATCGTTTGTCTCCCAAGCCGTTCTTACTTACTTCTTTGAAATCAATTCCAAATCCTGGCAGAAAAATAGCCACAGTATTGTTGGAGCTAAGCCTTTTCTTTTTTGCATTTATGTTTTTTCAATCTCAACCTCTAAATCTTTCACACAAACTCCTTTTCTCTCCGTTGGCCTGCCTCTCTGTTCTCTGCTTTCCCCCCTTTTTTCTATTCCTCTCCTGCCTTGAAAGTCATTGATTCAGGCGTCTACCAGAGAAAATGTCTTTGCAGAAAGACATGAAGGGCTGGTAGAGACCTTGAGGGCCTATTCATACATATACAATGACAGAAGGTTCGCTAAGGTCTCCTGGGTTTAATGTGTTTGTGTTAAATCCCCTCAATTTATGCAGACCATGAATAGCTTTCAAAGTAAACTGCTTATTGTGCCTGTTGTTTGCTGCTTGGTGTTGCTATTAAAGATGTAAAGTGCTTGCATTATGCTCCCAGTTCAGGTTTTTCAACGTCAGAAACACAGTTTGAAAAGACGTTCGGGTCTAACAATTTGGAATGGGATCAACATTTGCAGCACTTGACATTTATTTATTTAAGATTGGCCGTCATAGCTGCACATTTGGATTGGCTTTAAAGCTATACACATCTAGTTTTTACTAGAATTACTGTAAGGAGTCCCATTTCTTACAGTAATTCTGTAAAAGTTCATAGAAGAGTCTCTGCTTCATCTGTTGTACACAAACAGCCTAAACCTTGAAATAAGAAGCAAACTTAGTGGAAATGTTTTGAGATTTCTTCCATCTATGAACAGATGAAAAACCTGCTCTGTTCTTAGTCTCAGGCTTATTTTTCTAGTTTTCTCCTTTTGCTTGGATGCATAAGAACCTTTTAATGTTTCAAACTTTAATGACATCTGATTAGATTCTCACACGCTGCACTGAATTTCATTTAATTAAGACTACAACATATCAAAGGGATCAGAAGGGGGAAGCCACGTTTCTGTTGGGAATTTATCATTTGTATATATTTGGGAAATATGCTTATTCATGTATTTAGCCTGCTGCTGGCAGTAACTTCATATAGCGTGTGGTATCAGTCCTCTTATCTGTCTTCACCTCATTGTTTGATTGTTTGTTGTTTTGTCTGACCACTGCATGAATTAATAATCTGTAGTGGTAAGTGTGTAGTGGTGACTTTTACGTGTTTCTGAATAGAGATGTCAAACTTTAGAGGAGTAAAATGAGAGATGTGGTTATGCTGAATGATAAATCACAGTTTAGACATAATATTAGATTTCAGAAACGTCCACTCAGCAATCTGTGATGGATGAGCTCTCCGGCAGGCGTACGGATGATCTCTGCTGAAGAGGGATAAATCGTTTGTTTAAGAAAAATCAATAAACACATGATTATTTATTAGTGAATCTAAGTGAACGATAATGGACTGTTAAGTGGACATAATGTACCTCCTTTACTCACATCATGGACACATCTCCCTAACTGCTGACTGTGTGGATTCTGCAGTTTTTTATTTATTTAAGGGTAAACAGAGCGCGGTTGAGGTCTAGTGTGAAAGTAATGATGCAAGTGCAGGCTTTAATTTGGATGAAATTCATCCCCAGGAGATTAAAGTGGAGGCTATCTCCGGATCTCAGTGTCATCCTGAGTGTGATGAAAAGACAAAGAGCTTGACCTTTGACCTATCAACCCAAAGGCTCTATAGAGGGTTGAGAGAGCCATACTTACTTAATGCCAAACTCCAAAGTCGACATATGGTTTTCCTTGAGCTGATTGGCAGAGAGGCCGGTGTTGATGGAGCTGTCCAGGGTCCTGACCTTTGGTGCTGCTGAGCGGAGGAGCATCTCTGAGCCCTCCTCCGTCTTTAGAAGCTCACTGGTTTGGAACGATTTAATGCAAATGTGGTTGGATTTAGGTCAAATATTACTCCAAAAGCATGCTGTTATCCCATATATTCATTCAGTTTTTTCATGTTATTTTTATTGCCTGTCTTGCCTACAACAAACATTATTGCCATATTTGTCTGAAAGGGAAATCCCAGCAATTAAAGCCCTTTGTGTCTCTGAAGGGAGCCGATGAAACATGATGAATTGCCTCAAGTGACATCACTTGATGACTACCAAGTTTGATAGTGGAAAATAATCTGGAGGTGTGGAGTAAGATTAAGGGACAGTGATGGATGGCTCGTTAGTAAGGGGTGAGAGTGTCTGTAGAAACATCATTACACAAATTGAGGGGTATTAACAAAAAGCATTAATAGTGTGTGTGTGTGTGTGTGTGTGTGTGTGTGTTCAGCTTGTTTCTCTGATAACTTTGGCCTGTAACTTCTTCCTTCCTTCCTTCCATGCTACCTCCTTCTGCAAGACTGCAATGTGTTCGCCTCTCCAACATTGGCTGCTACTAGCATTACATACCTGAATCTCTGACCACAATGTTGACGGTCGAGTTATGTGGGCGATGTCTCTGATTCTGCTGTATATTAATCCTTTTTAAACCAGTCCTCTTTCCCCCCTTGGCACACACAAATAACTCTTAATGAGGTTGGAGCAGAAAAGTGAATGAAGGATGTTGATTCTTACAGTATCTGCTGTCCACAGCTGCCTTATGCCTGTATGGAAATCTTCTCCTTCAGTTATTGAAATCGGTGAAGTATCTGAAGATAGCCGGAGACATATGTAGATAGATCCGCAGCCTCTGAGAGCCATTATGCATGACCATTCATTTTACCATCATGAAATTGCCTGAAAACGACGCCAGGCGGCTACAGGATAAATATATAGAGAGATCTGCATCCATCAGACGCGACGGTTTTAATTCATTATTCTGCTTGTTCATGAAGGGGCCGTCCAGTTACAAGGATGCATAATAACCTTTTTTTTTTCCAACTATGAGACCATTGGTGTGACCGGCTGGGAGAGTATTTAATAAGCATCACAGCTGCTGATCAATATTCACCTTCACCCAGCTGTTCCACACCTTGCTCTGCTGCACACACACATGAACCAAAATAGAAGGTGTGCATGGAGACGCCCACACAGTCCGTGCGTTTACCACCTCGCGCTTGGCATTTATTTCCATAGAGGTTGTGAAATATGAAACTGAGTGCATGCTTTTGCCAAACAAGGGCCAGAACCTGTATTCGTCCAAACTCATGCCTAAAAACCACGGCTGCAGTTTTGGGCCGAGCCTGATTAAAAACACACAAACTCTGACCTTCTTCTTCAGCACCTTTTTAATAAAAGTGCATCCGTCACTGTGTGTGTGCTGGGAGAGTGAATGGTTTTTTGACTACAGTGAAAATGGCTAAACGCAAACAAAGACGGATTTCTAGATAAAAACATGTTATGAAGTTTGGAAATGATTATCTTTTTTTCAATACATTTTGTCTTTTGGACTATACAACGCTCTGGATTCCTGGAAACGTTTGCGTCACACAAGTCGGAAATAATCCTATGCAGGCACAGATGAAATCTAATTTTGCAAATAATATAATACTAATCATATTAGTGTAGCCTAAACTGTATCTCCAATTGTGTAGAAATACCAGTTTGAAACTGAAAAAACAGCATTCGAATATTGACTGCAATTTAAATATCACTGTGAGGAATGAAGCTTTGAACTATTCCATACAGCCCTTAATTGAGATTTTATAGCCTAATATTACTGGAATTAGCAATAACCTGACCCAATTCAAGCCTGAGGGAGTTTCAAGATATTAGGGGCTAAAAATCAAACCTCTAATCCATACTAGTTCCATACGGGGACTGGACCCGACAACCCTTCTGGTTGCAAGTACCCATGAACCGAGCTAATGGCCTGCTGCTGTATATTTCAACTTGCGGACAAACCAGAAAAAAAAAGAAGAAAGAGGGGTATTTGTGGCGTTGCAGCAGCGCCACAGATCTTGTGTTGTTGCTTCCTTTGAGCATTGTTCCTATTAATCAGAAAGCCATTTGTGATGCCGCATTAAAGCCTTGGATGTCTAAAATGTGACAAATGATGATTACCTGGGGGAAATCGATGATGATCACCGCACTATTAATGGTCCCTCTGCGGGAACAGCATCCATCGACGTTCAATTCCAGCAAGATTCACCGTCAGAGGAGGAACTCTAATTTAAGACTAGCTTTGTGTCGGGTTATTCACTTCATCACTGTAGTTTGAGACACTGCTAAAAAAAAACACTTGCATCTGCTACCTCATGCCTCTCTTGACATCAAATAAAAAAATAAAAATAAAACCAGCATTGTGTGAATACAATGGCTGAGCAGACGGTGACTCAGACTTGAGATGCAGATACAACTAAGAGAGAGAGGAAGATGGGATGGGAGGGGGGTTAAACACTTGATAGGGTATAGATGCTGTATTATAGTTTCTTCAGGGTCAGAAACACACTCACTCAACACTCATTGCCCTTGGCCTCTCAGGTCAACGAGGGCCAATGAGCTCAGTGGCATTGACTGCCACGTCTGTGCAGCCATGAGTCACCTCTCTCTCCGGGGATAGAAATCCATACGGCACCTGTAATTTATGGTCTGCTTCTTGCATGTTCCCACAGATGAATAAGTTATCATACGAGTGTGACGAGTGCTTTGAGTTGGTTACATAAGGACTTTCATGTTTCTGTGTGTGTGTGTGTGTGTGTGTGTGTGAGATCAGGTGTGTACAGCACACAGGGGCCACGGTGGCCTTTATTTATGCATGAGGCAGCGGTTTTCCAGCTGATCACTGATTTGATTTGCCATGTGAGATCTGTCTGACTGCAAGCCATGCATGATTTACAAAAAGACCTACAGTGAAAACATCTGTGTGTGTGTGTGTGTGTGTGTGTGTGTGTGTATTACTGCTCAGGATGTTTCTTTTCTTTTTTTTACTTAATTGGATTCAGCTGATTTCGACCTACATGACCTTCAGGACTTCTTCTGTTTACGCTACAGCGGTTATGGTTATTGTTAAATCATCCCTGCTTCGTCTGAAACTAGTGGTGAAACGATTCATTTGAATGATTAAGAGATTAGTAGGAATGTAATTGTCAACCATTTTCAGTTAACGTGCTGATACGGCAAATCAGACGGCACTCAGCAGATATGAAGTGGTCGTTTGTTTGGAGTTGTGTTTCTGTCCACCCTGAATGTCCCTCTCCTTCTCTAGTGTGTCTATATCCACTGTGTTCACCTTTAAGTGTTGGATATGTGGCGCGCAAGAGCTTTTGATGATCCATCGTTAATGTAGAAATATATTTAATTTAAGCATAAATGTTAATCCTTCTTTCTTCTTAAACTTTTTGCAAAATCTTTCAATGCAAATTGAACAGGTTTTGGTTTTTGGCTGTCTGTTGGATGGAACACCGTCACCTTGGGTTCTGTGAATATGGATATATATATTAAATATGCTCACCGAGTAAATCTGCCCGGTGCTGCTCTCTTGTAAACAAACAATGTTTATGTTCAATGTTACTGACCAAAATCACCATTTTGAAACCTGCCTTGTTTACATCCAGAATTTCACTTTAGCTTTTCTTTGTCTCTGCCTTTGCTGTCACATAATTTATGTTATAATAATAATAAAATAAATCAAATATGAAAATCACTGAGCGGTATGGTTGCAGTCTAAGCTTATGACGCGTGTGTGTGTTTGTTGTTCTATTGCTGAAGGAAACTGAGTGGCTGAACACCATTGTGGTGGTGGTGGAGGTGTTAAAGAGGTTAGGAGAGAATCTCATTGTCCTTTCGCAAAGCAATCACAGGAACAGAAGAAGTGTGTGTGTGTGTGTGTGTGTGTGTGTGTGTGTGCGCGGTAGAGACGGAGTGCAGAGTGTGTGTGGATTTACAGTATGTTTGTGAGTGTGTGACAAAGGAAAAGGGCCGGAGAGAGGAGGAGATAAAGAGAGAAATAGGTATAAGAGAGAGGGAGGAGATGAGAGGATGGTGAGAAAGGAGGAAGAGAGGTGGCAGGCAATAAAGCGCCCCATCAATCTGCTAAATGAGTGTCCTTCCACCAGAGGTAGTCCCAGAAATGCATCCTGCTTCGTGTTCATCAGTCACAGGTTTAGCACTCATCCGCGCTATCTCGCCCTCCGCTCCAACGCTTCCTTATCAAAAGAAAGTAGAGGCTGAAGAAATGCGTCGTGTATGGGGAACTCTGACCAATTAGACCCCATTTACTCACAGTTGGAACTTTTTAGACGTCTATGAGCTGTTAGGTAGCGTACAGTGGGATCTTAAAGCAGCTTTACCTGTAAAAACACTTGAACAAGGTTGCCATAAAGTAATGTAGACATGTCCGCATGTTCATCAACACAACCCCCTTTCCATACATGCAGTTTCGGAAGCATTATTAATATAAAAGTATATTAATTATAGCTCATTTAAGGAAAGAACCGATCAATGGGATTGAGTACTATTTGCCCCCATGATTTTGTTTGTTCTGTGTCAACATAAATCAGCTACGAAGGGAGCAGAAGGAGCACCAATGTGGCCGCAGATGGACAACATTCATGAAAACTGAAATCCCTGAGGAGCTTCAGATGCTTCATTTCAAGTTTTTCGTGGTATTCTTTGCTTAATTAAATGTTCTGCATTTTTGGAAACTTTTGTAATTCATTTTCCGTTCATAGTGGAGTGGAAGGCTGTGGTCAAGGCTGAGCTTAGACGGGGGGGATGGCTTTGTGGTGATATGAAGCGTGTCTTGTGTAACCAGCCATGCACTTGTGAGATGAATGTTCAGGCTCGATTCTGTGCTCACACAATGATGTGAATGTTTGATATCAGTGTCAGTGAGAGAGGACCAATCATACACAGATGAGAGTTTAATGGATGGATGCTGCTGCTTTCTGTTAATATACAATATCTACTGGGGTTACTTTTGTGTTGTATTAAATATGGTGGTATTACTGGGCAAATATTACTTAAAAAACGCCCCTCGGGTAAAGTCCAGTGAATAATGAGAGATTAGTCTACTGAGTTATATTTCACAAATATGATAAAGCCTTCTGTCTGTGTCCAAAAATAAATTGGACTGTTCCCAAAGAAATAATAAATACACCACAGAAAGGAGTAATGCTTGTAAAATTAATTTGTATCATTAATTAGACATCTTTGAATACCAAAACAAATGGCTGTTAACAAGTGAAAGCACTAGAATACTATAAGTAATTGGAAGCACCTTAATGGTAAAATTGAAACAGTTGAAAAATAACATATTTAAACACATAAACTTGTCTTAAGGACTCCTACAGCTCATCTGCTACACAAAGTTATGTTGTTATTAAGATATCCAACAAAATGCAAGCAGCTTTGATGGTTGAGAAATGTGAAACTTTACCGACCTTACGCCGACCTATGAAGGTCACGCTGATGGGCGTCCCACGGGGATCAAACGAAACTTCATCAGTCGCTGGGTGACGTCGGCTCATGCAGATGTCTGGATTCAAAATGTTTCGCTGATAACAGTAATTTACTGGACGCTGCGATCGCTTTCAACAATCGACACACCTGTGCAGTGCAGCCGCTCGAAAACCAAAAGGGAGAACTCTATAGATTTCATTGGTTTGATGATGCAGCCCCCTTGTTTTCCATCAATTTATCAGAATATATTTGTTGTCTGTCCACATTAGGGGTGTGAATCTTTGACTTCACAGCAGTTCGATCAACAATTAACCAAAATTCTCTATCCATGAAATAAACATGAAATAATGTGAGTGAGACTATCTGTATTCTTCTAAAAACAGACCACAGAATTACTTATTAAACATATTTATTCCATATAAAAGTAGTCCTGCATAATATTTTATGCTGAATACAAAAATGTAATTAAACATTGCTCAGTTATTTTGAACATTTTTCAACAGGCTACATGCTGGCAGGGGAGAGAGTGTCTTAAACGTATTAAAACATTAATCATAATTAATTAAGATCACATTTATATGGATTATTGGTGAAGCCAAAGTGATTGGCGTCATTCTATTTATTTACTTTAGCAGATCGATTTGGTTGAATCGGTAGGACTGACACTCCATTCATCGATGCATCGTTACACAACTAGTCCACATAGATGTATAACGTATTTCCACATAGCCAATCAAATCATTGCATAAAGCAGTAAAATACGTGTTCTATAGGCAGCGTGCTACACAACACGAGAGATGCAGTCTTTTAACAACAACCCATATTAGCTTTCCGAGTCATTTTTGTAAACGAGTGACACACATTCATAGCGAGATAGCTAATTGGCTTGGTCAGCAGGACATTAAACTGCATGGAAACGTACCTGCAAATGTCACTTTGGTCCATTTCCATGCTGGTGGAGTCCGTCCTCTTCCATCCTGCCCATGGCTTGTAAACTCCAGCACCAGTTAGTTTGCGTTGTCCTGCCAGTCCTCAGCCTGCAGCTGCTGTCAGTCAAACACAGACACGGACTCGCCCTTTGAGTCGACCGAGACCAAAGGGGGCATTTCTGACATTTCCACAAAGACCAGATTTCTCTTTTTTTTTATCATAAAAAAATGAATAGTACATTTAAAAAAAAAAAAAAAACACGTTGTCAACAGGGCTCAATAATAAGGACTTGCTTGCCCCGGGTAAGTTTAATTACATTTTAGGTGAACTCACTTTTCTGGAGCTGGAGACTGGAACATGGGCAGTATGGGTTAACGTTTAGATAAAGAAAAGATAACGAGCTGCAAGTGAGCATTTCATGTATTCTGGAGACACAAGTTTAGTTGAATGGGAGCAAAACTAAAAAAAAGATGACTTAACTTGACTTAAAAACAATTAATACTATTGTAATATAAATGTACATACATTGTCGACACAAAGGAAGGACTAAATGTGTTTTTAGTTGGACTCTAACCTTTTGTGAAAGTTCTAACACAAAGATGAAGCAGCTGATGTCATCGTCTCTACTGGAGGCTAATTTGCCAGCTCACTGTGTAACTCTTGCCCTTCATGCCGGCCCGACGGCGTCCGTGCCCTCACGCCGTTTCAACGCCACGGCCTCACACGTGCTCTGATCTCAGCCACCCTCTCAAACACGATTCTCTTTGTCATTTATTATATCAGCCTCTTTTAATGCCTAACATGGCAGAGATTCTCAAATCATAGCTTTGACTCAAGAATTTCTTTTCACCAGAGGAATTTCGCGCCTTCGGGTAGTGCCGTCGCCATAGTAACAGCCGTGTCAAACTAAAGTTACAAACTAAAGACAAAAGTTGGAATATTAGTATATATAAAGTATATGTGTATAGCAGGTGTTCATAACATAACCATCCACTGGTTTGAGTGTAAAACTCAATCTCCAATAATTACTACTTTAGGGGTCCATTGTCTTTATAATATGCAGTCGTAACAATGGGGGGGGGATACTTTCAGAATAAGCGGTATTCCCTATATAGTACTTTATATTAGTGACTATGGATTTGACTGTTGAATGAAAACATAGCTTTTATAATTTAATCCTTTTATTTAAAGCTTTGATGATAAAAGGATTTTATTTCATAATTATATATATATATATATATATATATATATATAGAGAGAGAGAGAGAGAGAGAGAAAGAGAGAGGAGAATAAGGAAATAAAAAAGACATGTGTATCACAGACCTAACTTGCTTAAACTGCAGCATCCAAACCCACGGTGAGATGTCCTGTTTCCTGCTCCATAGGCTTAGCCGCTCATCTCAGTTGCAGGATGACGGCATCGTTGAGGATAAATGAGTGTGACATCACGCTGGCTAAACGCTGCCCATCATGCCTAGTCTTGGTTGCTGCCATTGAGCCACGTTGACTCTCCTTCACCTCCCTCATTGTCAAGCATGCATGGGATCACACAGCAGCTGGAGAGCACCGACTGATGAGCTTCGTCAGCAGTGAGATGGCAGCGGCAGCAAAGAAAGGACTCCCAGCGTTCTCCTACAGCATCTGTGAGACATTCACTGTCTTCAGTGTGCACCTCCAGTTAATCATCACCAGACACGCTGCCTGCTCGCAGGTGTCTACTGGGCGTCTTGATCATTTTTTGGAAGATGATGGCTGAAACTTCTGCCGGTCTTATTGTCACATTTGATCAGAATAATTCCACTTTTTGCTCCAACAGCCAGATTAGAGGAGAGCTACAAACTTAACTACACGTTTGGCGGGATACTTGGTGGTTCACCACGCCTCTGGCCAACGACAGAGCTAAATAACTGATTCTATGATGCATCGCAATGCAACGACTCTGCATACGACTGTATCATACAAATAGGAATTGGTTTGAAACATTTGAAGGAAAAAATCTCATTATATTTAAATCCAAAATAGAGATAAATCGTGATGCATGAAGAATTGTGTATGTATAATATAATGTAATAATGTAATCGTGACCCCCTGAATCGTATTTGAATCGTGAGGTGACGATTCCCACCTCATCATGACAGTTTGGTTGCCCTCATAGTAAGACTGATTTAATGATTTAAAGTATGTTTCAGCCTCATTCATTGTTTGGCCAGACGACATCTCAGAGCATCCTTCTTCCACACCTCCATCATCTTGAAGGAGAAATATCATGTTTCAGCTACTTCCTCCAAACGTCTTCGTTCCGGTACAGAAGACAAGCCGCGTTTTTGCCAAAGGGGAGGGATAAGTCCAGAACCGTGGCCTTGCACATTGTGCCTCTCTCTAGCCCCAAAACTGTCCTCGCCCCAGTCCAGCTGGCAGAGTCAGCTTGCCCTGTGACCAATGCTCTCTCTGCTGAATATCCATAGTCCTGAGGGCCCTACAGATTCACCAGCCTGCTCTCACAGCTGGTGAAAGGGAGGGCCTGTGGCAGTGAGTCTGTGTATTAGATTACAGCGTTACTTGCTCATTGAATGAGTCCTATGAGTTTGTCACAGAGCATATGATGAAGACCGTTATTTAACCACAATAGTCTTGGTGCTCAACTTTTCTGGCACGATTCTCAGGTGGAAGACTGAAAGAAATAACCTTTAACCTCCTCATGCATCACTAAATGAAACCTGAGAAACGTACTTTACCTTTACAAATGGATGATAAGAGATGTTGTCAGAGAAAGAAACCGTTTTCCTCTCGTGACCCGGTCAACATGAAAGACGTGCAGTTAATTATTTCTCTAACTTTTTACTATTTTAAAGTGACGCATAGCCATGGGGGTTGGAGTACAGCCCTGTGCTGTGGGGGAGGAATAATTGGATGGATGGTTCCTCGACCTCAGTGGGGAAATGGTGAAACTGGTACAAGAGGTTGTGCTGGTGGACGCGGCGAGGGCACGACAGGAAGGCAAGCTGAGGTCATGACTTATTTCCATTTTTATCTGTTATTAAAACCAATTTCATGATGTACTAAAGGACTGATGGAGAGCACATGTCAAGATCTGCTGAATATTCAGGACTTCTTCTTATCCCGTTACTTCCATTGCAGACTAAACAAGCTTTGATGCTCACTCTAATTAGACCGCTTTGCAGCGCTTTTTAGACATAACTGTGCATATTCAATATGACCTTGTTGTAATCCTCTCAACAGCAGCAGCTCTTGTTTAAGTGCGTCTTTTAATGGACAGATACGCTCCTCCTTTTTAACCCTGTCTGACCACTCAGCACGGCCATGTGGAGTACACGTAAATATGACCCCTGTTGGAGGCTCTCATCTCTGCACACATTACACAGAGCAAAAACAGCCATATTCATTTAATGCCGTGGTGAGTGCCCTGGCCAATTTGAGCAGCGAGGGACAGCTGCCCTGATCTCGCCTCCCGTAGGATTTACGTGGGACTATCTCTGAGAAATCCATTTAATGGGAGAATGTTATGTAGCTGTTGTGGTTTATGGTAATGCAACAATATGTTGCTCTTTAGATTAACACAGTAGGTCAACATTCAGGGTATAGTTTATAGTAATTGTCATGAAGAAACCCCCCTTCATTGAGAAAACACAAGCAATTAAGACTATTTTTACTGTATGTGCATGTGATTAGACGATTTAAGGTCTTGCTGCATATCTTGGAAATTCCAGTCCCACTCTGGGGGTCGGCTAGCATCGAAGGAGATAAACCACACACAGCTCACAATCAAACGGATAGATTTAATCCCGCTTGCAGAGAATTAACCCCCAGTAGTTTTGAAAGTGGGTTAGAAACGCCGAGGTCTATTAGGACACAGTTGTGCGGAGCATGACCAGACAGCAGAAAACTCCAAACAAAGCTCAAACAAAGCCATTGTCCTACTTCTTACGACATGGTATTGTCCGTTTGCCTTTTTCTGTTTCCAGAGTAGACTGGAGCGTTTCCTCTCGCAGCCGAGCCCCGGGAACTATTAAAGCTCTGACAGCATTTTAAACGAGCACTGGTGGAGGATTCACCACGGCAGCTACCAGCCAATAGCATGCAATAATTCCCCCGCGGCCCGCCGGCTGTGCTGAATGTATGGCTAGTGTGTGTGTGTGTTTTTAATACAGTGTAGACACTGGGCTGTGCAGGATTAGCATGCATGACACAACAGCACATGGCTGCAGAGGTTAACATGTAACACGCAGCTTATTGGGTGCTTTATGTCTTGTTTCGCCTGAGACCAATATAGTGTCAAAGTCATTTTGTCAGGGAGGGGAAGTCCACCCTGCAGCTCCTGCTCCCGTTCTGCTTCATGAAGGCAGACATACAGAGACATCTTTGCAGGCCCGGACTTTGCCTTTTGCTCTTTATTATCTATCCTTATTAGTCTCATCTTTCTATCACGTGATGGTGATGATTTACACGTCTCTACGTCTCAATGGCTACGCAATAAAACAATATTACAGCCTTTTCTTTAAATGAAACCCGTAAATATTAACCCCTTCTTTTCAGCACGGCCGTAGATTCAATCTGGCGGAGTGGATCTCTTTGGTCCGGCGGTGCTGAAGTGCTGGCACAAGATGTTACCAGATGAAAACACGCAGAAAGGAAGCGGCAGCAGTACAGTAAATGGTAAACGGCCCGAGGGAAATGTGCAACCTCTCTCTCTCTCTAATTACACATCAGTGCGTGCAGCGGTGAAGGAGGGAGAGCGGTGCAATGGGATTGCTTTAATGGGCAAAGCACTGATGAGAATCCTGTGAACGGCGAATGCTCCTAGGTCTGAATATTTCAGTAGGCTTACCATTTTGAGCGCTGCATCCCTCCCATGTTCAACAATGCGAAACGAAGATGCTTTCATGCTTTTTTTTTTTTTTTTTTTTTTGGAAGGCATGCTCGCATGCCATCATCAGCAACGTTCCCACAGTTCTTTGGCAAGACGGTCACTGAATGAGATGAGCGTGTTTTTCTGGAAAGCTTCTACCTCCAGTAAATAGTCAGCTGCTCTAGCTTGTGCTGGAATGTAAAGTCCCCATCTGCTTGACTAGCTGTCTTTTCCATAGTTTTACAACACTCGCTACAGCATACCACACAAAAAACAGCGATATCGTTTACCCAGTACAGTTCTTTTTAGGTATTTGTAAATAGCTTGTGTGTAAACATTACTGTAAAGCGCTTTGGATAAAAGCGCTATATAAATGAGGACCATTTACCATTTAAACATGATGTTTGTGGGGTCGCAGTGACCTTGACCTTTAACCTTTTACCACCAAACTCTAGTGTGTTAATCCTTGAGTCTACATGCACCTTTGTGGGAAAATTGAAGACAGATAAACCTCTTCCTTTAACGTGACTGACCAACATTTGGCATCTTAAAAAAAAAGCCCCGTCTCCGCGATGAAGAGCCTCTGGGGTGTATGAATTATGTTTGAATGAATGGTTTGTTGGATATATATGCAGCCACATTGTCAGAATCGCTCTGTTGTATCTGAGTTTCTTTAGCTTCGAGCTTATTGGACACTCAATTGGTCTGATAATCCTTGAAAAGCTAAAAGCATTCTGCAATCAAAACAGAGGGAAGTCTATTGTGTAAGTCAGATCCCTCCTGGTTATAGACTTAGAAACGGAAGAGAGACGGAGGAGGATGTTTTTATGCTTTCTGGTTGTCCATACGTCCATCCAGTCCATGCTAGGGAAGGCAGTTTATATACTATATATATATAGGAATGCCTGAAGGGCATTTTTTTAGAGTTCGGCACAAACTTCCACCTGGACTCAAGGATGAGTTAATTAGCCCATTTATACCGGATACAGCATATAACGCACATTATTGGTTCAAAGAATATTTATTCTTGCAATGATACATTTACATTTAGGACATTTAGCAGACGCTTTTGTCCAAAGCGACTTACAATAAGTACATTTGTCAAAAGAAGGAAACAAAGAAACCACAACGTATCATTGCTGATAAAGTAAGAGATACAGATTAATTACAATAGTACATTTTTACTGTAATCTATTTTTTTATTCTTCTATTGTGCCTTATTAAAACATTTAAATGTGTGAAACTCATGACGTGTTTGGATGTAAAATCTCAAATTTGACGTGTACAAGGCAGATAAGGGAAGTTTACATTATCCACATAATCTTAACGTAGGATATATTGTTTCTGAAGTTCTTTAGGTGTAAATAAGTGCTCTGGATTGCCAATAATACGCTATTGTAAACTGTTTTTTGCAAGCGTTTTTACTTTTACATAAACAAGACATTCCAAAGAGTCGTTCATGTGAAATATTTTCCATTAAAAATCCATGCGTCATGAAAATGACGACGAATCAACAATGCGGCGCTACGCAGCATCCAGTTTAAGTGGGTTCGTTTTTGGAAGTCAAAGGTCAAGGTCACTGTGACCTAGGGGTGGGAATCGAGAACCGGTTCCTACTCAGAACTGGCTCCAACTAACCAATTCCATCGAAATCCTACGCCTCCAACGTTATCGATTCTTCTTAATGATTCCACACCATGTTTTCCGGTTTACTTGAAATTTTGCGTCGCGGTACATTGCATCACTCTCTGCGACGACCCTGCGCGCGCCGACAACCTATAAACAAGGAGGCAGCATCATGGAGAGGAGGAAGCGATGGAAAGTCTGGCTACATTTCACCAAACGCGATGAAAATGCTGCCGTGTGTAATCAGTGGAGGCATAGACCCATTGTAGCGTATACGCAACAAAACATCATGTTGTCTTTAGAGCGTCATAACTCCGTAATGGTTTGCGTTACAAACATGCGTTTTTTCCCTCTTAAACTAGAGAAACGGGGCTAAACAACGGTACCCTGCTTGTCCATGTGAGCGATTTATTTCTGACAACAAATCGAATACGTAAAGTAAAGATGTGACTAGATGTCTTCTCGTCTCCGTGGCACATTTCCCCCTTCTGTTTATGTATATCGATCAACTTCTCATCCGCCATCTTGCTAGTGACGTATAGAGTTACGTTTATGCATCGGACCCTCGTATTTGCTCCCGCAGCGGCTTTTACAGCCAATAGGAAAGCCTGATTTACGCTTGGCTGTGTTTGCCCAAACGGGAGACACACACACACACACACACACACACACACACAATCCAAACAAGTGTGTGCAACTTTTAAAATAAAATAAAATGTGTAAAAATTCAAGGTGCGTTTTTTATTTATTTTTAATTTATGGGCTAAAACCCCCTTTTATAGTGTGTATAAGTATTTATTGAACTACTCAGGAATCGGTAAGAGAATTGATAAGGAATTGGATCGATAGGCAGCATCGACAATGGCATTGATATTGATAAAAACTTATCAATTCCCACCCCTACTGTCACCTAAATAAGGTCCCATTCTGGATAAACCCATTAAAATGACATAAAGTGAAACGGTTGTTGTGCTTCTGTCTGGTAATTTAAAAGATAGAGAGGAATGGTATTTTTTGGAGCTGATTAGCCGTGTTGTCCACAGTAATGAGACTTGTCGCTTGCTTTTCCCCGGGCAGCAGAGAACAACACTTGCTTTATCCACAGGAAGCCCCGATGACATAACTTTGTGACTGAAACACGCTATTAGTAGATTCTCAGCAGAGCGTGGTGTTAGCACATCTGAAGTGTTAGTGCTGTAAACAAGGACCTCGTACTTGTCACCGCTCGGAGGAAGACAGATACACTTTCGCTGCTTATGGAACATTTTATGAGATGAAACTGAAACATGTTTTTTGCATCGGCATGACTGATGAGATACAGGATTCTGTGTCCGTATGAGAGCTAGTGGATTCTAGTGTAGATTCTCTGTACGTGGGATTGAAAAGAGAGTGGATGGAACTGATGCAATGAAGAGGAAGAAAAAGGTGATTATTGAAGGAGACCACAAAAGCCTATACCCAGCAGCTGTATATTCACCCCGAGAACAAGGAGCGGGGCCGGATCGATAGCTCCCTCTTTCTGCAGCATCCCTCCCCTCCCTCTGCTCATCACCTGAGGCTGGAGGGGAAGTGCACAGCTACAGCAGACGTTGATTACCAGCGTGCTTGGTGGCTCGGTGGGACGCGGGCAGCAACTCTCGCCTCTGCTTGTTAGCAGACCTCGTGTAGATCTAACGGGGGGGATGTCAGCGCTGAACTCACCTCCCTTTGGACCAGTGATGGCGTTTCTTTGACAGAGTAGCTGTGATTTCACCGGCGCTGGGAGGATGATTGTTTTGTCAAAGTGTATTTGTGTTCAGAGGTCTGTCCCCATAAGTATATATATAAAGTATATACACACACATCCTCTTCCTCTACATGACTCAAAGAGCTCATTGCTGCACAAAAATCTTTGAGATTTGACATTATTCCAGAAAATATGGTTGATGGCAAACAAACAATCACACGTTTTGTTCAGTAAGATCATCTTCACAACCGCTTTGATGATTGAAATTTAAATGCAATCCGTACAGCGCTAACATTAGGCTATGAATGTTTTGAGTTTGTATTTCCTCGCTTGCTTTAGCCTCTTTTACGACACGCGGAAGCTTCAACATCGTGGGGGTATTTACTGATGTATTTTATATTACCAAATGTTGACGTCTCTTAAGCCTGTTCTGTGAATTCATTTTGTCAAGTCGGAGTAAAAGACAATTTCTCGGCTGTTGATCACAATGATCTTGAAAACTGATGCAAGCAGCATAATTGATTGATGATCTGTGGCTCGTGTATAATTGATTCCAGAACAGTAATTAATTGACGTTCATTGCACAGGACGTACAAGTAGGAAGGAAGTCAAATACAAAAATCCTTAAAAACAGACATGTAAAGCTTGTCTCCAATGTGTTGACTAATTCATGGCAGAGTATCCCGATTATCAAAGGCATCTCTGCCTTGGCAGCTGAAAACTTGATGCATAGCCTAAAGGCTACGTATGTGTGTTCCCCCTGGCGTCTCCTGTCAGAGAACGCTCTAGAAACAGCATTACGGAACTGCAAGGTACTTGGAAAGTCCCAAACATCTCTCAACGATGAGCATTATTCAGAGCTGCTGATTTCCCTCAACAACAACTTGTGACAGCCACGTTGTATAGTAATGAGTCATAAAAAGTACATGTGTGCAGTATTCAGTAGCAGCCAGTATAATAGAGGATAGGAGGAGTTTGGCTGTGATAAATAATTGGTTTGACCATTCAGGAAGAATGTGATTCTATGTGATTCATATTTCCGTTTCAACACATTGAATCGTTTTTGAGATATGACAGAGATATGCAGTGATCAATTTGACATTGTTCAGCTGATTACCTCTTTACATGTTTGTGTTTTTTGTGTGTGAGTATAATAACTGTGTGGTGAACTATGATAAATGGGCATGCTCTCATTTCATTAAATTAAAGGTAAAGCAGCAAAAAGCTAATTCAGTATCTGCTGGATATTTAAATACGCATCTTCATACTAACACGGTTGCCATATCAACACAAAGAGTTGGTAGTATGTCAGTATGTAGTTGTATTTTCTCCAGAAGCCGTAGCTACATCTACGATAGCTAACACACCGACTCCAGATAATAACCTCCTACTTCAAACCAGCCGATCTTTCCTCTTAAAGCTTAAATGATTCTATTCTTTAAAGGTCCTCGTGGATAAGGAGGGATCGGCAACGCTTCTTTCATCTGCTGCAGCTCATAATTAGAGATGATACCTGGGCGCTGGCTGCCGGCCCGTACCAACTACCCATCCCATATTCATTAATGAATAAGCTGAATCAAAGTTGACTGGGATCATTCTTTTATGTGTTCATCAGGCATGGCTCATCCATATATATAACAATATTCAACAAATAAATACCTAAATTAAAATAATAAATCACACACCAGCAGCTTGTTAAAAAAATCATCAAGGGTAACACAGTTACAATTCTATTATATAATGCATATAGTATATGAATATGGAATTGAATAGATCACCCTATTGTCACCAATGGCGGATCCATTTGAGTCAGTATTGACCCGATATCTGATCCCCACATGGTTGCATAAGACTTGTTGTATGATTGTTTTCATTTGAGACTTTTTGTTCAGGACTTTCTGTTTCTGTTGAACATATTAACACGCTCTGAAAGGTGCTAAAGTATTGTCAGGTGCTCCATAAAGACTCACTCTACAAACACTTTAAAGACTCTGTCCAAATATTGCAAATAGAGACACACTTTTTCCCCTCAAAGTGACTCTTACAGGACAGAAGTACACAAACAGCTGTCACATACGTGCACTACAATCGCCACCAATTTGGCACTTGCTATGAGATCGTCTGAGATTGTGTTTTTCTGATGATGAATTAGCTGCTGACGTAAGAGACGACAACGCTCGCTGTCACTCGGCGAATGTGCAAGATTCTACAGCGATAATTCCCACGGCGAGTTATTACTTCCCCACTGTGTGTGCGTGTGAAGCGGAGAGACATATTTGCTGCCGTCGCATGCCGTCCAAGGATTCATTCACCTTGTAATTATGCAAGAGCCTGCTGGCCACCGTCACACGAGACAGATGCAGCGAACCTGCGACGGAATTACACAAACTGTGAACGTTATTTCTCTCTCATCTCGCCCTTGTGATGCTCAGCGTTTGACGGGCGGGGGGGGGGGGACGGGACGGGTTGGGTGGGCGGTTTAGCAGGTTTATGCATGTGTCAGCGTGTAGGTGTGTGTCGGTTTGTCAGCAGTGTCGCCTACAGGACGTGAACACGTGGAGGTTGGGAGCTAGCGTCGGCTCAGGTGGATGAATTGAAGCTGTGTGTGTGTGTGTCTGTGTGTGTGTGCCCGGCCAGGACTCCAGATAAGTGGCTTGCTCTGGCGCTGTACGGGAGGCCGGACAGACGTGACAAACCAACACGGCGGAATGAAAATGTGTGCAGTTAACGTTCCACATTCAGCTCCCGGGCAAAGATTTCATGCTTGCTGTGGGAGAGAGCTCTTACCATTGACTGATCAGTGAGTCACTCCACTGTGATACAGACAGCATCTGTTGGAGGGAATTTAATGCAGCATGGCTTTCTGCCGTGTGTGAATTATGAGCTTTCATAACCTTGATGCGATATGGCTGCTCATAGGAGGAGGAGCAGGCCTCAGTCTCTTGCTTCCCTCGTTTGCTCTGGCTTTCTTCTCCTGTCCGAGCCACTTAGCCAGGCCACCATGCTTCCTATTAGTAGATGACAAAGGGCCGATGCATTGGAAACTATAGAGGCCATATTAGACTTCGCTTCATCCCAGGCGAGTGAGAAAATGGTCATTAGCAAGACATCAGAACCGGCTGGTGAGCTATTTTCTAAATCTTACTTAGAACTAGGAGTTTTTCCTTGGATTTAAGTGTAGTATTGTAGGCAAGATCTATTGTTCCCCCGTGGTTAGAAAAAGAAAAGGAGCCACATTTTATCTCACCGTTTTGAGAGGATGGCAAAGATTGAAATCAGTGATCACTCCCATGCATTGTGAGCTCCGGGCCGTTCATCACTGTGGTGTTTTAGATTGGGCATCTGGCTGCCTGGTAGCCTGGTGTGGTGGAGCAGTTCATGCATTAAAGTGAGTCAGTTCATAATAATAATAATCTGTGATTTAGACCGTTTGTCTTTCGATTTTCATCCTCATGGCTCCGTTGTTCCTCAGCGTTTGGTTGCAGCTGATTGAGACAGTAAATCAAAGACAAACTGTTTGCCTTTATGAATCAAACCCCTTAAATCACAACATTTCATTTGTATCGTGCAGTGGGATTGTTTTAATATGCATGTGATTTATTAAAACAAGATATATTCATTTGGAAATGTAATTTAAGACAACACAATGTGTTATACACAGTATGAGCTTGCCCACAAATCCAAACAGTGCACTTGCTACTGGTGCTCCACCTGGTGGCTTTCTGGGTTAAGCAACTTATATGGGAATTTACTGTAGAGGACGATGGCTCTGTTCTTCACATTAAGTGGCTGTTATGAAACGGGCCACACAGCAGATACAGCCTGTAATGTCTTTTTTAGCTCAATTACTGCATTGAAAATTCAAGGACACATAGAGAATAACACTTTAAATGGACTCTGACTCTAATGTTTTCATTAGCTTTAAGTACGTACATGGAGAACTTCCCCACTGAGTCTTTACTTTGTACACAAATGGCTTTTTAACTGTTATGCACTGTTAACTATAATCTCCATAAAGGGACACATTTTTTTTATTAAACATTCCTGAGAGGATCTGCCACTAAACTAGGATGAGACCCATTTAATTAGACAAAATTACCCAAATGTGACAGGAACATGGCCAGAAGTGTTACAGTTTTATAAGTTTTATTTGAATAAACATGCACACAACTATCAGAATGCATTACTCCATGGCTGCCCCGATCAGAGATCTTTCTTAACCATGTTGAATAGATTGTTTCTGTGTCTCTCCACGTTGCAGGATGAGCCCTTCAGGTCAGTAGACCCGTGCTGATTGGACGACATCTCAGCCACCATGAAAGGGTTAGGAGCCAACCGCAGTCGTCACCTGTCCGACTCGTGTGAACCAGCGGCATGTCCACAGAAGCCTCTCTGTTCTCTGACCTCTGACCCTCACAGCTTTCTGTTGAGCCCCACCATAAACCACTATGGCACCCTGGACCCCCATCTCCACCAGTGTCCTTCCACCAGTCCCGCCACCCTGCCCCCTAACTGCCTGCTGCCTTTCAGCCAGATGTCCAACAGCAGCACCTTCCCTCGTCTGCACTTCCCCTCCCAGAGCGACCAGGTCGACTGCTCCCAGGCCTGCATGGCCGGCGGTGGCGGAGTCGGGCAGGGAGGCAGAGCTGGTGCGCTATCCACCCCCTTGTCTATGGGCATGGGCTTGGGTCTGGGCCTCACCGGCGCTCCCATGATCACCAGTGGATCGGCCACCATCTCCACTGCAGCGGCGGCCAAGATGAACCGGTTACCCTCCAACCTTTTGGATCAGCTGGAGAGGCACCTGCCCTTGCAGCGCGACGGCTTCAGCACGCTGCAGTTTCACAGAGGACGTATGTCGAAGCAACGCAGTGAGAGCCCGGGACGCATACGCCACTTGATGCACTCTGTGCAGAAACTATTTGCCAAATCCCAGTCCCTGGAAAACTCTGCCATCAAAGGCAGCGTAAACGGGCGCTCCGCTGGGGGAATGACTGGCACCACGGGAGCTGGCGAGGACGGTGGTCGACCGACACGCAGGAGCAAGAGTAAAGACAGGGCTAAAACTGAGACGCCAAAGCAGAGACCTAGGCCCAATGCACTAGGCCTCTGGAGCTCAGATGATGCCCTGGACACTGACGCAACCAAAGCTGGCACTATCGCTGTAGGCTACCGCAACCCGCTGACCATGATGACTCTCGGCAGAGCGGTGTCAGACAGCCAGGCCGCCCCCAGACACATCCCACAGGGCTACCACACCATTTCTGCACACACTCTCAAGACCTCGAAAAGCAGCAGTGACCTCAAGTTCCTGGCATGCCAGGCGACGCAGGTAGGATGCAAGGATGAGGAGCGAAGGACCAGGGGAAGCAAGGATGATCTGCTGGTGAAGAGGGGCTCCTGGTCCACTCTCACCCTCAGCCAGGCCAGGCAAGTGTTGCAGAAGGGCTCCGCTACAGTTAACAGGACCCTGCTTAAATCAAAGTCATGCCACCAAGACCTGGCACAACAGTTCCTTCAGGTAGGAGGGCCAGTGAGTATTCATCTTCATCATCATTCTTTTGTAAGTTTGCATGGATATTTATATCATTTTCTATGAGGTTTGCTGATTTTATTGAGCACTGGAAGACAGACTTTTACTGATAATTTAATTAGGTTGACTCTTATTCCGTTTATTATATGTAAGATATACTTTATCTTCACTTTTATAGACTGTTTCATGACACAACATCACATCACAGTCATATTTTCTTTTTCAAGTACCATTACTGCACATGCCCAGAATCATACCAAGAATATATAAATACTATAATATAGTGTCTAAGGCATGCACCTGAGATTTCTCCATTACACGGTTTAAGAGTCTCACAACAGTATGTATGTGTGTTTCATAATCCAGGTCCCACTGGGGGACTGGGCAGGAACTCTGGGTCGCGGCCGGGCCCGAGGAACCGAGATCCCCTGTCGAAGGATGCGCAGTGGCAGCTATGTGAAGGCTATGGGAGACTTGGAGGACAGCGAGGACTCGGAGGGAAGCCCCAAACCTTCCCCTAAAGCCACCGCCCGTCGCCAGAGCTACCTGAAGGCCACCCAGCACTCCCTGAGCGAGCAGCAGCCACCTCCACCTCAACGCAAGTGAGTCCCACAGCATAACAGTATCACATTCTGATTGAGATTATATTATTGTATTTATTCAAATAGAAATAAGCACTGAGGGGGTATATGTCTTGGGAAAATTGTGGGAAGATACATTTTTCCTCGTGTCCCCGAAGGTAGTCAGCAGGTGGCAGTATCTTGTCACAAATAATTATGTGGATGTGCCGCATACTAGTCAAAACGAGCTCATCGATGCTATTCGTGGTGGAAGAGGTGGATGTTAAAGAGGGGACAAGATAAGAGTGTCATCTTTGATACAAAAGCAGGAGGAGATGAAATTTGTGCCATGTGTTTTACCCTCTACACCCACATGGACAGGCCTCGTTGCTACGCTCTCATGCGGGAGGATTATCTGTGGTCTCCACTGCAGAGTGCATGTTCTATGCAGCATCTGAGGTCAGTGTCATCCATAGGCATAGGCAGTGTGGCCCTCCACCCACCCTCACTTGCCCTACTACCACTGCCCACCGACTTCCTTTGGCTAACCTTTCCCCAGTACTTTTCCTCTCCTCCCCCCCAGTTCCATCTCTCCTACCTTGCAGGTACCCCGAGTGGTTTGTTAGTACTTTTACTCTTGCCTGCTTCCTCAAGCCCTGACTTCATAACATGCAAATTCTCCATGGAAATCACTCAACCGCACCCTGCTGCTTATGCATACACATTTTCACTAACACGAGGTACCAAAAGGGCCAGAACAGAGGAAACGTCTCACACAAAAAAACATCAATCAGAATGTCAATTTCACGTTTATCTCTTTTGCTCATGAAGGATCGTTTCCTCTGCGCTGCTATTTTTAACCCGAGCACATATCACTACCCCCACATCACAATAGCATTCAATTTAAAAATAGCCAGGGGAACTTTTCAAAGTCTGATTTAAAGTTTCTCCTGGATATCATCACTTAAACACAACCTTCATTTAATCCTGGTCTTGGACTTGTGTGAGGCTGATTATTACATCCACTTCCACAGCTCCCTGCCATCTTTGAGAGAGCTGTCAACCAACCGGAGCCTGGATAATCTAGACTGCTTGGTGAGCCCGTTGGAGGCCCCCCCACGCTACAGGAACAATGATTTCAGCCAATGTTCTGGCACACTGGGAAGAGGCTCAGGCACTCAGGTATGTCTCTTATCTCATCTCATGTGTGTGTGGTTGCTGGAGTCCATCACATGATTCATACTGGGCTGGTTAGTCTGTTACTCAGGTGTTGTGGATTAGAGTCATGATCAGCCAGTGTTTCCATTGCAGCAATATTTAATGCATTTTTTCGGCATATGATGAACATATTCATACCTTATGACATTTCAGAGCTCTTAAAACAGCTAATGAGATCATTTATGGATTGATTCCAGTCACACATCGGAATAAAAGAAAAATCTACACACCTCTTCAATTTTAATCTGCCAGGAGAGAATATTCATGTGCATGTAAAGTCTGTGGAGACGTTCTGTGAATGAACAGCTGGGAATGATCTGGTGGAGTAGAAGGGATGCTTGAGAGTATTTGCAGAGTATCAGGAACTGAGGGAACTTGTGTATCTTCACCAGCAGGATCGGAAGGGCGGTGCAGAAACACACACAGACTCATGCAATAGTGGCATCAGTCTCGTACACTGGAGCTTTAAGATGAATCCACTAATAATATCCTAACTAACTAAGAGGAAAGATGTTTTTATTGATCAGAGCTAAACTACAACAATTCTAGTTGATGTTCAGGGATTATTATTCATGTTTATGTAGCCCCCACGACACATTCGTGTTTGCCACCAAAATGTCAAACGTAAAAATACTTTTACTTGCTGTTTCTACTTCAATTAGGGCGCTAGATCAAATACGTTCAGATGGTGCCGGGTGTCATCACTTATTCCCATGATACAATGACAAACCCATGCAGCAAAGACGTACTGAAGCTATTTTGAGTAACTCCTACAGTGCAGCGTGTTTTGCACTGCTCCAAGAGCAAACCAAAGAGTTTGGAAAGCAAAACAGTCATCACACCATTTTTCCAAAATGTAAATTAGGTTTGAAACTCCAAACTGCCATGCGTCTTGATCCACAGGTGGTGAAAAGTACATTTATCCAATTAAGTCGAAGTACTTTCTACTACACTACATTTGTCTGACTGCTGTAGTTACTGGTTAGAAGAATAAGATTTTAAATTATAAAACAAGCTTTAAAAATACAATCCATTTTTAATTGTCAAACATTTTCTTACACCAAGACTGATTAATGTGGATTTTTGAGGATTCTTTTTGTTTTATCACCTCCTAACAAATGCATCAGTATTAACAATCCAGTACTTTAAGTACATTGTCGATACTACTTGTGAGTATTTTTGCATTGTTGTATTTGCACTTTTATGCACTCCAGTAAAAGTTCTTCCACCGCAGGGTAAATGCATGTTTCTCCCCCCAGCGTGTGAGTCTGCACACGTTCTTTCAGGTATATGGCCACGGCTGTGGACACTCGCTGCCCTACTGTGAGGGGGAATCGCAGGCCGTGGAGGCTCTGGATCTGCCCGCGCCCACATGCTTCCGGTCACGCAGCCACAGCTACCTGCGGGCCATCCAGGCCGGCTGCTCCCAGGATGAAGACACGGCCTCTGTGGACTCGGACTCGCCACCACCCACCACCGCGAGCTACAGTTACAGCTCCAACACCAGTGAGTACCAGTGAGGAGTGGTGGGACAGAGCTGCTGAAGATAGTCTTTGACTTTTTTGAGCAGAAAGAAATGACTCAAATACTTAATCAGCTTCATCGCAGAGCAAAGCATAATGTACATTTTGTTGGAAATTGAAAATGGTCCCTTATAAAGACGTAGGACAAACCTGAATTTAAGATATGTTTATAGAAAACATGAAGAGCACACATCTAAACAGTATCGTATACTTCTGTCTTCACTATAGGTGCCGTTTTCCCCCACAAGGATCAAATAGTATTTCACCTTATTTTAACTGGGTGATGTCTTGCTTGATTAGTTAGCTTTGTTGTGGATTATCTCTCTGAAATACAATAAGTAACACATGATATGTAGATAATAGGAGAAAATCATTTGATTAGATTTTTTGGCGCAATGTGTGGTTGTGGTTGTGGTTTTAAAATAATTGTTACCTTTCAGTCCGAATAAGGATGTTTGTTTTAGAGTAGTATCCACAAAATATTGTATGTATTCTTCAGCTCTTCTTTATATCTAAAAATAAAATGAGTTATATGAAATAAACTACAGATCTATGAATTCAAATATGCCTGATATTCAACAGATTTGGTGCACTATGTTTATCAATATGTTTATCATCATAATATTAAATGTGACCAAAATGACCATACAAACAAATAATATGGACGCAAGTATTCTTCCTGGGCTACTTTTCAAAAGTTAAAAAGTAAATTTCAATTATAGTCATACATGTTTTATGTATTATTACTTAATATGTCTAAATCACCCTGTATTTACATTCAACCTATGTCTCACATAGTAAGTACACATTTACTGTTACCATAATATTTTGATAATAACTGTTATTTTCAGTTATGTGTTATATATATTGTTATTTATGTGTACTGGTTCCTTGCAAATATGTTTGTTTAAATCCATTTATAACATTAACTATATTGTCTTGGACTCCATAATGCTGTTTCAATACGATGCTCGCCTTCTGAAAAGCCCTATTGTTTAGGAAACGGGCGGCCACAATGCGTTGAATATGTATGAGCTTCATGTCAGGCATTGACTGTCTGGACTCCTTTCCCGCGGCGCCCTGGACCCAAATAAAACGCACCTATCGCGTAGGCGTTCACACACAACGCTTCCACCCCCTTCAACCAATCGCGTTCGTGCTCGATGACACCGCGGTTGCAGCTCTGACCAATCGCTCGCGGAGAAGCGGTTACGGCGAAAGCGTGTACTCCAATCCCCGTCGTCAAGGGCGTGTACTACAAATCTTTTCTTCACAGCGCCGTTGTGTGTGTCTTTACGGCAGGATACCGTAGCCCTGTCTGCATCTCGCCTTGCCTTTTCATGAATGACCAGAAAATACGGATTTTAACGATTCAACCGTCACACAGTAAGCTTTTCCCCTTGGCTTGGGCGTTAATGTTCGGACTGTCGTTACGCTAGCAACGGCAAAAAAAGCTAGCGCGGGGCTAACGTGAACGGTGTGGTTAGGGTTAGCTTTAGCTAACGTGGATGAAGAAAGGAAGGGATGAAACACTAATACGAGTCGTTAGCAAAAAGCAGGCGCGGCAGGTAGACGGCAATGTGGTTGCTGGTGGTAACGAGGCGGAAAGCTCCCCCATTGTCGGCTCTCATCCATCTGTACTACACAAAGCCCTGCCGGCTAACGGTGTTATCCCATCATAATGAGCGTTAACTGGCTAGTAGCACAAGCTAACAGTAGCTAGAGGCGTCAACTAGCCCGAGTGTGGACAGCCCCGGTACCCGGCCGGCTAGTTAGGCTAAACCCGTCCACATCTGTGATAGCAGATGGCTAACATCGGCTAATAATACATGTGTGAATGCGATTTATTCTCTCTACCAAATAGTTTCATGTTAGGGATGATTTAAATCGGATTACGGATCACTCATTAAAACGGGGGAGGATAAAATATTACTAATGAAGTCACGTTGCTTCAACAAATGGGAGCCTTTCTGAGTGAATCTTACAGGTGATCTTTTTTTTTTTTGGATTAACATTAGTTTTCCAATGAAGTTAAAGTTAAACTAACCCGGGCTGGGCATGTGACAGTGATCTGAGTGAGCTCAGAGGCATGGAGGAAGCAATGAATCACGGTTAGCTTCAAACTTGTCGGTGCATCTGCAAAGCCACAACTGACAGCTCTTCTTCCTCATGCTGCAGATTGTGTGATTGTGTTTGGTTGCATAGCTTTATATACAATAAGTACAATAAGTTTGTTTCTCCTGTTGATGGAAAGTTGTCAGTTTTGAAACCGTGTAAATTGAGTCTAGAAAGCGGCTTTCTAACTATATATATATATATTTGCCTCAACTGCTGGTTCTTTTTGGTCCACTGTTTTATTTTTGCCATTTTTATTCAGCAGCCAGCTTCCATGTGTTAAGACCCCCAGGATACGATCAATAATTTATCAGCTTCCTGCCTTGTGTGATGCTTTGCAGTTGGGACACTTTACCAGTCTTTTATGAGGACCACCTGGCGATAAATGGATGCACACACACAGTAACATCGCCTTACATTGTCCCCTTTTTCTATGCTCACTGACTGTAGTTTCTAAATGGTTAGGGAAAAGCCTCCCCATCTTGTTGGGTAATGGATATTCTTTTATTGTCTCAATTGTTCTTTCAAAGTTTGCATGCTGCTGAGTATCATTGGGAAAAAAAACTCTGGCTTTGGGGCTTCATTGTGGCAACAAGGCGTGTTCATTGTATCCGGCAACCATTATTACACAAGCCGTGATGTGTCTGTGTATTACCATGGATAGACTGTGAGTCATCCTCCACAGTATTACACACTCTTTCTCTCGCTCTCATTGATGAGGTAATCTCTTGACTGAACGGGCGAAGCAACTGTAGTTTCACACTAAGGTCAACAGCAGTCAGGCTTCCTGATGATGATGGTGTGTGTGTGTGTGTGTGTGTGTGTGTGTGTGTGTGTGTGTCTGTGGAGCGGTGAGTTAATATGGTTAGACATTGTATTCTAGGCCTATTTCCATTTTCTGCACTAACTGATTAGAGAGCTGCTTGTAACGTTTACTTTGCACCTGTTATGGTTCTGGCACTTAAGAATACACTTGGTACAATATATTATGAGTTTATTACATATTGGTAAACGCTCTTTCTTTATAAGCATGTGAAACATTTTTGTAGGAAATTTTGTTGATGAAAATTTGTCATAGAGCTTAAGTAAATAGTCGATTCTGTCATTAGACAGCAAATTATCTTTAATTATCGATCCATTGTTTAGGTTATTTTTAAGAAAAAATGCTAGATACTCTCTTGTTTGTCTTTTTAACATAATATCCACGCTGACATTGAACTAATCCTTACCTTTCACATTCTCATCATTCATGGTTGTGGATTCAAGCATTATATCCAGACTCGTGCTGTGATTTGCAAATTCAAATTCATACAGGCTTTTCAGTGGCTTTCAAGGGGAGACACTTCATTAATTTAGAGCTGTTTCTATTTAGCTCTCCTGATTTACTTTATTGAGCATTATAGTCTAAAAAGTGAAGTACAAGTTGCCCAGCTATAGTACTCTACCTTGAAAAGGCCAGAGGCACTTGCCACGTGTCTTTTCATCAGCTGATTACGCTGTAACCCAGATTGGTGTTGCCCTGGTCAAGCAGGTCAGACACAGGAGGATAAATATATCAGATTATACAGCAGATATAATGCACAAAGCAGGTCTATTGTAGAGTGTGGACTGGATTATTTGGATTTTGTCTTAATTTGAATGACTGTTTTCAAGGCAAGGTGTTCTTTTCTATTAATGGAGATTTTTTTTTATATTGTTTACTTCTGGGATACTAGCTGTGTGTGTAGAATAACAAACAGATCTTTCTCTTCATGGAATTGTATGAGTTTGTTTTATCATATTTTTTTGGTTTTGGTATTGTCACTTGCTGCGTTGTCGGGTTAATTTTTTTCCATCATCATGTCAGCGTCGTACGTTAAATGGCAGCCTGCCCGTCTTTCTGTCTCAACAGATAATTCACTGTCATGAAGTCTGTCCACTGTGCCAACTAACGTGCTACCTCCTCTCTACTCATACCTTCCAGCTTGTTTCTCTCATTCATGAAGACACTGTGGAAAAACAGCAGAGATTCCATATCAGACTCTTGAAACTATGTCAACAGAATCAATATGAATCGCGTAAAACATCAGTGACAACCAGCAGTATTGGGGCGAGAACTAAATGACCATTTAAATGTATAAAATAGGAAATAGGAAACCCTGGTGTGCAGCACATCTACGGTCCTTAACGGGCTTCAACGCAGGAAATGGGCTTTGTTAGACTTCCAATCATTTGTTATGATATCTAGTTTCCATACATCTGTGTACACATGGACTTTATTTGTATTTTCAGCTGTTTTTCCTATATATAATGCAATTCTGACATGGTGACATGATTGTTTCTTGGGCTAAGGCAAACATGGATTTATCTAACAACTTCTGCAGTTCATTAAGCACAGGCAATCTGTTTGTATTTGATTTGAATACACATTATTTTACTAAATAGTGTGCCTTGTGTGCTTAATCTGTTTGTCAGAAGTCATGCTCAGCCATGTGTCCTGGTCTAATCTTTGACTTACGACTCCCACAGCCTGTCAGCCTGCCATACTACCGTACAATAAGACTAATCTTGGACAGAGCTCCTGCTATCACCTCTTTTTATGGTACTATGCTCACATTCAACTGTTGGCAACGGTTCCTCCACAACGAGCTACAAGCTTGATTATAGGGTGTGTGTGTGCTTTTTGTTGAGCTTGGTACTCCAGCAGAAACAATTGTTAAACCGCAGTGTCTCACTTCACCCTGCAGTCTAATTAACACGTATGACTGTAGGTCAAAAACAAGAATGAGCTCAGCAGTAATCAAGATGTATTCAATCCCAAACCAGTCCGACCTAAAATAGAAGAGAAGCTAGTCCTGCTTAAAAAAATAACTTTAACAGCAAATGTATTGCAAATAGTCAACTCATGTCCACTCACATTGGAGCCGGGTGTGGAGGCCCATTAGTGGTCATCGGATAGCTCTCAGACGGACCTGATGATGGAGCCGGAGCGTATCCTGGCTCAGAGACGGTGGCTTTCATAAATGATGCAATTACGTGAACATTTGGTGATCATAGAAATGTTGACAGAGTTGTCATTGATCTGAATTGGATGGTTTAGTTGGGGCCCTCAAATAAGTGAAATGCATAACTCCATGTTTTCTTCCATAGCTGTACTGTTTCTTTTATCAGTTATCATCCATTGTACATTATAATAATAATAATAATTAATTACATTTCTGTTGCAGCCTTTTAAATACAGCTAAATCTGCTTCAAACGTTTGATAGATTTATTTTAAACTGATTATAATTTGGGATTTAAATAATACTTTTAAATAATCACTGATTCATTTTAAATCCGTTTCATAAACATAAGTCAAAACAAAATAAGTGAATGCTGTCACGTTGGATCTGATGAAACGTATATAAATAAAGCCTGACCCATCCTTAGCCTACAGGCGGGGAAAGACGGCTCCGAACATGAGTTTAAATGACTGGATGAGTCATGTAACATCCGTTTACTGTAACTGTACTGTGTTTTTGTGTAATGTCTTTATTGATTATGAAAGCTTGGGGAGACAGGAAAGGCAGGGAATCAAACCTCAGGGAGGACTCAGCCATGATACATGGAGCGCCCCACTCTAACTCCCTGTTGAAATGGTCAGTTATTAATTAATGTGCATTTAATTATACAACATTATATATATGATCCCACTGAAAGATGATAAATTACATTGAATAATAAAGGGTTGAGCTATTAGTAGGTCCTGCCCCAGAGGTCCGGGGTCATCAATCTTTTAATCACCTCTTGCTACTGCCATCACAGCACATATTGCACCAGGACAGCAAAATGGATTTTTCTCTTTGCTAAAGGATGTGAATAATCTGCAATTAGCCCACTTCACTGTGACCGGATGGTCATAAACAGCATTGTTTTTTTGCCCTTTCTCATAAATCATGCTATTGTGGAGATGAGTGAGAATTGCAAGTGGATCGATATTTGGCATAAAAAAATAGATGATCTATGACTACAGTGGAAATAATCAACAGTATGGCTCTTGTATGAGTGAGTAATAGACACAGCACAGCCTTTGCGGACACAGCAAATGGAAGGGAGGCATGTGTAGAGACTTTGGGCCTCATTTATCAATCTTGCGTGAAAACGGGCGCAGATCTGAGCGTAGATTTGGTCTTACGACAGGACACACGTGCGATTTATGAAACGTTCGTATCTGACCAATCTCAGCGTACGAATGAGCGGGCCTTGATAAATGCGGCGGCTGAATTCGATCGTCATTAACATGTTACGCCCATAAATATTCCTGTTTCGGAGGCCTCGCCCACTGAGGTCAAACATGGAGAGACGAAACATGGGTAAGAAAAGAAACTTTTCTGACACAGAGATCGGCATCCTGACATCGGAGGTGGAACACAACAAGACAGTGCTTTTTGGCAGCCTGGAGGGTGGCATAAAAGGGGCTCACAAAAACGCTGTCTGGAAAAAGATAACGGAGGCAGTCAACAGCGTTGCCGCAGAGGAACGGACTCCAGCTGAGGTTTGAATATAATTCTCAATAACTTAACCCATGCCTAACGACTTAAATGAATCTTTTCATCCGCAGCCTAAAAGCTTATGTCTGCTAACTGATCAAAACAATTCTTTACATTTAGGTCAAGAAAAAATGGTCGGATATGAAGCTGGCCACCAAGAAACGCGTTGCTGCGTTTAAACGCAGCATCAGGCAGACTGGAGGAGGCCAAACAGACTCCAGCCTGATCTTGACGGGGACGGAGGAAAAAATTGCCTCCTTAATTGGGTCGGAGTCGATCTGTGGCATAAGTGGTGGAGGTGACACAGAGATCCCTGCGGTCCCTGAAAACGCGCTCACGTCTGACACGCGCGTATTGTTCCTCCAAAATAAGCAAGTCTGCCATCACCAAGACTTGATAACTGTCAAAGCATCTGTTTAAATAGGGGAATGAATAAACATCTGACCAACCACAGTGGAACGATGACTATCTCAACAGGTGCTTTCATTTTTGTTCCAGTTCTGTCACACCCATCGGACAAAAACAAAAACAATTACACATTTTTGCCTTTAGTTAATTTGCAAACACACATTTCTGCTTGTATTTATGATTCTTTCACATTTTAATGTGTAATAATTAGTTGTCATCTTAGGCTATTTATCCCATTGTTTAATTTTTTGAAAGTGGTATCAGTAAAAACATGGGCTTTAAAAGAAATGTTTTCGTTTTAATAATCCGTTTTGATCTGTTCTAAATATGTGACTGCTTATGCTTAATGACAGCTGAGGTTTGTTCATTATTTTACGCCAGATTTTGCTGCGCTGCACCGCAAATCCACAGACTCGAATTTGCGTACACGAGCTCAGACCTGACGTGAGATCTGATCGCAGCTTCCGCTTACGTCCAAATTGATAAATGCCGAAGTTTGCGTGGAAATGGTCGTACGCACGGTTTTCGGTCGTACGTTCGTTTGATAAATGAGGCCCATTGGGTGTAGCTGGACGCGATGATTAACCTAAGGAATGTCATGCATCAATGCTATAACTACTTAAAGTGTCTCGTTCTTTGGGAATAAATGTGCTGTTGTTGGTTGGGTATGTTCTCTGAGCCGAGAGGTCAGGGCTGCGAGTGACTCGTGAAGTACATGGAGTTGCTTCCACAGCAATGCTTGTGTGTGTTGGTGGGGTTTAATGAGGGCTCTGCTGGTGCTGTGAGTCACTGACTGATGACGGAAGTGCAGCTCCCTCACAATTACAGGGTGTTAGGTTGCTATTTAGATCGAAACCACCACCGGAGAGAGTAAACACTACATTTTCATTATTGATCCAAAATGGCGAGCCCTGAATTACTTCCGTGATCAGCGAATTAAAAAAAAAAAATCATCCATCATGTGTGTGTGAAGGCTGTAATTGGGTAGAAGTACTATATTTGTCTGCTGTGTGTTTTGCAACTCTTTCAGTCATATGTTGACTGCCAGCCAGCTGTTTAAATGGCATCTACACATCCGCATCAACATCCCCTCAATTCTTGAAGAAAGCCTGTGGTTTTTTCTTGGTTTCTTGTGTTGTTGTACTGTAGTTAACTCTGTCATCCACCATCCTGCAGTCAGGCTCAGAGCTCTTAGCTAACCCTTTCACCATCGCCACGAAACATCCAAAATGTAATGTGTGCAGTCCCAAATTATTCAGTATTATTAGTTAGAATAATTCAAAGTGTGCTTTTGCGTAAATAAGACAAAACAAATGATTAATTTATTGTTTGTTATTGTTTGATATTAAAATATCTTTTGTATGAAGTAGCCTTTGGTCATAAACATACAGCTGGAAACTTGCCCTGCTAGCTGGTGCACCTTAAAACTTGGTGGAGCTGCTTGACAAGTTCGTCATAGGGAGAGTCCCAGCATGTTGCCAAGCACAGAATGTGATGGGCGAGATCAGCCTTATTACCCACGGACTGTTGGCCGGGTTACAGAACAAGTGCTGGTGCTTTGCTGCGTGATTTCCTCCCGGTGAAGCGAGTGCTTGCAGGATCAGGAAATGCACGTTCAGAAAGTCTGCTAATTCTGGTCTCCAGAGTGACAGCAGAGCCTTCAGAAGAAAACTAAAACAGCCGTGAGAAGTCATCTGTCCGAGGCAACCAGTCAAAAACCAATGACAATGCCCCGACAGCAATCTCCCTTGGTGCATTTGATTACGCACAAGTGAACACCCAGTTTACGTCCTTGTGGACCAGGAGGAACGTCTGAGTTCAGTTGTTGTGATATCGTCATATAATACATGGTTTTGGCCCCTTAAAATATGACATACCTCCTCGTACAAAGGCAGTACTTGTACGTTTACTGATGGGGAGTATCATTGGGAGGATGTACAGTCATCATTGGTGTAAAGCTATGTAAGACAGTAGAGTTTGCAGGGCTGGATGTCGCTGAGAGTGAGAACACGGAGGTCGAGAGAGCTTGTGAGTCACCAAGAGAGAGGGAGTGGTGATGAGAGAAAAGAGAAATACAACTGTTACCAGCTAAAGACCAAATGGATAACAATCAAGCACTCAGCAGATGGTGTACTTTGTGGACAGGCATGGGGAGTTTTCACCGTCCTTCTCCACCTCTGCAAGTCTCGTTTTCATCTGTTCATAACATACACTTTGAGCTGCTTCCAAAACGTCGAGGATTCTAATTATCAGCCGAAAGGCCCAGAGCCAAATCTCATTCCGGCTGTCAAATCACTGAAGTCTTGTTTTTTTTAGCCTGTGTTATTGTACAAATTACATCATGGCAGGCTATATAATTTAACTACAGTCGGCATAAACTACTTCTGAACCGGAGGCTGGTCCAAACTTCTCCTCAGGAGAGGAAGCCCGTGGTGCACAAGGATTTTATAATCCACTATGACAGTAAATACAAAAAACAGCATATCTCTGTGTTATTTGCCAGATAGTCTGTGAAACTGTTGGGTTGGGATCCCGAGAGACAGACCTGCGTCAGTGGAACACAACCCCCAGCAGGTTTACAGGAAACATTAACATTAAGTCCAGCCTGATAGAGGCAGTAAGGGCAAAGTGCAGCTTTGTGTTTTCAGATAGGCCACGTTTATGGTTCTGTGTTCCAGCTGAATTATGTCTAATAGCCCGGCAGCAGAGCTTCATTTTCCTTTTTACTGATTTCTAATTCTAAGCTCCGTTTTCTTTCTCCTTCTTCCGTCAACAGTCAGCAATAGGAAGGCCGCTCCTCCTCCAGTCCCACCCCGAACCACATCCAAGCCCCTCATCTCAGTGACGGTGCAGAGCAGCACAGAGTCGGCCCAAGACACGTACATCGATCATCAGGATCGGGCCAGTGAGGCCAACAGCCAGTCGGGACGCAGCAACTCCTCTGACAGCCTCTGTAGCATCCGCACGGGCAGTCTGGCTAAGGGGACCCGACCTCCACCGGTCCCGGCCCCCGTCCTTGTCCCCGCTGCAACCCCTGCACCGGCTGCAGGCTTTGTACATCCTGTCCCAGCCCCTCGGGACCTCCCTCCCACCAGCACCACTGTCTCCACCACCACCACTTCCACGTCTACCCAGTCCCAAAATGAAGCCCTGAGCTTTTCTTTCACTCTAGAGCAGCCTCCGACTGCATCCAAGAGGAAGCTGTCCTCGATCGGCATTCAGGTAAGAGTCGTCCACTGGTGAGATACAGTCGTACTGGGAGGAGACGAAAGCTAAAGCCTCTGGCTGGTGTCCATGACTTTTCAGGTGGATTGCGTTCTGCCAGTCTTAAGAGAGGAACCACTACCCCTGACTGCACCCCTTAAGTTTCAGTCAATTGGAGTTCAAGTGGAGAACGGCAGGCCGTAAGTATACACTCATTGAATAGTTGCCACCCTTAATGTAATCATTATATTAATCCAATTGAGATCTAATCAGCAGGTTATCTCACATGACAGCGTGAACAGACCTTTAATTCTCTATTCCTCATACATTTTCATACACATGTTGCCATGGTCGAACCCCACCAGAATACAGGAAATGACATGAACTCTGGGGCACAATTTAAATTTAGGTAAAAATCAGCTTAGCCCTCAAAGAAACACACAATATGTTTCGGTCAGGAACACAGAACCTCACGTTTTACAAGACAGAACACTGTAGCTCTGCTCCTCCCTTCATAACGGCCTTTCTGTGCCCGTGTGGCTGATGAATCTGCTGTCTGCGCGGCCGGTTGTTGCTCGGGTCATTCAGCAGTCAGCCTGGCGGGAGCGCAGCAGCTCGGGGCTTTGATTGATGCCCTTTTACTCCCGCTTTGACTGCAGTGAGCTGAAAAACGCGGCGTTTAAACTTTCCCAGAGCACAGTAATTTCCCCTTAATCCTTGATTTGACAGACAGCTTCCTATTCTCCTACTCATCATCTCTGAAGGAACAATCCACCAAGCTTTCATGTTGTTGCTAATTCCTTGATAAAGTATATTTTTGACTCTTTGTGTAGCTTTTGCACTGAATGATTCGGCATTCTGTTCCCTCCATTACGCTCGCTGACCCCAAACTGTTACCGTGGAACGTGTTTGTCATTGTCTTATTCGTCTAACTGTCCGTCAGTAGCTGATGTTCATGCATGTCTCCTCAGTCTCAGCCGGGACAGCAGCATGGCCTCCAGACAAAACACCGAGACGGAGCCTCAGGAGCCCCAGGATGCCACACCTACAGAAAACAACACGGCCAACTGCACCAACAGTCTACCGGTGAACGCCACCGCACCCAGCAGACAGGACAAAGCCATGGAACAGCAGCCCCTTAAACACACCTCAGCCTCAGCCAGGATATCCACCCCGCCCCCGGAGACTCTGGACCCGGCTTTAGACCCATCCTCGCTGCCGCCGCCGGATCCCAGCCTGGAGACGGGAAACTGCAGCGCCCAGGGAGACGCCGTTCACACCGGCGCGCCGGCTTGCCTCCGAGACGGTAACTGGTTTCTGAAGCTGCTGCAGGCGGAGACGGGCCGCATGGAGGGCTGGTGTCAACAGATGGAGCAGGAGACCAAAGACAACAAGCTGTCGGAGGAGGGTAAGTGATGTCATCGCGTGAAATGACGACATTTACATTTTGCCATCTCTAGTCGAGTCTTGTATCCAGATAAAATTGAGAAGAGATTAAAGACACTTCCTTTTACACTTTAGCACATGAAGTATAGGCGGCTCTCTTTCCGACATGACAAATCACATTGGTTTTCCTGGACTACATGTAGAGCTGAGTCGTCATACACCTCCAGCTGCTCAGTGAGGAGGGTCATAATGTTCTGGTCCTATTCCTGATAAAGTTAGTAGGGTTTACTTATAAAGCAGCTTTCTAGGTCAGACGGTTCTTCACAATAAAAGACAAAGTTAAGATAAATTACAGTTAATGGCTTGTAAAGTCAGTAAAATGAAGAATTTAATTGGGTCAGGACTCGTCCTCGTCGTCCACAGACAACGGGAGAAAGCATGACACGGTCATTACTGCCGTGAACTCACAGTGATGCTGCTCGTTGGAGGGAGAGTACACTTTGTTTAAGCTATAACGGAGTCATTTCACTTTTTCATCTCCCAATATAGCACTCAGGCTTTCAGGCAGATCCATCTCTATGGTGCCTTAAATATGAATGAGCAAGGAGCAGACTAGATGTGGACTTTTCCATCAGATCATCATTTCTTCTGCTCTCCGTGGATCTGAATTATGAATTTTCCATTTGCATGCAAATATTAAAAAGGTGGTAAAATAGCTGAACAACGAGAATGTGTTATCCTCCTCTAACACTGCATTAATATCTTACTCTTAAGGAAAACATTTACTGGCACATAATGTTAATCTGTTAATGTTAAGATAAATATTTCATTGCTCGACAACCCCGATATGTTTATTCAGCTGTCCAACCCTTTTTTTAATACCACGTCGCTCTGGATCTCAAAGAATCTGCCCTTTTTCCGTCCTTTTTGTTGCATTGTGCATCCTTTTTAAAACATTTTCTCCACAAACTGTTGCTTATGTATCACATTCTGCTGTTTTGCAGTGTTGGGGACGATCCGCAGTGCAGTCGGCAGCGCTCAGCTCCTCATGACCAAGAAGTTCGAGCAGTTCAGAGGGCTCTGTAATGAGAACTTGGTAAGTGGCTTCATTACAGCCTATTGAATTTCTCTGCTCCCGATACGTTCCCCTGCTTAGTTTGTGTTTTCGCCGGCCTCTCTAACTCTCGCTGACCCAGTTTCCTCTTATCTCGCTCTCCTGCCAAACATAATCCGTCTTCCCATTACTTTCACAGATGAAGTGATCTTTTCAATCACAAAATCCTCGAGAGTCAGATTTACCACCATAGATTTTTGTTCACTTGACTTTATTGTCCCGCTGCTCCTCCCTGACAGGTTTTCTCTTATTACACATCCAGTAGTGTTGAAATGAAATAATCCCTCAACGTTGATTGGTGTCAAATGCATTTTCTCGTCATCTATTTGCCTGAACGGAGGCTGCCCAAGAAATATACAGTATAAATATATATGTGTGTGTGTGTGTGTGTGGAGGATGAATGTGATTTAATTATCTCTGATTTGTTGGAAGCACTCATGTCTCAGGTCTCATACGTTCTGCTTTTCCTCTCACCAGAACGTAAACGCCAACCCGCGGCCGACAGCACAGGACCTCGCGGGCTTCTGGGATCTGCTCCAGCTCTCCATAGAAGACATCAGCATGAAGTTTGACGAGCTCTACCAACTGAAAGCCAACAACTGGCAACTTCCCGAGAAGTCGGAGAAGAAGGTGATGTTTTGGTGTTCATTGTACTAAAGTTTTTAGAGTGGAGCCTTCACTGAAATCCACTGGTGTCAGCTTCCCAAAAGTGAAGCTTTGCTGATATTTTCTTAATATAATTGAAAATTAAGAAAATGTTGGTTGGTCAGATAAAACCAGCTACTTGTGGGAGATTATAATGACTCTTTTTGACATTTCATATTGAATTAGCAACTACTCCACTTATTGAGAAATCAATCCGTAGAGAAAAATGTTTGGTTTCACCGGAGGTTGTGTTTTCATCCCTTTTCCTTTCTTGACACGATTTCCTCAGGATGAAAACAAGCAGCTTCCATCATCCGTGCCAAAGAAGCAGACGAAGCCCAAGCTGTCGGCGGGGAAGGACCGGAGCGTGGACTCGGCGGTGGACAAACAGCGCAAAGAAGCCAGGAAACGTTTGATGGCGGCGAAGCGCGCCGCGTCCGTACGACAGAACTCCGCCACGGAAAGCGCAGACAGCATCGAAATCTACGTCCCCGAGGCCCAAACCCGCCTCTGATGAGAGTGAACCGGCCAATCATTGATTGGGGTGGGGGTGGGGGTGGGGGTGACAAATCCAGACTCACTGCAGACTTGCATCGACACAAACACACAGATCTGAGACAAACGCACCGATGTACAGCGGACGGAGGCCGATCCCTCGCCGCTGATGAGATGATGAAACCAGAGCAACGGGACACGGGACAGCGACCACCGTTTAATACTATTGTTCTTACTGTTATCGATGACATTATTATAATAAGTATTATTATCTCCTAAAGTATATCAGGACTGTCTTAAATGTGCAAGTATCTTGGATATGGACATCCTGTACCTCGTGAGCTGAAGAATCTTGGTATCCCCCTCCCCCCCACCCTGAAGTTTACTTCTCCTAACCCCCCCCCCCCCCCCCTCACTGCTGAGTCTACCGGCAAGTTGTGGCTGCCTGGTTTTTACCGAGCTGAGCGGCTAACCACACACACACTCAGGACACACACATGCAGGTGTACTCACTGTCCACAGAGTCTTCCTGTTCTCTTTGTACGAGGCTGCCACTTTGTCGGGTGTGGTCGTACGCTTCGCCGCCGCGTACGGGGATCTGGTAGACGGCGTCCATGTACTCCCGAGGGGTTCCAAACGCAGAGAACCAGAGGAAGGCGGTAGCATATATATTATAAATATCACACTATTACCATGTTAATTTTGTAAATGTTGTATACCAGATTATTTGTTAGAAAGAGGTCAGTGTTCAGTACCAAGGTAGTTTTTTATAGATCGAGTACATGTACTGTCATGATATATTAGCACTTGATGCAATCATTCACTCCACCCCCTCTTTCTCTATCTCTCTATCTCTCTCTCTCTATCACAAACACACACTACACAGTGTCTGTGTGTGACCACCGTCGTTTAAAGTCTTACATTTAGTTGAGTTTCTTTGTGAAGTGATGAGGAACGGCTGCCCTGCCAGCGAAGCTCCAGAGGAATGTATGAAATTTGTAATTTTGCAGCTCATGTTGACTTGATCATTGCACTTTCCATTCACCTCGGATCAAGTTTTTAAAGCTCACCTTTGTTCTTTTGTTGTTGTTTTCTTTGGTTGGCCGAATCATTCTGACTTTCACTGCATCGTCACCGATGTAGGGGACCAAGACATTCACCACTCCATGGCATTCCCGTTCAACCACGTGTGATCAGGGTGGGGGGGGTTCACCAGCCAACCGGAACGGTCACGGCATAGCATAGCAATAATAATAAAAACTAATCCTGTTAGAGCCAGCAGTGCAGTAGGTACCCAGTCTTAGATTATTCACTTCAGTAAGACTTTCTCAGTGGGATGGAGGATGAATGTTTACTTCTTTTTATGAACTGACAGACCCTTGAAATGATCTCAGGTTTAAACCAACAGTTTAATAAACCACTATGGATGGATTATTTATTATAAAAACACCACAAATTAACTCGCCAAATGATTCATATTTCAAGTACGGACTTGATTTGACTGCTAAAACCGGCGGTCTCCTTCCTAGCAGATCAACCCTCCCCCCCTCTCTCGTTGTGGTACATTTATTTTACTTTTCTTATGTTTTGTGACCGAAAATGAGGTTGACCTAAATGTTTTGACTTCCGTAAATTCTAAGTAATGGTGCTGCGAGGGGCTTCGTGTCGTTGCCAAGGCGACAATGATCATGAACATTTCACTGTTATTAGATTTAAGCTTTTATTTAAGGTCTTTTTTTTAACTTAATCTGCTTGTGAATTCAGCCCGTTCTGTGTGTGTGGCGTTCTCAGCCAAGTCTGTTTGCATCATGCGCCTCGTGTCTGAGTAACGGCCTTGAGCCTGGAATCTAATGGCCTTGAGCCTGGAATACTTTCACCTTTCATATGGAAACAGAGCGAGGATGAGTCCACGAGTGGAACTCAGATACTCGTGCACAAGTCTAGCTTGTGACTCACTAGTTTAGTTTTTCCTATTTTGTTTTTAAAGAGCTGGCTCTCCCCCTACTGGTCAGTCGTTGCGTGACACTCCAGACATCTTGTTCTGCTCCATTTTGAATCTTTTACTTTACATCACACCAGAAATGACGTTGAACTGGGAATGCTGACACAACATCAAGTTGTTGATTTTTCTTATTCTCTTGTTTGTATGACATCAACAATGGACATGTGCATTTCATTGTCCAAAGAAAAACCATTAAACATCCCTTTGCTACATGTCCTGGTCATCATTCTTGCTGTTTTTATTTTTTATTGTCATCCATAATAAAACGGTAATATTAGCTGCTAAGTTAATATTACACACACATAAATCATAAGCATTATATTAAACATCTTATTGTATAATCTCTTTAAAAAAAAAAGCATGGCCTTCTTAACATGAAAATATACTTGCCGTGCTCCTTTTAAATGATCTGCAGCTAATCTGTGAGGCGTTCAGGGTGCGTGCTGTACGTACGAGATCATAACTGTGACTGACAAATGGGGCGGAAAAGTCCTCTTCCACGTTTCATACCATCCGAGAGCCGGATCCCTTTATTTCCCCCACATTCTGAACTTTCAAAGAGAGCATGACCTGATCAGGGAACAGTTTGTTTACCAGTACTTCCTGAGTTTAAAAAAAAAGGGCTACAAAACGGACAAACGCTGGCCGGAAGGGTGCGACTCTGGAGGGCAGATCCTGTGGACGTGCTGTCAGACGAGGCACTATTCTCTGGTTAAGGGTTTTCTAGAGTTAATCTAGAAATATCTTTGGGGTCATTGAGTTTACTTGGTGGACAGAAGACACGCCGAGGACGACGAGCCCATCATGACTCCCTTCGTGGCCATTCTCTCTCTCTCTCTCCTCTCAGAGATCCAGTTTGGCAAAATGAGCAAAAAAAAACAACACGAAAAACAACCTAGTTTCCAGATGACCTTGTACTGACGAACGTTATTTTACAAAACAAGCACATATCTTACAGACGGAGGTGGGGGAGGGGTGGGGGGTCCTTCAATGTTATGGTGTGTTAGTTAGACACTGTGAGGCTTTCTTTTCAAGAGAATAAAAGAAATGTGATTGCAATGAGTTAACGTGGCATATTTTCTGTATGATCTGTAGAGTTAAAAGAGGAATGCCACGCACTTTTGGAACGCATGTTTTAACAAATTTACCTCGATTCTATTAACTTTTTGTTCTTTGGATCTCGGTTGTTTATTCATTTCAAAACAAAACCAGGGTCAGCGAAACACATTCATTCAGTGATGTCATCACGTTAGTTTCCACTAAAGGAGATCTAAATGCTACATATTTATATGATGTTCTTCCACCTTTGTGTCATAGCTGGGTCGGGGCCCTCTCTCCTGTATCGCCATGGCAACGCTCCCATGCACAGAAGGACAGAATGATGAAAGCGTCCACTCCCCCACCAGGTCTAACGTCTGTGCTGGTTTCCTTCCACATGGTGACATAGTGACAACTGCAGGCCCACGACCTTTTGACCTTGCCACATAAAAATGTATATACAGTTCTCATGAGTGCATTTTATAATGCAGACTTATAAGGAGGCGTTACACACTCACAGTGTTCTCTCCACACCCGATTACACGTCATCATAACGTATGATCAACATACCATGAACTCTCCGCATTCCCTCTTAATGAACATGCGCGATCATGCGCGTCACAGCCGCGTAATCCGATGAGCCCATCGGCTCTGCCGCCGACCGCAGCGCCCCCCGCAGGCTTCACGACGTAGACGCAGGAAAGACTCGTGATGCAGATGCATCAATTCGGCTGAACCGAGACGAGGCAGAGGCCTTCGGGATAAAACCGTATGATTGCGTTTACATGTTTGAATCAAGGACTACATCTATATAACACAGTATAAAGCCTATAGTTTTGGGTATTTATCAGTCAACCAAACTGTGAGGCACCATTTTCAAACATTTTACATGTCAAAACAGATACCTAAAAATTCTAGTTAAGTGAAGTAACAAAGTAATAGTACTTCGTTACTTCTTTTTTTGATAACTTATATAAAAAAAAAAAAATCTAGTTACAAAAATGTCTTTTTAGGTATTTTATTCTGGAAAGCACACCCGGAAAGCGTCTGTGTTGACAGCGTAGATGTCACGTGGGGGGAACTTCCGGTAGACGCCGGGGAGGAGGAGAAGGAGGAGGAGCCTAAACATCCACGAAGAAGAAGGCGCTGGAAGCCAACTGATGGCAGCGACAAAGACGGAGAGCGGATCCCAGCGGCTCGCTGCTCATCCCGGGTGAGTTCACTGTTTCTGGAGCTTTTCTTCTACTTTTCATTCCTTCCAACAGTTTTTTAGATGTTTTTTCAAACCACGTTTCTGAACGGAAACGCAGAAGTGACGAACTTCTGCGTTTACGTTCCGTTCTTTTAGACAGGATGACGTTACACTTCTAACCTGGAGCACCAACTGTCATAAAGGCAGCAGGAGGAGATAATGAGAGATATCAGCTAATTAAAGACACATAATACCCCAAAAATACATCAATAATGCACATAATTCACTGGTTTATTTCTGTGATTTTTAACTGAAGATTTGTTGTGGTTTTTTTTGGACTGTTGGTCAAATAAAACAAGATATTTTAACATGCAGTTTTGTAGAAAGTGTTGAATTTCACACTTGTTTTTCCTGCTAATTAGTTGTATAAAGTGTCTGCCAGGTGAATCATGAATGACAAGGATCCCTAACTAGTGAGCCAGCCATGCTGTGATACATATGACAGGGACCATCTGCACCTCTATTGGCTGCAGATCAGCTAGTTTAATTATTGACTTTGGGGAGTTGATTGTGAGCTTGTTTGTCTCTAAAGCTTTTACCTTTTATTAAATATATATGACAGCATGATAACTCAACGTTTGCATCTGTAAATCAGTGTTTTTTTGTGGTTGCAGTGTTTGATACAGTAAAGTCCTCGACGGGGAGATGCTGACCTCTTCCTGACAGCGACAGGAGCTTCAGACCCCCCACCCCTTAGACCAGCAGGGACCAGCAGGAAACGGATCAGACCATCATGGCCGGCAGGCAGCAGAGACCTGCAGCCGCGTCCGACGGCTCAGCAGAGACCAAGAGGACGGAAGTCAGGACCAACGAGAAGAAGAAGTGCTGTGAGTGGTTTTCTATTAATTACTGCTCATTGAGGACCTTTAACATGACGGTTATTATTGAATATAACACTTCTAATCAGGCCTCTGCACGAGGTGCAGGAAGGTGATAAAGCCAGCACTGATTGTTAAATGTCAACACTGACACGCCCTCTACGGTGCGTGGGTGTATTTGTATAAGCAGGTACTACAAGAAGTACTGAATCTCCTGATAAAGCAGTAATACTGCACTCAGAGGTTAGATCCACAGTCAGGAGTCGGCTGCTGAATGTCACCATCATTTATTATAAGTTCCTTTTTATATTTCAGAGTATTTATATGACAGAACAGGACATCTAAGACAAAGCACATAAAAAAGAAGGGAATTACATGAATTTATTTGAACAGTCCGACCTTGAGAAGTCTTCCATGTTTCCATCTTTAAACGTTAAAACTCTTCCTGCTGCGTTCAACAGACCTCCGTTCTGAGAGGCGAGTCTCGTCTCGTCTCCCCACGTCTTTTTTGTTTTCATAGATGGACACTGATGAATGAAAATATGTCAAAATACATTCCACTGCGTCTCCGGGTGCCAAGGTGACACTGGATTACTAAACTGGGTTGCTTAGCAACGGGGACTGTAAACATTAACCAGCAGTGGAGAGCCGACGATGGCGTGACGTAAATGTTGAACGCTCAAAAAGTTAATCAGGTAGATGAACGCTGCAGAGGTGACTTTGGAGTATTTCACAACCCTTCCTCTGTCTACTTTACATGCGTGTACTTTACATGCGTGTACTTACATGTGTGTACTTATATGTGTGTACTCTGTATACAACATGCTTAACTACCTTATTAATACATTATTTCAGATTTCAAAGTAAAAGTTCTGGGTAAACGTTGTCAAATACGATTTCTTTCATCTTTGAATTATTTCCAAGGAACTTATGAGCAAATATTTAATAGAAACTTTACTTTTTACTTTTTAACTCAACTAATGTGTGTGTGTGTGTGTGTGTGTGTGTGTGTGTGTTGACCACAGCTTGGGCCTCCTACATGACCAATTCTCCGACTGTGATCGTGATGATCGGTTTGCCTGCGAGAGGGAAAACCTACATGTCCAAGAAGCTGACGCGCTACCTCAACTGGATCGGAGTGCCGACGAAGGGTCAGTCACGCTCTTATGTTAATTTATCAAATGTATTTTATTTGTTTTTCACATTAAAATAATTACTCATGTTCTCTTATGTTATATGAAATGATTTTAATGTGAAACTGCTGACCTCTCTGGCTAAATAAAGGTTAAATATAAAATGAATAATAGGTAAAATCTTGTGCTTTAGGCTATGCTGATATTTTATAGTTGATTATGCGTCACCGCCCCGACCAGCCGGCTCTGTTTGTTGTCTGTTTTCACCTCAGTGGAAGGTGGAGAACTGGTTTGGTGAACTCTCTCCCTCCCTCTCTCTCCTGCAGTGTTTAACCTCGGAGTTTACCGAAGAGAAGCCGTGCAGTCGTACAAATCCTACGACTTCTTCAGACATGACAATAAGGAAGCCATGCACATTAGAAAGTGAGTTTTCTCTTTGCAGGGTTCTAACTTGACTCCATCCTCTCATTCGTCCCCCTGCTGGTGGAACAGGGTCATGACAGCCAGGCGTCATTGATTCCACTCTGAGTTTATTTTCAGATGCTTTTTAAAAGCGACATTGATTTTCCTCATGTTTCCACAGACAGTGTGCCCTGGTGGCGCTGCGTGATGTGAAGGCCTATCTGAATAAGGAGGGAGGTCAGATCGCTGTAAGGAACCCACAGACTGCTCCTGCTAACGTTTTCATGGGGATTTCATGTTATTAATGGATTTCATTTGCCAGGTGTTTGATGCCACCAACACCACCAGAGAGAGGAGGGAACTCATTCTCAATTTTGCAAAGGATCATTCATACAAGGTGAGATGATTTTCTCATTTAAGGCAGCGGTTCTCACCATCACCCCTTCTTGAGAATACTGAATGATAAGACAGAATATCACAGTCTGAATATGAAATAAATAAGTCCAACCACTTGAATATATAACAAACACTACTATTAAAACTATTCAGTCACTTATTCAAGTAGAAGGCTGACATAATGAGCTTTGAGCTATAATCTGGTACAAGCCATCTTTTTACTCCACTAATTAATGGTCCCTGTTTTAAATAAACCAATAAATAAATAAATAATAATCCCAACATTTCATTTTTCATGAAAATACATGAAATCAAAAAGCTACTGAGAAGTATTTTCAAAAAGACTCAATTTAGCACCCCCTACTGGCACTCCGCTGCATAAAAAAAATCCCCTTCAAAATAAAAGCACATGATATGATATCTGTGTCTTCAGGTACATTTTCTAACAATCTGCATTTTTTCTATCAGGTGTTTTTTGTGGAGTCGATATGTGACGATCCAGATGTCATCGCTACAAATATTCTGGTAAGTTCTGCTTCTTTTTTATTCACGAGCACAGATTAGTGTTTTTTGTGTTATTGTGAATCATCTCTACTCCAAAGTCTGGTATCTCTGAATGTATTCAACTCCATGATGAATCCCATTACACCCAGGCTTCAGTGTAAAGGTTTTATTTGAGTGCAAATGTTTTGAAAATTCCATTTGTATTCTATTTGTTTGTTTTTGTCTCTGATTAATGTGACGATGTGTTGAAACCTTACATGCTGCCGTTCTCAATGGGACAAACCTGGTTGAATAAAGGTTATAAATAAATAAATCCTTCCCGTCTCATGAAGGATGTGAAGGTGTCGAGCCCCGATTACCCCCAGAGGGGCCGAGAAAGCGTCATGGAGGATTTCCTGAAGAGAATCGAATGTTACAAAGTGACGTACCAGCCTTTAGATCCGGATGAACACGACAAGTAAGACGTTGTTCCTGGTTATCTGTTAAAGGAGTGTTGTGCTGTGACAGGAAATGATCCTTAACAGAACGTAGTAACAAGAGAACCTTCTCTCTCCTCTGTTCCCGACAGGAACCTGTCCTTCATCCAGGTCATCAACGTGGGCCGCCGCTTCCTGGTCAACAAGGTGCAGGACTACATCCAGAGTAAAATCGTGTACTACCTCATGAACATCCACGTGCACTCCCACTCCATCTACCTCTGTCGGCACGGAGAGAGCCACCACAACGTGGAGGGGCGCATTGGCGGGGACTCGGAGCTGTCGGAGCGAGGCAAACAGGTTCTTTATCATCTTAGATGTCTCCCATCCGTCCTTTCAAACACGCAGCTTCGCTCAGTTTCACATAAAGACAGGAAGAACAGGGTATAGTGTGTTAATGAGCTAGCTGTTTCCATCCATTTCCAGTCTTTGTGCTAAGCTAACCGTCTGCTGGCTGTAGCTTCACATTTAATGACAGAATCTTCTCATCGACCTCCAGGAAACAAAGATAATGAGTGTCCAACTTGTCCATTATTCTTTTTAAGTTATAAAATCCACCAAAAAGCTCAAGCAAAACAAGGTAAAAACATTTTTCTAGCATAACTCCAGTACGATGATGATTTAATTCAGGTTTTAATGATCGACTGTGTCTGTTAAATATATATATATTCTTTATTATTTCTCACATTCACACATAACAAATCCAGACATTTAAACGGACACAAACTAACAATAATAATACTTTAAATAATTCAAATTAATACCAATTACAAGGTCAGCTGTGGTCACAGAACACGTCCCATTTTCATAATCAAATAAAGGTCAGCAGGTCAAGTCGTGGTCCGGGTCCAGAAAAGACTCCCACGTTCTCCAAACCATGTCCAACTGATAGAGTAAAGACGTGAAGATGTCTTTGAACGTGGACCGTTGTCTCTGGCAGTTCTCAGCCGAGCTGAAGGGTTTCGTGGAGGAGCACCGCCTGTCGGACCTGAAGGTCTGGACCAGCCAGCTGAGACGCACCATCCAGACGGCCGAGGAGCTGGGAGTCCCCTACGAGCAGTGGAAGATCCTGAACGAGATAGACGCCGTACGTCCCCCGTCCCCCATGGATCGTATTCGCTGTGAGGACACCTTTATGACTCTTCCTCTTTGTGTTTCAGGGAGTTTGTGAAGAAATGTCCTATGAAGCGATCGAGGAAACGTACCCGGAGGAGTTCGCCATGAGGAACCAGGACAAGTACCACTACCGCTACCAGGGAGGAGAGGTACGCTGTCTGCCATCCATCCAGGTCTCTCACGGGGAGACAACCTCATATTTAGTCCACTTGGACTCGAGGAGGAGCCGGCTTGAGAAGGTCAAGGTCGTTTTTGACCATAACTCAAGAATTCACACGCTAATAACGATGAATAATTTGACAGAAACCTCTATGACATTTAGTTTACGACGTCTTCGCAGACATTTTCTGCCTTTTTGACTTGTTATACAACTTTATTTGTATCGCACCTTTCATACACAAGGCAGACTCATAACATGTCATACAATAAAGTGAAAAAAATAAAAATGCATTAAAGATTTGCAATACAATGGACAATAAAAAAACAAATAAAATAAAAATGCATTACAGAAAGGCAAGGAGAATAAAACCTAGCTTATGACTAGAATGGCACATCATACTCGTGGTTATCAAATAATCTGATAAACACCCTAATTTACACCCTAATAAGACTTGGGTTGTTAGATAGGATTAGTTGAGAAGATCATTTTACTTTTTAGGGGGAATTAAATCATGAAAATTTATATTTTTTAATTTTCAGACATACTTTACTATGACTTATGTCTGACATTTGTTGTCATATTATACGATGATATTTTAATGACTTGCCGTACAACATTTGTATTCCTGAACCGATGATAATTTGGTGTTCAAAAGTCAAGATCAAAAAACATGTTCCTGTTTGCTAATTATGAGGATTTCACGTAAAAATTCCACTATGAATTCTAATAATTACACGCGTTGAAATGAAAGCCAACCCAGTGAGATGCATTGTGGTCCCTGTAGTCCTACCAGGACCTGGTCCAGCGGCTGGAGCCCGTCATCATGGAGCTGGAGCGGCAGGGCAACGTGCTGGTCATCTGCCACCAGGCCGTCATGCGCTGCCTGCTCGCCTACTTCCTGGACAAGAGTGCCGGTACGTGCACTCGCCTCGTCCACCTCACTGTGGCGCTGTTGTATAAATTATTCTAGTCATGTCTGAGAATGTTTGGTTTTATGTTATCTGGTATTTTAGGTATTTATGCACGTTTGGATAATTAGTGATTTGGGTGTTAATTATGCAGATTGGCTGTAATTAGTTTGGTCACTTTTAGGTTGTCTGTGGTTCGTTGGGATCTCCGTGGTAGAGAGATGCCGGGTCTCGTGGCGGTCGCTCATACTTTTAATTCTGTGCTCTGTTTTCTTGACATATCATGTTGGAAACTGTTGGATTTTGGATCATTTCAAACCTCGTTTATCACCCTGGAAATAAAGCAGGAAGTGCGTATGAATCCAGACCAGCTCACGAAGCTGACGGCCTCGTCTGAGACTTTTAATTTGGCTGACTGGAGACTTTAGAAAGGCCGTGACGCTCACCGTTTTATTGAACGTGTTGTGAGGAGAGAAACGTGGTGAAGGACACACGAGCAGACAGAGAGGACTTCATCATGTTGTTCTCCACTGATTAGTTGTTTGGAAGGTTATTCATTTAAAACAAGACGATGACATTAATCACGTTGACCTCAAATCTCTTTATTTATAAATGTTTCCTATAAAAACAAGATTAACAGAACAAACAGAATCCATTTAAAAATACAATTTACATAAAACAATAGAAACAACATGGTACGAGAAAATATGACCCGAACCGCTTTACAGGACCCGAACCGCTTAACGGGACCCGAACCGCTTAACAGGACCCGAACCGCTTTACAGGACCTGAACCGCTTAACGGGACCTGAACCGCTTAACAGGACCCGAACCGCTTTACAGGACCCGAACCGCTTTACGGGACCCGAACCGCTTTACAGGACCTGAACCGCTTAACGGGACCTGAACCGCTTAACAGGACCCGAACCGCTTTACAGGACCCGAACCGCTTTACGGGACCCGAACCGCTTTACAGGACCTGAACCGCTTTACAGGACCTGAACCGCTTAACAGGACCTGAACCGCTTTACAGGACCTGAACCGCTTAACGGGACCTGAACCGCTTTACAGGACCTGAACCGCTTAACGGGACCTGAACCGCTTAACGGGACCTGAACCGCTTAACAGGACCTGAACCGCTTTACAGGACCTGAACCGCTTAACGGGACCTGAACCGCTTTACAGGGACCTGAACCGCTTAACGGGACCTGAACCGCTTAACAGGACCCGAACCGCTTAACAGGACCCGAACCGCTTTACAGGACCTGAACCGCTTAACGGGACCTGAACCGCTTTACAGGACCTGAACCGCTTAACGGGACCTGAACCGCTTAACGGGACCTGAACCGCTTAACGGGACCCGAACCGCTTAACAGGACCTGAACCGCTCAACGGGACCCGAACCGCTTAACGGGACCCGAACCGCTTAACGGGACCCGAACCGCTCAACGGGACCTGAACCGCTTAACGGGACCTGAACCGCTTAACGGGACCCGAACCGCTTAACGGGACCTGAACCGCTCAACGGGACCCGAACCGCTCAACGGGACCCGAACCGCTTAACGGGACCGAACCGTTAATGGGACTGAACGTCAATGGGACCATGAACGCTTCATGGGACCAACGTTAACAGGACTCGAATCTGTTAACATGACCTGAACATGTGTTCAGGACCTGAACCGCTTAACAGGACCCGAACGTTTACAGGACCTGAACGTTAACATGGACCTGAACGTTAACAGACCTGAACGTTAACAGTGATCATGTTTACAGGACCTGAACCGCTCCGTCTAGATCCAGATCTGCTCTCAGAACTCAAACGTGTGATCATGTGATCATGTGATCATGTGTTCATGTGTTCATGTGATCATGTGATCATGTGTTCATGTGTTCATGTGATCATGTGTTCATGTGATCATGTGTTCATGTGATCATGTGTTCATGTGTTCATGTGTTCATGTGTTCATGTGTTCATGTGATCATGTGTTCATGTGTTCATGTGTTCATGTCTCCACAGATGATCTGCCGTACCTGAAGTGTCCTCTGCACACCGTCCTCAAACTCACCCCCGTCGCTTACGGTGAGTCTGTCTTCATCGTCCTCCAGTCGACCAATCGTCTTCCTTCATGTTGTGACGTGTCTCTCTCCCTGTCTCTCTCTCTCTCTCTCTCTCTCTCCCTGTCTCTCTCCCTGTCTCTCTCCCTGTCTCTCTCCCTGTCTCTCTCCCTCTCTCTCTCCCTGTCTCTCTCCCTGTCTCTCTCCCTGTCTCTCTCTCTCTCTCTCTCTCTCTCCCTGTCTCTCTCCCTGTCTCTCTCCCGGTCTCTCTCCCTGTCTCTCTCTCTCTCTCTCTCTCTCTCCCTGTCTCTCTCCCTGTCTCTCTCCCTGTCTCTCTCTCTCTCTCTCTCTCCCTGTCTCTCTCCCTGTCTCTCTCCCTGTCTCTCTCTCTCTCTCTCTCCCTGTCTCTCTCCCTGTCTCTCTCCCTGTCTCTCTCTCTCTCTCTCTCCCTGTCTCTCTCCCTGTCTCTCTCCCTGTCTCTCTCTCTCTCTCTCTCTCCCTGTCTCTCTCGCTGTCTCTCTCCCTGTCTCTCTCCCTGTCTCTCTCTCTCTCTCCCTGTCTCTCTCGCTGTCTCTCTCGCTGTCTCTCTCCCTGTCTCTCTCCCTGTCTCTCTCTCTCTCTCCCTGTCTCTCTCTCTCTCTCTCTCTCTCCCTGTCTCTCTCCCTGTCTCTCTCCCTGTCTCTCTCCCTGTCTCTCTCCCTGTCTCTCTCGCTGTCTCTCTCCCTGTCTCTCTCCCTGTCTCTCTCTCGCTGTCTCTCTCCCTGTCTCTCTCCCTGTCTCTCTCTCTCTCTCTCCCTGTCTCTCTCCCTGTCTCTCTCTCTCTCTCTCTCCCTGTCTCTCTCTCTCTCTCTCTCTCTCTCCCTGTCTCTCTCTCTCTCTCTCTCTCTCCCTGTCTCTCTCCCTGTCTCTCTCCCTGTCTCTCTCTCTCTCTCTCTCTCCCTGTCTCTCTCCCTGTCTCTCTCTCTCTCTCTCTCTCTCTGTCTCTCTCCCTGTCTCTCTCCCTGTCTCTCCCCCTGTCTCTCACTGTCTCTCTCTCTCTCTCTCTCTCCCTGTCTCTCTCCCTGTCTCTCTCCCTGTCTCTCCCCTGTCTCTCACTGTCTCTCTCTCTCTCTCTCTCTCTCCCTGTCTCTCTCCCTGTCTCTCTCCCTGTCTCTCTCGCTGTCTCTCTCCCTGTCTCTCTCCCTGTCTCTCTCCCTGTCTCTCTCTCTCTCTCTCTCTCTCTCCCTGTCTCTCCCCCTGTCTCTCACTGTCTCTCTCTCTCTCTCTCCCTGTCTCTCTCGCTGTCTCTCTCGCTGTCTCTCTCCCTGTCTCTCTCCTTGTCTCTCTCCCTGTCTCTCTCTCTCTCTCTCTCTCCCTGTCTCTCTCCCTGTCTCTCTCTCTCCCTGTCTCTCTCCCTGTCTCCCCCTCAGGTTGCCAGGTGGACATGTTTGACCTGAAGGTGGAGGCGGTCAACACTCACCGGGACCGACCTTTAGTAAGCTGGTTTTTCTGTTCTGCTGAGTCATCGGTCACGTTTGCGGTGCGTTCGGGGGACGGCGGTCATGACTGGACAAACCGACCTCAGCTACATTTGGATCAAACCAAAATGACACAACTCTCACCCCTGACACCCTGGACAGGTCGCCAGTCTATCGCAGAAAGATAGTAATAATATTTGATATTTTTAATGTGTCTCTGGAAATATTCCAGTGGTGTTCGTTGATATTTACATTTAGGTCATTTAGCAGAAGCTTTTGTCCAAAGCGACTCACAGAAACCCAGATAAAGAATGAGAAAATAGAGACGAGTGTCTGGTCTGAGTAAAGCAGTAGAGTTGTGAGTCTTCCGTCTCGATGCCACGCTCTGCTGTGTTTCCTCACCAGTATCTGCTGAGTGTTGATACCAAATGTTCTAGACGGAGTTTCACGTAAACACATTAACGGTCAAACGGGGGCGAGGGACTTCCTGTCTGCTGACACCATAACAAAGCTCTTTATATTTCTGGCTGTTTGTCTCGGTGGTTTTGTCTTTCTCACAGACTCGGTGATGTCAGAGCTTCGGTCGGAGGTTTAATGAGAATAAAACATCCCCTCTCTTCCCAGAATGCCGCGCCGCCGGCCTTCGTCCGGAGGAACAGCTTCACGCCGCTGTCCAGCCAAGACCAGATCAAACGGCCCCGCCTCTACAGCGTGGGCAACCCCCCGCAGGCCCGCGTGTCCCAGGCCCCCGTTCTACCCAGCATGCAGTTCTCTGAGGTGTCGGAGGGGGCGGAGCTGCTGCAGAGCGAGGTCAGCCCAGGGAGTATCGGAGTGATATTAATGTCCACTGAGTCTGTGATGTTGTGGGATTTAAATATAAATGTACAGATTGATATGTATTATAAATGATTGTTTGGACCTGGAAACCATAGTGAGTTAAAACAAACGATACAAGTTAAAGATATTAATGTTTTTTAATGAGCTGTTATTAATAGATTTATCTCCAGCTGTTGGTTTCAGTGCCGTCTAATGTTTTACACAACAAAGTGCCATAAACACACATCTTTTCAAGTCTCTTTTAAAAGTTCCAGAATGACAAATCTGGAAAAAACAAACAAATTAAAGTTCCAGTCGGGCCGCTGAGCTCACTCTTTAATTTGAGGAAACCAACGCCTGGTTCCTGTTTGATTGTGTTTCTGACGCCGTCTCTCCCTCGCCCTCGTCCTGCAGGACTCCGTCAACGGCTTCAGCGCTGCAGAGACGGCCGACTGTGTCGGGACTTAACGAGGTATTGATTATTGATTATTGATCGCCTGGGAAACATCCGTACCACCTTCTCACACCCGTTTGTCCGTCGCAGGCTTTCATCCACGCCGACGTTCCACCACGGCGACGACCAGCAGGAGAACCGCCGCCAGCTTCAGCCCTGAAACACTGTGTGTGTGTGTGTGTGTGTGTGTGTGTGTGTGTGTGTGTGTGTGTGTGTGTGTGTGTGTTGTGTGTGTCAAAGCCTTTTGCACTTAAGCTCAGATCCAGGCAGCGACGTATGTAATGGTGGATTTATTAGTAGGAAGTCCAGACCGAGCAGCCGTCCGTTAGCTCCCAGCTAACACTCCACATGTAGAGTCACATGATGCTCGACGAGCCAATGGTCAACCTCGACGTAGCATTTTGTAGTTTTTAGTGCTCTTGAAGGAACAGCCTTAGTTACTTTGTCTTTAAGTTACTTATTTCAACGTTCCAGATGATGTGCGTCCTTCCTCCCACAGTCTGACACCATGTTTTATTCACTTTTATTTGTAATTCAAAGCATTTTACAGTTTTTCACGGTTGCTAGGACGCATCGCTTGAAACCTTCCGGGCTTTTCTCTAAACTGGAGCGTCACAAACACACAAACAGAAAACACAAAAATGTGTATTTAAGGTAAAAGTAAGGAAAGTTCATCACAATTACATTTTCCAAAAATAAATATTCAGAGAACATGTGAAGTGGACAATAACAACACACTGCAGACTCCTGCATCCTCCTCCTCCTCCTCATCGTCTTCCTCCTCCTCCTCATTCTCATCCTCCTCTTCTTCATTCTCCACTTCCTCCTTCTCATTCTTGTTTTCCTGCTCCTCTTCCTCATCCTCCTCGTCCTCTTCTTCCACCTCCTCTTCCTCATCCTCCTCTTCCTCCTCCTCGTGGTCCGCCACCTCTCTCACGCACTCGTCCCCCTCTTCCTCTCAGGTTGTCTCCCTTATCATCAACCTTCGACACGCTGTTTGTCTCTGTGTTTTCACTGTTGGTTCTGCGTGTGTAAACTGTCCCTTCGGTCGCCGTGGTTACGAACATCACGAGTGTTTCAGTGAGAATGTGTTTCTGCTATAAGAGTGACTGAGATCTGCAGAGTGAGACCGACTAGGTCAACTGGTAAAAGAGTGTTAGAACATTTAGACTTTTAGACTTTTAGTGAAAAACTGAGCTTGCGACGGCAGACCCACACTGTAAAAAGTAATGAGTAATGGTCTCGCCTTATTAAAGGAATAAAGGAAGCAGCAGCTGCTGTAGTTTCTCCTCTGTGACCATGATCTTCCATGATTCCTCCCTGTGTTTAACCTTCCACTCAAAGAACAGCTCTAATTAAACTCAACTGTCTACTGTGATGAATGTGTACTCTCCACACGACTGATGGAAGGATTTAAAGTGCTCTTTAGTGTAAAGATTCTGTTAATTACCAGCTTCATAATGAGCAATATGGATATGATTTATATATCGGCAATCAATCAATATTTGGAAACGGTGCCTTTGTATTTAAAGGACTACGAGGCTGTAATGATGTCTTAAAAAAGAGCTTTAATGTTATTAATAAAGTTCATTTTAATGCAGTGTTTACCTTGACGTCTGTTCTTCTGTGTGTGTGTGTGTGTGTGTGTGTGTGTGTGTGTGTGTGTGTGTGTGTGTGTGTGTGTGTGTGTGTGTGTGTGTGTGTGTGTGTGTGTGTGTGTGTGTGTGTGTGTGTGAGATTAACCTTCCTAAACGTCCCTAATGAGCCGGATCTTTTAAAAACAGTGAAATGAGAAGCGTTGGATTTAGATTGTTTTCAGTAAAAAGGGAGTTAAAGTAAACACTGATCTGCCATCATGAGAATATTGTATATCATGTTTTTATGATAGGATACAATCTAAAGTAATCAGCGCTGACGTCCAGATCCGTCAGCAGCAGCTTCATCACCGAGCTGCGTCACCGTCCAGTTAATCAGCCGGAAATCATCAACAGTCAAATAAAAACAACGTTCCTCATCACAGATATGAAATCATAAATCAGTGAAGGTCGCTCACAGCAAAAAGTACTGAAGACATGAATAATATAACTGTTAAAATAGAATTATATTGTCTTATTTTTAAGAGTACAGTGGGGTTGACATCTAATCTTTTTATTTTTTTATTTTAAACTTTATTTTATAATTGGCTTGTTTTAAAGATTTTTTCTCTGCATGCTTTGACTGTTTTATGTAAAGCACTTTAAACTGTTGTTGAAAGGTATACAAATAAAATGGCCTTGCCTAATGGGAGTAAAGAATACAAATTTAAACAATATGGTTTATTTCTATATTTCAAACAATGCTGTAAGACTTTCTTTCTTTCTTTTACTTAATATTAGAACAAAAATGTGCATTACATTTGAAAATATGTTGTTTATTCCAGCTGGAACATGAATTTCAGGAGTCTAAGGAGACTCATTTTTTTACGTTTGACCCACAGTCCGTGACCCTCTCTCCCGTCGGCCCTTGCTGTCTCCCGCTGGTCTGGGTGCTGCTGCCACCCCCCTCCTATGAATGCTTGATTCCAGCCTGCTGGTCTGGGTGCTGCTGCCACCCCCCTCCTATGAATGCTTGATTCCAGCCTGCTGGTCTGGGTGCTGCTGCCACCCCCCTGCAGGTCTGGGTGCTGCTGCCACTCCCCTGCTGGTCTGGGTGCTGCTGCCACTCCCCTGCTGGTCTGGGTGCTGCTGCCACCCCCCTCCTATGAATGCTTGATTCCAGCCTGCTGGTCTGGGTGCTGCTGCCACCCCCCTCCTATGAATGCTTGATTCCAGCCTGCTGGTCTGGGTGCTGCTGCCACCCCCCTCCTATAAATGCTTGATTCCAGCCTGCTGGTCTGGGTGCTGCTGCCACCCCCCTGCTGGTCTGGGTGCTGCTGCCACCCCCCTCCTGAATGCTGTTCACTGCTGGCTGGTGCTGCTGCCACCCTCCTATAAATGCTTGATTCCAGCCTGCTGGTCTGGGCTGCTCCCTGTGGCTGCTGCTGCCACCCCCCTCCTATAAATGCTTGATTCCAGCCTGCTGGTCTGGGTGCTGCTTCCACCCCTCTGCTGGTCTGGGTGCTGCTGCCACCCCCCTCCTATGAATGCTTGATTCCAGCCTGCTGGTCTGGGTGCTGCTGCCACCCCTCTATAAATGCTTGTCCAGCTGCTGGTCTGGGTGCTGCTGCCACCCCCTGCTGGTCTGATGCTTGCTGCCACCCCTGCTGGTCTGGGTGCTGCTGCCACCCCCCTCCTATAAATGCTTGATTCCAGCCTGCTGGTCTGGGTGCTGCTGCCACCCCCTGCTGGTCTGGGTGCTGCTGCCACCCCCTGCTGGTCTGGGTGCTGCTGCCACCCCCCTCCTATAAATGCTTGATTCCAGCCTGCTGGTCTGGGTGCTGCTGCCACCCCCTGCTGGTCTGGGTGCTGCTGCCACCCCCCTGCTGGTCTGGGTGCTGCTGCCACCCCCGTCCTATAAATGCTTGATTCCAGCCTGCTGGTCTGGGTGCTGCTGCCACCCCCGTCCTATAAATGCTTGATTCCACCTGCTGGTCTGGGTGCTGCTGCCACCCCCTTGATGCGTCTGGGTGCTGCTGCCACCCCCTCCTATAAATGCTTGATTCCAGCCTGCTGGTCTGGGTGCTGCTGCCACCCCCTTGCTTGGTCTGCTCTGCGAGTCCAAATCTTGTTCAGTTGTCTGGGTGCTGAGCCACCGACGAAGCTTAATCAACACCGACATGGAGGAAAAAAAAAACATGAGGAATATCGGGTGGAATATTCTGGTTTTATCGTTAGCCTTAATTGATTCAGGTACATTGAAGACAAATGTTTCGCAGATTGTGATTATTTATGCATTTTTTAAGTTATTTTATTCTTTTTTTCAATGTTTTTTTTAATGTTAAAGCTCAAGTACCGAAGAAGTGCCCGGCGCCCCCGGAGTACCCGCACACCCGGCTGTCCAGCAAACACAGCGGCGTCCAGACGTTCGTCAGCGGGCAGAAGGTGTACTACGACTGCGGGGAGGACTTCACGCCGTCCAGAGGGAGCCGCGCGGCCGAGTGTGTCTCCGGGAAATGGACCAAACTCACCCTGAAATGTGAAAGTGAGTACGTGGTCAGGAAGGAGGGTAAAAAATAAAACTAAAACCAGTCTGTTAACTGTTTCTCAGCGCTAGAATGGTAGAATTCACACGGGAAGCAGTCTGGCGCCCTCTGGCGGCCGTGGCGGTTACTACTCGTTCTTCCAACAACAATATATACTTTTAGTCTGAATTCCTGCTAGGAACAAAACATCCTAGAATATAAAAATAATAAAGAAATATTCATATATCTCTATATATTATTATTAGCATTACATTTGACCTAAAATAATATAAAGGATGAATTCATTTTTTTCTTTCAAAATTGCCTCTTATAGCTCAAAGAAACAGTTTCAACACTATAGAGTTTAAAAAAAAACAACATTTTTTTCTCTTGGAAGTTTACCGACTTCAAGCGAAAAAACAACAACCCTGATTTAGCAGGAAAACGTTCTAATACGACCCACATATTCACTCAAAGAGCTATTATGGATACTTATCCATTAAATTTAATATAATTTAAGTGTCTTAAAACTCTGCTGCTGCTAGACAAACTTAATATTTATCTCTGCTGTTTGTTGCTGCTGTTTCTGGTTTGCTTTCTTCATGTCGTGCTGATAGACCTGAAAAAAAATAAGGAAGTATGTATTTATGACTGGGAGATGTTTTCTTCTTAAGTTAATTGAGGTGGTCGACTGTGAGCCTTTCTTTTTACTCAAACGCTGCTGCAAACTGCAAACTAATGAGAATACGACGGGGAAGCTGATTTCTGTAGACTCCTTTGCATATTTTCTATTTTATTTTTGATGAATGCTCGGGGTCGACACAGAAACTGGTTCAGTGTTCACCTCAGGAGCACTCAGATGTTTCAACCTGAGCCTTCAACTTGTAGATACTTGACTCATCTCCACAAAAACTCCCCGAGATCTTTTTCTGGCTCTGCAGCAGCTTATGTGGTTTTGTTTTAAATATGGTGACATGAAGGCGTTTTCTTTATCCCATCCGGCACATCATGTTTCAACCTTGCTTCCTGTTTTTGATCCACCATTTCTCTCCGTGTCCTCCAGAGAAATCCTGTGGCAACGCCGGGGATCTCCCCAACGGCGAGTTCCAGTACGAAGGGAACTCCTTCCTCGGGGAGAAAGTTTACGCTGTCTGCAACGAGGGGTAAGTCCGATGACTACAGGATATCCTGTCAGACTATCAGAATAAGAGTTTGACGAGTCTCCATGGTGACAGATACTCCGTGAAAGGACTCGACTACATGATATGCAAGAGGTCTGGCTGGACCGGAGACTTCCCGTCCTGTGAAGGTGAGTTGGGGCGTCTGATCTAGAGCCGGTTTTAAAGCTTCATCGTAGGTTTCTTCAGGTTTCTGAACCCATGATGAAGCTTTCATACGATGTGAAGGTATTCTGTTTAATCCTGAACGCGAGAAACGAACGAAGAAAAGTTGTTTTTTTATGCACGGATCAATACGGAAACTTTGCTGTTTAGCTTCTTTTTTTCCGACTGGTGCAAAGAAACTTTGTCTGTTTTGCATTTTTAATTATTTATAGTCAACATTTTTATAACATTTTATTCCTAAAATCACGATTTTCTGATTTAATGTTGTGATGCCATCAAGTAGCCAACGGTCTCTTTGTAGTAAATATTTAATAAGATAATACCTCATTTACATAAAATTGACTGATGCATTAACAAGCAAGTATCATTTTAATAATTTTTATACCTGTCATATCTTCAAAGTTGATTATTATTATTATTCTCTTCTCCTTCCTCAGAGCAGAATAACATCGTTGCAGTGATCCTTCTTTTGTATTTGTTTAAATCTGTGCAGAGGGCGTGGCCTCCTGCCCCTCCCCCGCGGTGGCCAACTCGGTGAGCGGTGCCGGAGACGTCCGGTTCCACCGGCTCGGAGCCTCGGTGACCGTCGCCTGTGGTCGGGGTTTCCAGCTGGACGGAGCCCAGCGGATCACATGCGGTCCTGGAGGTCTGTGGCAGCCTGACCCCCCTCTGTGCCGGCCCTCCCCCAGTAAAACCCCCGACTCAGACGGTGACTCAGCATTTCTACTCACCACTATTGATTAAATATGAAAATGTTTCCGTGTCCAAAGCCATACTTTCTTTTACTCTCCGCTCCGCAGGCAGATGTGGCGTGCCGGTAACCCACGGCAACGCCAGCCTCGCTGACAAGTACATCACGCTGACGTCCTTCGCCTCCGGGGTCAGAGTTCATTACGTGTGTGACGTCGGATACGTTCCCGCCGGCGGCAGCAGGTATCGCAGGTGCATCATGGGAAGGTGGACGCCGCTGCTGCTGAAATGTGAACGTACGAGTTTTATTACTTTTATTAATGCGTTTCTACATAAACTGAGATCTGAATGTACACACACATGTACACACTCAGCATTCTGTTAAACAAATAATTTTTATTGAGTCACAGAGATGACAATCAAAACGTAAATTAGATGATCATGAATCATTAGGTCTGCCTGAATAAATACATTTATATTTTTATTTGTTTTTTTGAAGTCGGACTCTACTTTTCACTCGATGGTTTTTCCGACTGAACTGAAACCTTTGTTCTCCTCCGAAGGAAAGCCGTGTGGTTCTGCCGGCGAGATCGTGAACGGACAGTTCTTGTACACTGGGGTGGAATTCGGAGACGCTGCCACGGCCGTGTGTGACGAGGGGTGAGAATCCACCGTTACCGGTACCGGGCTGCCGTCTCCCGGGACGACGGAGGACGGACGACCGACGACGGACCGACGACGGACCGACGACGGACCGACGACGGACCGACGACGGACCGACCGACGACGGACCGACGACGGACATCCAGCTGTTTGACTTTTTTGCTGTTTGACTTTTTCAAAAGAAACATTACTTTTTTTTTTTTTACATACTATACGTTGACTTTTTCATTACTTTTTTTCTGACAAACTATGCTTTTTTTGACATACTAATATTACTTTTTGGGACTTTTTTTTGACATTCTATACTTTTTTCGACATAATTTGACTTTTTCATTACTTTTTTCTGACAAACTATGCTTTTTTTGACAAACTAATATTACTTTTTTTATGACTTTTTTGGACTTTTTATTTCGACAAACTGTTTTTTTTGACATACTAATAATTTTTTAACGTTTTTATGACTTTTCATTACTTTTTTTCCCGACAAACTATGCTTTTTTTGACATACTAATATTACTTTATTTTTAACTTTTTTACGACTTTCCATTAGTTTTTTTCCCAACAAACTATGCTTTTTTTTACTATTAATATTCCTTTTTTTATTACTTTTTTGGACTTTTTTTTCGACAAACCATGCTTTTTTGACGCACTAATATTACTTTTTTTTGACATTCTATACTTTTTTCGACATACTATAATTTGACTTTTTCATCACTTTTTTCTGACAAACTATGCTTTTTTTGACAAACTAATATTACTTTTTTATGACTTTTTTGGACTTTTTTTCCGACAAACTATGCTTTTTTTGACATACTAATATTACTTTTTTGGAATTTTTTTGACATTCTATACTTTTTTCGACATAATTTGACTTTTTCATTACTTTTTTCTGACAAACTATGCTTTTTTTTGACAAACTAATATTACTTTTTTTGTGACTTTTTTGGCCTTTTTTTCTGACAAACTGTTTTTTGACATACTAATATTTTGTTTTTTGTAACTTTTTTATGACTTTCCATTACTTTTTTTCCTGACAAACTATGCTTTTTTGACATACTAATATTACTTTTTTAAAACTTTTTTATGACTTTTTTCTGACGAACTATGCTTTTTTTTGACAAACTCATATTACTTTTTTATGACTTTTTTTGGACCTTTTCATGACTTTTTCTGACAAATTATGCTTTTTTTGACAAACTAATATTACTTTTTTGGACTTTTTTTTTTAAACAAACTATGCTTTTTTGACGCACTAATATTACTTTTTTATGACTTTTTCGTGACTTTTTCTGACAAATTATGCTTTTTTTGACAAACTAATATTACTTTTTTTATTACTTTTTTGGACTTTTTTTTCCGACAAACTATGCTTTTTTGACGCACTAATATTACTTTTTTATGACTTTTTCGTGAGTTTTTCTAACAAATTTATGCTTTTTTTTACATACTAATATTACTTTTGGACTTTTTTTTTACATTCTATACGTTTTTCGACATACTATAATTTGACTTTTTCCATCACTTTTTTCTGACAAACTATGCTTTTTTTGACAAACTAATATTACTTTTTTTATGACTTTTTTTCCCGACAAACTATGCTTTTTTGACATACTAATATTACCTTTTTTAAAACTTTTTTATAACTTTCTTCATGACTTTTTTCCGACAAACTATGAATTTTTTGACATACTAATATTAATTTTTTTTAACTTTCTTTATGACTTTCTTCATGACTTTTTTCCCGAGAACTATGCTTTTTTTTGACATACTATTACTTTTTTTATGACTTTTTCATTACTTTTTTTTTGGACAAATTATGCTTTTTTTGACATCCTTTTACTTTTTTATGACTTTTTTTCAACCTTTTAAATTTTTCTTTGGACAAACTATTCTGACATTTTTTTCAACGTATGACACCTTTTTCATGACTATTTTGACATACTATGACTTTTTTCACACATCCTCATCATATCTGTGTTCTTCCATACTCATTTCCATAATCATTTCCCATATCTGAAACTCTTTAATTCTTTCTTAGGCACAGTCTTGTGGGTCAGGCAACCAGAACATGCATGAGTCAAGGCTGGGACGGGCGTGTTCCTACCTGTGAAGGTGCCGTGAACAAGCATAATTTATCTTTATTTCTTCTTCAGCCGTACCAACACTACTTATCACTCCTCCTGTATCTTTTCCAGCCGTGGTGTGTGCGACGCCTCTGAGCGGAGGGACGACTGCTGAGATGATCTTCCCTCAGGAGCCACCGTACGCATACCGGAGTGTGATTCGCTACCACTGCAGCGCGGGAACCCTGATTGGACCGAGTCACATTTGGTGCACTGAGGATGGGAGATGGAGTGATCTTCCTCCAAGATGCGAAGGTCCCTGACACCGTAAAAAAAATGTGTTCAACTTCAACTATATTTGAAATGACTAGAATACATGAGTTCTCTTTCCTCACAGGAATGACGTGTTCATCTCCAAACGTGGCCAAAGCCTACTGGATGGGTGATCACACCCAACTGTACCACAGCAGGGACACCATATCGATCGAGTGTAACCGGGGCTACGTGAGGACCGGCCCGGCCATCATTACCTGCGGCGCTGATGGCCGATGGTCCCCAGGCCTCCCTAAATGCACACGTAAGTAGTCCATTCTCTTGTTGTTACATGATGTTATTGGATTTTCAACATATTAGAATTATAATCGCCATCTATTTCAGCACGTCGAAGAAACTGGAGGGGCTAATGTGTCGACATATTCAACCTGGTTAAACCAGCAGCAGCAGCAGTCAGTGGAAGATGGAAATATGGTTTCTAAACATTAACATAATTCCCTCCACCTTTTTATATAATGCACTAATAATGATATATTTTCTTTCTTGCTCATAAAAACATTCATTAAAATATGTTTGAAATGAAGCTGAAGTACAGTATGTTTATTTCAATAAGTGTTTTGGGCAGTAACAAGTACAAACCTGTTTCATTCACCTCTGTACATAGATTTTCTTATTTTTTTAAACAGTCGATAATGTTATGTATCATCTCTATAGACTAAACTGTGAGTGAGCATTTCATGGACAAACAAGCTACAAGAAAATAAGAACACCAATTCCATTCATTTAAAAAGACAATACAAAATCCAGACATTTCTTTACATGAGCAATAACAATTCAAGTGCAAATATCATTATCAACTCTATGATACATCATAGCAAACTCTCGTTAAAAGGCAACAATAAAACGTGGAAAAAATGATCAGGTTGCAGGAAGGAAGTTGATTCTGGGGGGGGGGGGGGTATTGAACACTAGATGGACATAATCTGAGATGTCTGGAGGAAATTCGAGTTCTTTGTGGCCCCAGTTTGAGGCCAAAACCCTTTGTCATCCTAAAGTTTTGGGTCGTCTTCTTCGTACACCGTTTATTACGGGAAGTGTACAATCTCACTTTTTTATTTACACAAGTGTGGGGGGAAAAAATAAAAAATCATAGTCCCCGAAAAAATGCATTATTATCAGAGAGCAAGCGTCAACGTAATTTCTTAAGAGGGTTGAATATCCAGGTTAAAGGTGTTAAAGGTCTGACTGCAGCCGCGGAGCTTTTTAAAGGAACCGTTCCTACATTTTAAGAAACATTTATTCACGTTCTTGCTGAGTTGTGGAGTTGCTGAGTTGCTAGGCAACAAGCAGAGACTCCAGGACACACCCCCATATCCTCCCCCCAGCCATGAAATAGTGCAATACATAAGCCCCGCCCCACTAATTGCAAAAGATGTTGGAGTTAATTAGTGATCTTTGGACAGAGCCAGGCTAGTTTGTGCTAAGCTAACTGTCTCATGGCTGTAGCTTCATATTTTCTGTTTCTAATTCTCGGCAAGAAAGCAAAATAAGTGCATTTCCCAAAATGTCGGACGATTCATTTACCCTGTTTTGGTCGCAATTTTGAAAATCACATTTTTTCCTCGTATTTCTCTGAATAACAACAGTGACGTGTTGAAACCTGAACATCTTCCGCCCATAGTGACGATAAATATTCAACATGATGAGTCTCAAAAAGAAATGCAGCTGGAAACACATTTCACAAGTTGTGGGTCACATTCGGGTGTAACCAGGAAACTCCTGTTTTCATTCATTGCACTTTGTTGGATGACAGGCTCTGAAATTTAGTGCACAAATCAAAGTGACCCGCCCACTTTTGGGGGCGGTCTTTGGAAGAGCTGTCTTCATTGGGACAGACCAATGTGAATTTGAAGAGGGGGGTGTCTTTGGATTTGAGAAGGGTGGGGCAGAAAGTATTTCAGGGGGTTTCCTGCAAAAAGTAATTTTAGGATTAAAAGGATTCAACCCTCGTCTAATTTTATTTTCATTATTTACAAGATTGAACAAACACAATAAAACTGGTGTGACATCATCAACTTCCTAAAGTATTTCAGACGTGGAGCTTCCTTTCGTTTTCAAACCTAGAGACTATTAGTGTGTCGAGTACATCAGAAAGACAAATATGAGATTGAATTAAAGTGACCTTTTTTTTTTTTTTTAAAGAAGCAGCAAACATAATGTCCCTCAAAGACATTTCTCTCTCTCTCCGAGACATGTTCCATCACATGATCTCAATTTTTAGTTTGTTATTCGTCTCCCAAAGGTCCGCTATGTTCCTGAAACGATGAAACCAGCTGTGTGTCTGTAATAAGTGGATTTAAAATAATAAAAAAGAAGAGAAATGATCTGAAGGTTTGGAAACAGACGGATGGAACACAGAGATTAACTGTTTTAACAGTAAAACGGCTCTAAGAGCTCACATATAGTAAGTAAGGCTTCTGAATGACCTGGAACGCAGCTGTGACATGGATTCTTTTTTTTTTTTTTTTTTTTAAACCGCCGCTCCTCCTCGACCATGGGATGGAGGGATTACGCAACACTTACACAACACTCACAGTCACACTTAATGGTAGGAGTCGTGAACTCAGACCGCTCATTTAAGCACAAATACAATAACAACCACACACACACACACACACACACACCACTCCTACCGTCTGAAATGTGTTTTTGTGGTTTCACTGTACGACAGAAACCAACCCCCACACTCACGTACTCCCCCCCCCCCAACGAAACGCTTTGAGCTCGGGATCGCAGAAAACCAACAACCTAAAAACACATTTCTCAACAAGTCTGCATAGTGTTTACTGTCGAAGCCTATAAGTAAGAGAGGGTTAACATGTTATGTTTAAGTCCCGTGAGAGTGTGTGTGTGTGTGTGTGTGTGTGTGTGTGTGTGTGTGTGTGTGGGGGGGGGGGGGGTCACAATCCCGTGCTTCGGCGTCCGTCTGGGCTTTTACTTGTACGGTCGCAGGAAAGCCGACACTTTGCTGCTGATGAGGCGAATGAAGGAGCGGGGGAGCATCTCGTTGGACTCCCGGGTCGTGTACTTGAAGTAGTTGTTAGGGTGAGCCAGCACGTCGAACAGAGTCTTAATCAGCTTTTTATCCTGCGGGGAGAACAGACATGTCGTCATTTGAGGCTGTTACACACATCTATTAAATATTGCTTAACGACCGCTTTAAAGGTGCGGCTCGTTGAAATGAAGTCAGACAGAAGAGGAAGTCAATCTGCCAACCTTGAGGATTTCTTGATGGTTTTCTGAGGCGTAGAGCCGTCCGTCCCTCACGATGTCCTCTACCAGCTGCTCATAGTCCTCTGAATACACAAAAACACACGGTCACTACTTGACACCTAGTGGTGGAGGAAGGTAATGCATCATGAGTTATAAAGTATAAGGGAAAAAGTAAAAGAGAAATTCTTAGGAGGGAGGAAGGAGGAGGAGAAGAAGAAGGAGGAGGAGGAGGAGAAGAAGAAGAAGAGGAGGAGGAGGAGCAGAAGAAGAAGAAGAAGGAGATGAGGAGGAGAAGAAGAAGGAGGAGGAGGAGGAGGAAAGAAAGAAGTCCCCTCCATGAGTTTGATAGAAGACGGATGGGAACGTACATCCTATGTGACGTAGGGGCTCTGGAAGCTGGGTAGTAGGAGGAGGAGGAGGAGGAGAAGAAGAAGAAGAAGGAGGAGGAAGACGGATGGGAACGTACCATCGTACGTGACGTAGGGGATCTGGAAGCTGGGTAGTAGGAGGAGGAGGAGGAGGAGGAGGAGGAGGAGGAGGAGGAGGAGGAGAAGAAGAAGAAGAAGAAGGAGGAGGAGGAGGAGGAGGAAGACGGATGGGAACGTACCATCGTACGTGACGTAGGGGATCTGGAAGCCGCGGGCGCTGTTGGCCTCGTTGGACTTGAAGTTGATCCAGAGGCGTCGGGAGCGAGCAGTGAAGGCGATTGGCCGCTCATACGTCTGACACGTCTCGTAGGTGGTGATGGACGTCGCCGACCCTTGGAGGGACGCGGAGGACGATGGTTACTCATCACGTTTGGTGTAAACTACAAACACGGCGTAAAACGCTGAATTCTACCGGGACGACCGGGACGGGACACACTCACAGTTCTTCCTCATCACCAGCACGTCTCCACACTCGTCCTCCGACGGCAGGAAGATCTCCGGCACCACGATCAGGATCTTGCGCTTGCTGGGCGGGTTGATGTTCCAGATGCACTCCACGTTGGCGGGGTAGTTCCCGGGGTAGTTAGGCGACTCGATGTAGCCCATGAACTCGCCCATCTCGCCGCCGCATTGCCTGTCTAGACGCAAACAAAAACAAGAGACATGAAGGCTCACGTTGAAGACGACCACAGAAGAAACGGCCATTTTGGATCCTCACTCTTGCACTGCGAGACGCTGGTGGCGCCGTCGAAGTCGGTGGTGGTGTTGCCGGGGCAGGAGATGCAGTAGTTCTGCCTGAACTCCGTCTGGTACGTCCCCACCGGGCAGCGGATGCACCGGTGCACCGTGGTGTTGTAGTAGTGACCCGGGGAGCACTGGACTGCAAACACAGGAGACCCTTTTATTACACAGCTCCATGAAGACGAGGAGGAGGAGGAGGAGGAGGAGGAGCAGTGTATTTTGCCTCATATATAAAAAAGAGCCGAACCTTTGACCTCACAGTCGTGGAAGGAGCTGGCGCCCTCCCGCTTGGTGCCCAGCCCCCCCCCACAGGGGAAGCAGAGGGTCCGGCCCAGGTCGGGCTGGTAGGACCCCTGAGGGCAGGCCTGGCAGGGCTTGAAGCCGTCGCTGGAGAAGGCCCCCGTCGGACACTGGCCTGGTTGGATGGACAGACGGGGTTTTAACGGAGGACGATGTAGAAACATCCAGAGAACGTTGTTTAAACACGAAGCTACCTGCGCAGGAGGAGATGTTCCGAGCCCCGACGGGCCCGTGGCCGTCGCTGCCGGGGCAAAGGTCACAGGCCAGCTGCCCCTCCTTCTCCTGGAAGGTGCCGGGCGGACACTGGACGCAGCGCTCCTGCTCGCCGTGGTAGTACGACCCCGACAAGCATCTGACTGAGAGAAGATCCACAACGGCTCGGGTCAGAGACCTCACACTCTGTTTCCATGATATACATGATAGTGGGAATCGTCACCTCAAGATTCAGAGGAATGAAAATAGAATGAGAATATTTTCTTCAAACCTTTCAAACCAATTCCTTTTTGTATAACTTTTATAAAATGTGGATAAAATAAATACATAATAATCATGAGGGTGTTTTTAAATTTTTGATTAAACAACAAATAAAAATAAAATGTTCTAATAAATTACACATTTTTAAGTAAATAAAAAAAAATCCATTATCATCTTTTAAAATAAATAATAATATATATTTTTTAAATAGATTATAGACTTTACTTCATCGATGCAGAATGGTTTAACAAAGCAACGCGATGCATCATAGAATCGATTATTTCTCCCTCTAATACACAAAATATACAGTATATGTTGTGTATTAACATATACAGTATATGTTGTGTATTAACATATACAGTACATGTTGTGTATTAACATATACAGTACATGTTGTGTATTAACATATACAGTATATGTTGTGTATTAACATATACAGTATATGTTGTGTATTAACATATACAGTACATGTTGTGTATTAACATATACAGTATATGTTGTGTATTAACATATACAGTACATGTTGTGTATTAACATATACAGTATATGTTGTGTATTAACATATACAGTATATGTTGTGTATTAACATATACAGTACATGTTGTGTATTAACATATACAGTATATGTTGTGTATTAACATATACAGTATATGTTGTGTATTAACATATACAGTATATGTTGTGTATTAACATATACAGTACATGTTGTGTATTAACTCAATTCTAGAGTTGGTGTTGTACTTGTACTGTTTCTCATTGTTTGTCCTCATTTAAATACACAAGGGGAGCAGTATTAGTAGTAGTAGTATTAGTAGAAGTACCTAATAAAGTGGACACCCAGTGAATAATTCACATCGTATTGCAGGTTTACGATATTAACGTCACATTAAACCGGCTCATGTAGCGTTCCGGTCCGGCTCTCTGGTCCAGGTCTTACCACATCGGCCGCTGTCCCTCTCCCAGCCCGGCCCACAGTTCTCCTGGCTGGGAGCAGCCTGGGGGAGCTTCTGGGCCACCTCGTACTCCAACCCGGCCACCCGGATCAGGAAGCGCTCCTGGTTGATGGACTTCTTCAGGGCCTTGATGTAGGTCTTCACCTGCTTCTCCATGCGCTGCCGCAGGCAGCTGAGGTTACAGCTTCCTGTTTACGGTTTAATGCAAACACTTGGTTTCAGTCAGAAGATCCAGACTGGACAAATGTGTCATTCCTACGTACTGGAGGAAGTATTCACCTCCTTTACTAGTAAAAGTACTCGTACTACGACAGCGCTTTAAATGTGTTATCAAGTAGAATCAGGAATATATACATATATGTTATATTATTAGAATATTACTATATTTTCATTATTAATTCATTGTTTTCTTTAATTGATTGTTTGGTTTTGTAAAAATATTAAATATTAAAAATAAATTAAAATGATTTAAAAATAAAAACTTGTATATTTTCACGTTTTGTGTGTAAATGAGTTAATAACTAAGGACAATAAAGCGTGGCATCGTAGAATCCGACCTGTCGTGTCTCCAGGTTTGACCTCGGCTTCCAGCTCCAATGTGATGCGTGTGACCTCTTTGTTGGACGGGTTGCGAGCGCGACGCCCTTTAGCTTTCTTGGACGAGTCGCATTTGAGGTTGACGAACGTGACCAGGCAGTTGCTGCAGGGCTGCCCCCCCCCTGTAGACCACATGACACCGGCAGGCACACATCAATAAACCATAACTCATGTTTCCACATCTGTAATTTCCTGGAAGGCATGACTCAGAGGAAACAGACACATCATTAGCAGGTATATTAAGGCTGCAACAAATGATCGATCTTTCATAAATATTCCCTCAATTTAATTGACTAACTTGTCTATAAAATGTATGAAAAATGATAATTTGACAGCAGCGATTTTGTCCAACAATAGTCTAAAAGTTGAAAATCATATCAGACAAAGATCCACAGCAAGTTGTTGCTTGAGTAATAAATAATTAATAATAATAAATAACAGTAGAGGCAGACCTGGTCCGAGGGTCCGGCCCCGGTCCTCCGTCCTGCCCGTCAGCTTCGGGTGAAGGTGACATTTGGCGTTTTTAATCTTGAAAGAAGCCGTCTGCTTCACCGGCGGGGCCAAAGTCTCTACAGACAAACACAGCACGTCAAGCCACAGCACACGTGATTGGATCATTTAAAACAATATGGTGGATCGGAGGCATCTGGAGGGCAGCGAACCTATGCAGCTCTGACTGCTGCTGGAGTTGAGCCGGGCGGAGGACTTCCCTCTGACGATGGGGATCCCACAGCTGACCGAGTAGCTGTTGTCGGACTCTGCAAAAGGTCACGCAGACAAAATAAGTCCAGTTTAAAAATGCTTTCATTAAAAATACAATTCATTTGTTCACCTGTTCAAAAATAAAGATTTACTGGAGCAAGGTTTATTCACAACGAGTAACTATATTTAGAACTGACATTACATTTAACTGGGACCAACTTCTTTTTGGGCTTGTACACTCATTTAATAATATAATATAATATAATATAATGTAATATAATATAATATAATATAATATAATATAATATAATATAATAATAATATAATATAATTTAATTTAATAATAACATAATATAATACAATATAATATAACATAATATAATAAAATATAATATAATATAATATAATATAACATAATATAATACAATATAATATAAAATAATATAACATAATATAATAAAATATAATATAATATAATATAACATAATATAACATAATATAATACAATATAATATAATATAAGTGTGAAAAATAAATATTTATTTGGAATACTGAGTCTAGCTGCTAGGATTACAAAGAGATGGCTCAAGCCAGACATCCCATCTATAGATTAATGGTATAATATTATTCACGATGTGTATGCAATTCAACGACATCTGGAACCTAAAAATGTACATTTCCCTGACATTTTCTTTTCCATATCAAGATGTACTTGATTGGTTAATTTCTTTGCTGTAATATTGTGACAGAAACAGCCCATGCTCATGTTGTTACTTTAATAAATGCTTTGTAAAAGGAAAACATATAAATAAAACCAGCCACACCTGCCAGATAGTGAGCCTTGGAGGCGCAGGTCAGGGAGCAGCTCTCTTTCTTGCCCGTCTTGCTGCAGGTCAGAGTGGCCTTCGGTGCCAACAGGCCAAGAGGACACTTCACCAACTCTACAGGGAAATAAAAACCATAGAGAATCTGCTAACGGATGCAGCTGCGTGTCAGCGGATCCACCACAAGGGGGCAGTGCTGCTACGTACCAACGCAGTCCTTCCTGTTCCAGTGCAGCTTGTATCCGGGCGGACAGGTACACTCGTAACTCCCCAGAGCGTTGATGCAGCCGTATTTACAGCCTCCACGGTTTATACTGCATTCATCAATATCTGTGAACAGCACACACACATTTAGTGCACACACACACACACACACACACACACACTGGGGCTGTGCACACCTACTTTAAAACAGTAATCATGCTTGTAAACAGAAGTGGTTCTTCCTTTTCGTCGTCTCCACATTCAAATTCAGGGTCGTAAGATTTTTGAAGTAAATTATAATCACCTTCTTTCACACACTTTGCCCGAGCTAAAAAACCCTGAAGAAGCGTTGCCAGACGCAGACTCGGCTGCTGTTTGACGCCCAGACAGAAGAAACGAGGAGAAGGATGCTGCAGACGCGAGCGTCGGATAAAAACACGGCGGGGAAAGACACGGAGACGATGATGGCAGTGACTGATGATCTGGCTGGCTGATATGAAACGCTCCTTCTTGTCTCATTCGATTATTCACCCTGAATGAAAGCGGCCTGCGTGCCTCGACACCCCCCCCCCCCCTGAATGAGGCGATGACTTCATCAGCTGCTTGGAAATGCAGCCGGGAGGTGCTGCTTATCCTCCGCATCAAAGCACTCAATTTAAAAAAGGACTCTAAAGAACATCTGATGGGAACCGTTCCTCCGATGCTGACATTTAACCAGACACATGACCTCTGACCTTTCCCTCCGGAGTCTCTTTGCTCTCAGAGAGGAGAGCTCCGATGAGTCAAGGAGGAAAACAAACAAAAAAAAGGAGACAATTTGACATTCAGACTCAACAATAGCTTTTGTGTAATTTGGGAGGAATTTTTTTGTTTTAGGGAGTTCACGGAAAAAAGAAACTTTAAATTTGCGTGCTGACTCATCGGCACGGCGACTCCCACTCCAAACATCCTAATGTGAGTTTCCCCCGACACGCAAACCTTCTTTAACTCCTAAGATATCAACTTAATCTGTGGTTTGGTGGGGATTAAACCCCTCCTCCTCGATGAATGCAGTCGTCCCGACCAGATGAAAGCACTTCTGTTGAGCTCGTCTGGATCATATGAGGAAAATTAAAACACACTTCCAACGACCGTGAGTCTGTTTTCACATAGACGTGAGCGGATTGTTTTTGCTGGCTGAGAGGGGCTGGATGTCCTCTCACAGGGGAGGAATGTGGAGCGGCCTCGGCGCGGCGCTGGACGGCGGGTCGCTGACCTAATTGGGATGGTTAAGGAGCGAGTGTATTGTTAAACAATGAGCACAGCTTCCTGGATTGTTTGCTTATATGTGGGGTTGATAAAACCACACGAGGGCGGGATAACGTGGCCTCGGGGCTGTAAATCTCCGGGGTTATCTAACGGGTCTGACAGCGGCGGTGAGAAGTGAAGGGGGGAAATCGTTCGTCACCTTCCCTCTCAACAATATAGAGAGTCACTTAACGGCCGCCCGTCTCCCCTCAGCAGCGTCGCCTGATCACACTCCATCACGGCAGGAAAAGCCCTACAAATCCATCCCGGACTGGCAGCTCATACAGCAGCCTGGGCGTGGAACCGGATCCCACCAACCCACCACGTCTATAAATACGGTTTGTGTAATTCTGAATTATACATACAAGGTGATAGAAGCAACCCCCCCCCCCCGACAATATAACACAATCCAGCAGCAGCACTGAGCATTATATGAGCTTTAAAAAGGGAGCTTTTTATTGCTGGGACACTTTCATGGACTAACACTGCAAGATGTTCCAGCTGCAGCATGTGGCACTTAAAAACGTGATTTTTTTTTTTATACCTTTATTAGATCATAACAGTAGCGATGCAGACGTTAAGTGTAGGCGTGCAGACCTCGTGATTACATCCATCTGAGATCTAACCTCAAGTCTCGTATCTTATTCTGTTGCAACATTCCTGATCAGTAGACCTGTCACACTGCAGACACAAACACAGAACAAATCACTGCAAAGCTATGTATTTCAAGTGCACATGCTGCCTGTCTCTCTCTCCCGCCTGTCTGTCTGTCTTGCTGAACTACTGTTCCAGGCCCCGAGGCGCTGGAGACAGCAGCAGATTCAAACTGGTGATACACGCTCCATCAAAGGGCCGACGCAGCACCCTGATCCGTGCTCAGGCGGGCCTCTTTGCTGCCTGCAAGGCAGATCTGACACACACCACACACACACACACACACACACACACCTTCATCCTGAGGGCGGTTTCTGCTGTCTGAGTACAGTAGCTACCTGCTAATGTGTGATGAACATACTTTCACGTCTTGGAACTACGACACTAAATCGCCAACATCATTTCCTGCCACCTGTTTCTGCTCATTCTCTTTAAAACGGTCCAGAAAGATAATCTGTCATTTTTTGCGGTTATTGTTGAAGATGCAACACAAAGCGTTATTAGGAGTTATTATCCTGTCGTTTCTCTCAAAGCCACAAACATCATCAACCCCACAGTGGCGCTGTGGAGGGGGTCAGCTAAGCCTGCAGGGTTCATCCTCTGGAGACCATGAAAGTCTGCACAGAGTTTCACAGCAATCGATTGTGGAGGTATTTCTGTCGGGGAACAAAGGTCATCCGGCCGACAGCCGTCCCTCCAACCACAAGAAGGAAACTAAAAACGAATTACAAATGAATTCATCAGCTACAATGATGCTGGTCTTCTGGACCGAGACAACGACCTTTAACCCTCCTGTTAAAGGTAACCGATAACCGATCCTTTTCATTGCCCCTCCCCCCCCTAAGAAGCCCGTGTGTCCTGAATGATCTGCCTGGTTGAATAAAAAACAATAAAGAGTGAGGGTGAATATCTGCAGGGAGCTTCATGGAAGCTGTGAAGCGTAAATGATGGTGTTTCCTGTCGTGGATGCAGAGGAAGAGGATGGACATGGAGGAGAGTCTCACCGCCACAGTGGGCCAGGCCGTACAGGACGTAGCCTCGATGGCAGAGACACTGGAAGCTGCCGGCCGAGTTCACACAGAAGTGGTCGCAGGCGCGGTCGAAGGAGCACTCGTCGATGTCTGCGGAGAAAGAAAGGCGCTGTTAGAAACGTCTCAGAGGAAACATCTTCTCCTGTCGCTCTTTTCTTCTTCCACCTTTCTCTCCAGAAGTGGGACAAATCACACGTTAGAACAGAAGACATCTTCTGTTAGTTTGCTCCTCGTGAAGCGGTCGACCTCCGGCTGTCATTCAAGCCTTCTCATTTCCATGCATTGAAATGGAATTATTATATTTTTTGAAATAACAAGCGACAGCAGGAGAAACTCTGCTGCACTTTGCTTGATAATAGGAGCCGAAGTGCCGTTTTCTCCCCACACAGGAGCTGCCGATCACTCTTCCCCCTCTTAACTAGACCATAAATACACCAGTGTGGTCAGAAAACCCCTAATTTGACTTCTTTCTTTTGACGGGAGGACGTAGAACTGCTGTAAAGACACCAAACAACAACAATCACTGTAGAATTTGGATAAATATGTGGGATGCAGATAGGAAGAAGCTTATTTTTATCACACAGCTCCCTCCTGCCTCTCGGTGTCGTCCCCGTCTTTTACGTTTCTTCTCTCTTGCACGTGAATCCAGATGTCAGTGGCTCAAAGACAGTCAGCGATTGATACATGACGCTGCAGGAGATGGTTATAATTTCCCTTAATGTCAGCAGAAATCAAGCCCAGGCAGCACACGGCCGCCAGGCACGGCACGGCAGTTTGATTTGTACAGCACCTTTCAACGTTCTCTACATAAAACATTAAGTATTGGAGGAAAAAACATTAAACATTCAAACAAACCAATGAGAAAATAAAGTTTAAAATTGAAAAAAATACAAACAATTAAAAAAAAAAAAAAAACATAAAAATAAAATAAATAAACAAAACAAAATAAAAAATAAAATAAATAAATTAAAAATTTAATTAAAAATTAAAAAATAAATAGAAACAAGAATATCAAGGAAAAGGCCAGAACAAATGGAGGATGTGCTACAATTTGGTTTTGCTGGATGTGTGATGGGCTTGAATTGAAGAAAAGGTTCCCCTTGCTTTCCTACGACATGATCTGAATTACATGAATCAGTTTAAATAACCGGTTAGCTCAAGAGACCAAAGACGGATAAAATGCACATTTTTGCATCACATTGCACAAAATATTCTTAAACAGCTGAACCCAGACCAGTGATCAGTGCACAAAAGAGCACACAAGCTTTGCAGGAGATCCATAAGTTACGTGAATTAATGCTTAATTGTTGAACCATCCGTATTAAAAATCCCCTTTTTATTAAAACCAAAACAAATCCAATCATCTATCATCTGGGAAAAGTCAGTTGTGACCACAAATAAAGCTGAAAAACATTTACGAGAACAAACTCACAGCGTGGGTTTGCATATTGAGCAGGAACTCTGCTCAGCACGCTATTAAGTGGGTTAAAAAAACCTTCTGGGAAACAGGCGTGGCGACTCGGGGTTTACCCTAAAAAAACAAGAAAACGTTGCCATAAGTGATGCCAGAAGTCGATCTGCAACTTATCATTATTTTTCCTCCGTGCTGCACTTAAGAAGACGAGGTGTGAGGACTTCTGGGCTCCTAGAGTCCAGCTGGGGGGCAAGACCACATCATGGAGGGTCAGATCACCTGAACATATCACGCATTACATCTATTATTCCTTCCTCTCGGTCTCGACGCATCACTTTAACCTCCATCAGGCTGACTGAGAGCAAGAAAAAGGTCCCTATTGTTTATGAAGCACAGATAAGAGCTCTACCACACTTCTAGACCAACTGATGCGATCTCCCTGAGTGTCCTCATGTGCATTAGGAGAGGAGGAGGAGGAGGAGGAGGAGGAGGAGAGGAGGAGGAGGAGAGGAGGAGGAGGAGGTGGGGGGGGAGGAATGCTGACAGGGGAAGACGTGCCCCGTCCTGATTCATGTGCCACGGTCGGCTGACGGCACAGAAACACCGTGACTGTTTAAACGGAGATAAAAGCCCAGAGTTGAGTTTACACATCTCAACACCTCCGTGTCACAGAAGCAACACCAAACCTTTATTCACAAAACAGCTGATGCTCATGAGAGAGATGCATGATGGGATTATCCACGTGTAGAAAGGGGATAATGTCTTTTTGAGCCTCTCATAGATTTTTTAAAACACAAATCAAGGACCTTTAACACCAGAAAGTGGCTATCCTGCCTAAACACATTGTTGAATAGAGAGGTACTATGCATTATGGGAAATGTAGGCTACTAGAGACTAAAAGTGGGGATTGCTTTGCTCTGATTTCAACCTTTTCTTAAACACAGATTTTTCACACAGAATCATGGAGATAAAGTTTAACCTTCATCAGGAGGGGCTCCCGTTCCACAGGTGAGCCCCCCCCCCCATGGAGAGGGGGATAAGCAGCAGACAGGTGACTCAGCGGTGTCGAGTGTGTGTGCGAGTCTGGCAACACCTCACTCAGCGAGAGCCGAGCTTTTATCACAACCCTCCTCCTCCAGACAAAACACACAGCACCAAACAAGGACAACACTGTTCCGAGTTGCCCCCGCGCACACCCAAACAGCACATGACGGGAGTCGGTGCCACGGCACACAAGCTGCCATTTACATTCCTGCATGCACGGAGCACATTTAGGCAGTTATCTAACGTTGTTATGGTAAATTCAACTTTGCATTGTTCTGCTGTAAACGCCACGGAGAAAGTGTGGATGTCTCACTGGAGCCAGGAGATGTTTGTGTGGACGGTGGGATCCAGCGCAGCGATTCCAAACTCCTCGTGTTGACATTGATGCTCACCAGGCTGGATATTGATCAACCACATCAAAAAAAGAAAAGAGAATTAAAAAAAAAAAAAGGCATGTCATCTGTTTTTCCACTGAGCCGACTCCAGCCTGCCCGTCTTCTTCCACCAGATGTTCTGGAGGACCGGAGGGTCGGAGCTCTAATTCCCCACACCTGTGTTCGGCCGCCGCAAACTCTTTATTTGTTCTGCAGCTCGTCCTCCCGGCTCCTGCTGAGCGACGGCTACCACCAGATATAACAGACAAAGAAGCCAGAGAGGCCTGCTTGGGGGAGGAGGGGGGTCCTGGTCTTGCTAATCACAGCAAAAAAATAAAATAAACCACTTTCTTTGACCCATTTATACCGGATTGTTGATTTGTCGTCATTTTCATGAGGCATGCAGCATATCATTGGTTCAAATACACATGTGGTGGGTCTTGTTGATATTTTAAAACCACGCGACCAACAACATGTGCTGTGATTCGTCGACAATAACGTCAATCAATCAGGCATACATGTGTGTTGATGACAAATCAACAATGCTGGGAGGAGGGGCAACGTTGTGCTGCGCAGCATCCAATACAAAGGGTTAAGACAGACAGTTTTAAAGCTGGTCCTCGGATGGCGGTCCACAGAGCGTGGTGGGTCCACAGAGCGTGGTGGGTCCACAGAGCGTGGTGGGTCCACAGAGCGTGGTGGGTCCACAGAGCGTGGTGGGTTCCTACCTTGGCACGTCCTCTCGTTGGTCAGCAGCTTGTAGCCTTTCTTGCAGCTGCACTCGAAGCTGCCCACCGTGTTTCGACACACGTGATCGCAACCCCCGTTGTTGAGACGGCACTCATCGATGTCTGGGAACCAGAAAAACCATCAAATGAATCACACGTTACATTGGAAACAGAGAGAACTCAAACCTACAAGGTGTGATTGTTTGATTGTTAGGGAGGCGGCGAGAGTGGAAACCAGCTTTTAGCTCCATTTTTGGTCTCCACTAACACCAAGATCTTAATTAATGATCTTCTCTTGAGTTGCTGAGTCATAATTCTCTTGGCGTGTCAAGTCAAAGTAAAACAGAATCCGAAATGAGAACAAGCTTATCTAGAAGAAAAGGTACAGAAGGACTCAGAATAAGCCGATCGTGAGGCTGGTTGTGCTGCCACGACTGGAGACTAGAACTCAGATTGCGTGTAGCTGTAATGGGATGCAGCTCTCACACAGCGAGGCCTTGTGGCGCTGAGGCCTCTAAATCATCGTTGTCCATCTCCCTCTGGTTACCCGTTCTTTATTTCTGGAGCCAATACCAAATCAATATATCATGTGTTCATCCCCTCGCTTTTAGCCTAGGGAAGTTGGGGCGGATTCATTCCCAATCATCATCATCATCCTCATCACAAATGAGGAATCCGTCTCTCGAGGGCGTCTTCATCATCTGGTTGAAATCAATGCTTCAGCAAATGTTGCTCCGGCTTTGTCTCCGGATCCTCAGAAGTCCTGCCGGCCTGAAGCGAGCTCCGACTCCTGGAGCCGGAGCTGCCTGGGTTGGTTTTCCTCTCAAACCAGACTCTTTCAGGATCGCCCATTAAGTTAGAGTAATATGCAAATGTCTTGTGTTTTATAGTCTAACAAATGGTTTCACCTGGTAATTATGATACATAATGGAAATAGTGATTCCTGATGCATTTAAATGGGAATAAACAGAGGATGAAAACAGTGTTTAAGATGACGCACTTTTATCAGAGTTATTAGTGAAACAAATCACAGCTCTGGTTGTCCTTTTCTCCGGATCCTCAACGTTACACCAAAGTTTGGAGTTGATTTTATGTGACGTAATATAATAAAAACGTACAGATTTGAGGACGCTCTGCCAAACCGGGTGAAAGGAGGATGAGGGGAACGTAGAGGACAAACTGTCAAAAAACAGGTGGTGTGACAAAAATATTACGGAGTAGTGTCGAGAAAATCCAAAAGGTGTTCAATAAATCGATGTGCCTGGAGACTAAACGGGAGAATTATTATTATTTTATTTATTTATTTCAAATTCCTTATTTGTTTTTAATCTGTTCAATTATTATTATTTTTTTTTACATATTTACTTATTTTACATTCCTTTATTTATTTAATTTTATTTTTTTACTGTGCTTTATTATTATTATTGTAATTATAATACTTATTATTAGTTTGTATCCTTTTTAATGTCCGGATTTATTGTTTGTTAAATGTGAAAAATAATGAAGAAATAATTGAAAAAAAGCAAACAAGTGGGAGATTTATTTATTTATGTCTACTCTGTTCAATTATTCTTTTTTTAAACATATTTACTTATTTAACATTACTTTGTTATTTATTTATTTTGCTCTGTTCTATTATTATTAATATTATTATTATTATTAGTTTGCATCCATTTAAATGTCTGGATTAATTGTTAAATGTGAATACAATAAAGAAATAATTGAAAACAAACAAACAAAACCAAAAGAAGCGGGAGATTGCTGTGGCGCCTGGCTGGACAGGTGCGGTTGCCACGGCGATGCGTTTACCTTTGCAGGTCTTGCGGTCCGGCTGCAGCGTGAAGCCGACGGGGCAGCTGCAGCGGACGCCGGTCACCGAATCGTGACACGTGCTGTCGCAGCCGCCATTGTTCACGGCGCAGGTCTCTGCAGGGAAACAAGCAGTCAGTCAGAATACCAACACCTCCGTGCCAGCCTCACAGACTTATTAAAAACAGCATATAGTGTTATAGGAAACAGAATGACATCCATCGGTGCCAAACAGGAGCCGACCAGTAAAGCAGCAGAGCAGACGGCCGGTCCTCAGTAGAATATAGGAATGAAGAAGGAAACGAGAGCAGCTCATAAACACAGCAGCTGGATGAGATTAGCAGCGAGGGAAGATGCTTGTGAATAATGAAAGGAGGAGACAGCCATGAGGGAAATATCACATCCAACACATTCTCCTGCATGCGTCAGGGCAAAAGTGCATGTTTGCTTGTCTTTGGTCAAGGCCGAACTACGACCTTTGTGTGCTGCAGACCTGTCTCACCCTCCAAAACCAGGACGGAGGTTTGACTGCAAGACAGATGCGACAACAATGCCATTTTTTTTTTTTTTTTGGACGAAACCTTCCGGGCATTTTGGGGATAAAAAAGCAATTTCAGCCACCTTGCCTGCGTTGGCTCGACTGATTTGAAAAAAAAAAAAAAGGTAGTGGAGACATGATAGCTGAGGTCTCTTCTCCAGACGGTGACAAATTTCACTGAGACTTTCATTTTAAGCAACACCACAGGAGAAATGTGTCCTCACATAAGGGAGACCTTTATAGTTTCTGGCAGCTTAATAGAAAGCCTCACATACAAACAACAGAACAAAGAAATAAATATAACAAAAAGCCCTTTTCAGAGCTGGAACAATCACTTAAAGTGGAGCGGGACGCCGGCTGGCAGCCGGGCGGCGGCTTCACACCGGCAGCGAGGTGGCAGCTCACACGTGGCACTGAAGAGGGAACCCAGCTGCACTTTTCTTTTTTATTATATATATATAGAAAGAAAGAAAGCGATGCCTTCGGGGGGAAACACCTAATCCTCGCCACTTAAATGCCTTAAACTGCCTGCAGCAGCCGTAATAAAACTTTGTAAAGCTCTTTCTCTCAGATAAATAATAAATAAACTAACCGGTAGACTGGAATTATGCATCAAAGCCAAACAGGTGCTCTCAGTGATGTAATCCCATGTTTTATGGCTGTTTGGCAGACATCGGTCCAACACAGTTTAGTGGATGTTGCTGCTGCAGGCGCAACATGATGAATCAATATACTGAAGCGGATTCATAGTAAATAACCCACAGGGAGATAATATAATAATAAGGTTAACACTTTGATTTATAGGAGACAGTTGGCAAACTTTATACAGATGATTGGCTGTCAAATGACACGTTGTATGTGAATGTATTCATGAATAAAAAGCACCTTTCCGGATGAAATTCATTCTTTTCGAGCATTTCTCCGCCTCATGATGCAGACTTAGACGCTGACGTGTGACTGACATCAGTTTGGCGACTTTCACAATGTATTTTAGCTTTTACCGTTACCCTGTAATTGCAACTTGGGCGCCACCAAAATTGACATAAGCTCACTTTAACATTCTTCAGAGCTGAAAATGCTTTTCTGCAGGGTGTTTCCCTGATTTGGTCCCCCTCGCTGCAGTTGGCAGAACACAGCCATTCAGCCTGTGATCCTTCACAGAGGAATGATAGTTCATGATCAAGCGGCGGGGGCGGGCTTCCAGTTAATACCCCGGTCCCATCCCATCAGCCTCCATAGCACTCTGGCTTCACATAATTGCAAAGTGCGAGCGGAGACGGTTGGCAGACGAGACGATAAGACGGTGTCGGGACATGCCCTCCTGAAAAAACGCTGAGTCAGCAGCCATCTCACCAAACTGTAATGATCATGTGTAAAGAGAGCAAATAAATATTTCTGACATTATGGTTTGGTGAAGACAGGGAGAGAGAGAGGGAGAGAGAGCATCGCGCTGGTATGTGCGTGGGTTTGTGTGTTTTGGATTCAGCATTACGGAGCACCGAGTCGGGACCCGCAATTACAGTCAGAGCGGGCAGACTTTTGTAAATATTCTCCTGTGTGACGTGTGAGGCTTGTTTGGTCTAAAGGCTGAGCTTCCACAGTGTACGTTTCATAGAGGAGGGGGGGGGTGATCCTGGAACAGAAGCCAGCAGACGTGGAGATGCCACTTATTCACTTACGTCGGGGTCCGATGACAAGCAGCGCAGCGCTGCAGCCTGTCATCGGCCGACGGGTGAGTGGAGAGAATTCACAAGAAGACACGAGGCGGAGGTGGAGGCAAAAGATAAAAAATATATATTTTTTCTTTCCTTCTTTCTTTTTTAAAAATAAATATATCTTTAAATATATATACAACTATATATATTATGCCTGTTCGATTAATCGATTTTAAATCGTAATCGCGATTATGTAGTTAGGACGATGTTAAAAACGTGAAAATCGTAAAATCGATTTTTTTGTTAAGTTAAGTAAGTTCTGCACTTTATTCATTATCCATCCATCCATCCATTTTCTTCCGCTTATCCGATACCGGGTCGCGGGGGCAGCTGCCTGAGCAGGGACGCCCAGACTTCCCTCTCCCCGGACACTTCCCCTAGCTCCTCCGGGAGGACCCCAAGGCGTTCCCAGGCCAGCCGGGTGACATAGTCACTCCAGCGTGTCCTGGGTCTTCCTCGTGGTCTCCTCCCGGTGGGGCATGCCTGGAACACCTCCCGAGGGAGGCGTCCAGGGGGCATCCGATGCAGATGCCCGAGCCACCTCAACTGGCTCCTCTCGATGTGGAGGAGCAGCGGCTCTACTCCGAGCTCCCCCCGTGTGACGGAGCTCCTCACCCTATCTCTAAGGGAGCGCCCCGCCACCCTGCGGAGGAAGCTCATTTCGGCCGCTTGTATCCGGGATCTTATTCTTTCGGTCATGACCCAAAGTTCATGACCATAGGTGAGGGTAGGAACGTAGATTGACCGGTAAACCGAGAGCTTCGCCTTTCGGCTTAGCTCTCTCTTTACCACGACGGACCGATACAGCGACCGCATTACTGCAGCCGCTGCACCGATCCGCCTGTCAATCTCGCGTTCCATCCTTCCCTCACTCGTGAACAAGACCCCAAGATACTTAAACTCCTCCACATGAGGCAGGAACTCCCCCCCGACGTGGAGGGAGCAAGCCACTTTATTCATTAATTTTTGTTTAATGGACACACCTTAAGATACGTGTGAAAGGGAGGTTTTTTGTCTTTTTTGTTTACAAGAGGTCTACAAGAAGATAACATGGAGCAAAGCCAAAACATTTTAAATAAATATATATAAATATACATATATATATATATATAAATATACATATATATATATATATATATATATATATAAGAAAACAATTTATATATATATATATATATATATATATATATATATATATATATATATAATATTATTATTATGAAAGAGTTTTCTTGACCAAATGGCAAACATGCAGGTTCCCCAGAAGGTGAAGTTGTTATGAGAAAAGCCACTAAAGCTCGGAGGTGAATGCTCTCTCAACAACACGAGGCCACACAATAAGAACAGTTTGTTCACGTTCTCTAGAGGCAGAACTGTGAAAGTAAACCACAAAGCTGCTCTCAGGACAGTTACTGTGAGAAAAAAAGCAAAATATGTCTCGTGCTCATAACGTTTCTATTTCAGAGAATGAAAAAACAACAAACTAGGACACAAAACCTTAAAATAGGCCAGTTCCATCGCAGCGTGAGGGGAACATACAGTTTAAAACAGGACTGTTTTCTTACCTTGAACGCTACTCCTCGGAGAACAAGCCTCCTCCCTCAGCCTCATACGTGCTTATCATTACGTTGTGCATCTCTTTGAAGTATCGAGCTTTTAGATACATCGTTACAGATTTACCAGTTTATCTATCTCGACATCTCTCGGCTATTTAAAAAAACACGTTTGTGATGTTATCAAAACACAAAAAACCCTTTTCTATGCTTTGTTCATTTTACCGTGAAACAAACGAGAAGAAGAAACTGGAATATAAATGCGATCCATTACCGTAGGAGACGGGATCACACGTGTACGAGAAAGAACGTTTTTATCTTTCCTGTGAAGCAATCATGGACGCGTCAGCAGAGCTAATAGGCCGTGATGATGGAGTTTAGGAACACAAATAAAACCAGAGTCTTTGTACCGTCACATTCAAACCATTTGGGTTTTTTTCTAACGGAGGCTAGTTGTGCTGCTGCATCAGAGCTACAGAAGAGGAAAGTACTGGTGGATGAATGTGATAGAAGCATGTGAGATACTACTCCTGTGACATAATTGCATTGTTAAATACTGACGAATCAGCATTTTTACTGTTGCTTGAGGTGGATCCAGGGTTTCTATCCTGTTGGCTGGTTTAGTTTGGTGGTTCCTGCTCCTCCACACAACATAAACCTGGGAGGGGGTGTGACATGATGAATGTGGGCGGCTAACTAAGAAAAAACGGAAAAAATCTTCACCGTTTTCTCAGGAAATACTGGAAATGAAACCTCTTTGAGCGACTCATTTAAATGAAACTATCTGAGAAGTTTAGAAGGTAAAACACAGGAATTATAAGGGGTTTACTCTTTTAGACATTATATGACTCAATCAAAAGGTTTTCTTTATGTAAAGTCTGTCAGATAAAGGAAGAAGTGGAGTGAAAAGTACAATAATTTTACCTCAAAACTGCCTTAAGTGAGTAAATATACTACGACTGGTAAAATGACTGCAAGTAGAAATCTGATTTCATCATCAGATACAGTAAATCTTCCTCCGGCGTTCATGCAGCTGTGTTTGTAAAGGTGGGGCTGTTATTGAGAGGGCATTCACAGAAGGAAGAGGAAGGTAGGGGAGTGAGGGGTGTGGGGGGGTCAGAGGTCAAGGGTCAGGAGGACGATGCCCCCCCTGTGGGGAGGGGAAGGGCCCTGATCGGTGCCTCCCACCACACCCACGGACCCCCAGAGAGAGGAGTCGGAGGAGCACATATTTACCATTGGGGAACAGCTGTGGTGCTGCCTGGGACTGGACACTCCTCTCCCCTGCATGCACACGCACAACCACACACACACACACACACACACACACACACGCACAACCACACACACGCACACGCGTGAAAACACACACTTGAGCCACGCAGCAGCGTCCGTATGCAAATCATGAGACAAGAGCTGATCTGAGGAGATTCACAGCATATCCACCTTTTATTCAATCGTGGGCTTCTGTTTTTATCCGTGTCACTGGGACAGGAAGTGGCTTTTAAAGAGATTTTAGGGGAAGAAATGACACGGGAACACAACCTGTCCCACCTTAAATGGGATCATGTGATTATACGAGCACAGAGGGATTGTGGGAGCTGGAGAAGGGCCTCCCCTTAATGTGAAGCAGCATATTTAGCTGCTTTGCTTTCTGCCGCTGCAGACGGTAAATCAATGAACTCTCCTCACTTCTTCCATAGTAATGAAGTCGGGGCGTTTGTTGTCAAACGAGGTGGAACACATCGGTGCATATTCAAAAAGCAGATGAGTCGGCTGTTTTTGGGATTCATTGGTAGAAAATGAAACAAATGTAGTTTAGCATGTCAGCTAACGCTTCGCTAACTTACTTCCAGATATCCAAAGCTGCTCGGGATTAGAAGGTGTTATAGGTTGTGTTCCCACATTCTTTATTTTCTCCAAAAACTCCAATAAAAACAAGAAGAGACGCCCATAATTCATGCAAGATGTCTAGTGCTGCAGATTAATGCAATATTTATATATTTTTTTAGAAAAGCCCCGTAGCCACCTGAAAATCCAAGATCAAATGTAAAAAAAATTTTAAAAGTAGAACTTGAATGGCTGGACATATTTGAATGATCTTGGCATCAAAAGTCATGTTTTTTTGGTTTGACAAATTCATTTTTTTTTTTGCATGGCTACAAGGCTTTTTTGAAAAAGTAGATCCAGGAGAAAATGCATCAAATGTGATGCTTGTGTCACAAAGTGAAAGATGTGTCCCTAATGCTGGTCTAGTCAAAGCTCGGGCGGAGGTGGACAGCGTGACGGGAGGGGATCACCTCCGCTGAATTCAACAAAATAACATCCGTTTCCACCCAAAGGAGGACAGAATGACATGAAGAGAAAAAAAGCCTCTCGCTGGGAACATCTGAGCAAACAGTGGTGATTATTATCCTAACAACAAATCCATGATGACAGATCCTCGTCTAAAATTTAAATAAATAAAAAAGGGTGACATCTCAAGGAAAAAAGAGTTACCTGCCACATGCAGTCATGCAAAAGTGAAATATTCCACACAGTGCAGGCAAAGTTGTGTGTTTTTACAGGCTTTCTGCTAGTTAGTATGAGCGCTGCGAGTTAGTGCTGCAAGCTGAAAGACGGGGGAGGGGGGGGGGGATTTATGTCTGAGCTCCACGGTGTCTTTTATAGTCAGATCATTTCAGAATTAATGTTGTTAGGGTGTTATGTGGAGTCTGGAAGCGCTGGCAGACGTCCAGTCGGACAATTTATGTGCCACCACTATATTATTTTGCTTTGAACTATCATTCACGTCAAATTCTGACTTCTAATTAATTGGCTTTTAATTAAAAACAAGCCAGTTTTGCCAAGTGAATCCCATCTGAGTGTATATTTTAACGTGACACTCGCTTACACAGGAAGTATGCGGACCACGTTCACTCATCAGCGATACAGACGGGTGACGAATTGGGGGGAAAATGGTAAAAGACCATTTTGAGGGGAAGAGTTACACATTTCAATTATGTTTAAAAAAAATCAATCAATCCCTGTGATTAAAAGCATGGCCTCTCCGGCCCTGTGGATGTCAGAACCACCAATCACAAGTGTTTCTAAAGCGGCCACATGAGGAAGCATCAACTCAGAGAGATTCCACGTCAACGCCACGGAGCATGTGACGGTTCACAGACCGCCACGCCCCAACCCCAACATGCATGGTAGAGAGACCACGACCCACCAGCAGACACACAGAGAGAGAGAGAGGATGCATCGGGAACACGGCGGCGTGGAACGCCACGGGACCACCCGAGTAACGTGTTTACGTTACGGGCATGTGCATGGAGATCACATGTGTTTACGGTCATGTGATGCATGCATGCTGGATATGGACTGTTTGTGTGGTTGTTTGTAGAGCTCTCTGTTTGGATTATGAAATGCATCTCTGTTGCCGTGTGTGTGTGTGTGTGTGTGTGTGTGTGTGTGTGTGTGTGAGACTCTTCAGATGACTGAACTCGGCATCTGCCTGCTATTTGTGAATGTTTATGATTTGCTAACAGCGTGAGCGCTTCCACATGACGGCTGCTCCTTCTTTCTGATACCTGAACTCACTGGATGCTTTTTAAAGCTCGACTAGGCGATAAAAACAGAATAGGAGTGTGTGTGTGTGTGTGTGTGTGTGTGTGTGCGCGTGTCATTGAAAAGTCCCACCTACTAGTAATGCAAGGTATCAACAGAGGGGAGAAAGGAAGGATAACACGTCCAAACAGGGCAGCGTATGGAGTATGATTATTATTATTATTACAAAATGCATGACCAAGCCTGGTCGAGGAGAGAGAGAGACACCCCCACCAAACAAAATCAATGAAAATGTGTCAGAATCCATAAGAAAACACCCAACAAGACGGATGGAAGAGTGAAGCCACAGAATACCGAAGGAAGCCCACCGACGGACGCCGTTGCCGGCAGCGATGCCAGAGCCACTTTGTAATCACGCCACGTTTCCTTTTTCTGATGAAGTATACAGAGACTCAATTAATCACAGATGTTTCCGAATCAGAATCAATACTTAAGCTAAACGGGGAGAGAGTTTGTACGGTTGCCGTGGATACCTCCCTTTCACTCATTTACTATTAAGGAGCGCGGCGGCAGAGCGGTAATTATCTGCGACTGCTTTCATCTCGTTTGTGACGTTTAAGACGGTTGGAAGCTTCGTCTCTCTATTAGAACGTGAAAACATTTGTTTTAAATGAAATAATAAAAATTGTAATTTCAGGAGGAAGCTGTCATAATTAGCATTATTCAGATATTGATTGATTCTCACATTATACACCCACAGTAGAACTCAATACCCCAGACATAAAGAAATAAAATATATAAATAACAATAATGCAAAGCTGTCATAATTAGCATTAAAAAAAAACCTTGAAATATCCGTGTTAGCTTCTAAAGTGCTATAAAAACCCACCAGTGTCAGCGTGTGTTGGACGTTTTCTTTCTTTTTGATTCCAGTCGTCCTTCCAACTCCCTCGTCACTCTCTCTTTGGCAGATTGTTTGTTTTATTGAGGTCTTATTGACTAATATAATAGCTAATATAGCGTCTGGGAGACGGAGACTCTCAGGGAGCAAACCAGAGGGTTTTTTAACTTCCTACTCTGGCACAGCGAATGTAAGTTTCTGTTTCGGGGGAAACGAGACGAGCTGAGATGTATAATTTGGTTGTGGTCCACTTTGTGGCGTCCCCCCTTGGCCGAGCAGCGGTACGGCAATAATGACAGGTTGGCTGACCAGACCTTGACACGGGGGTTCTGGCTCTCATCAGGCTGTGGTAATAACAAAAAAAAAAGAAGGGGATCCAGAAGCACTGAGCTAATCAGCCGCTACCCAAACCGAGCTATCAAAGTTAACAGCCGCGGAAACCGAGCAACCACGCTCACCGGGTTCTTTTACTGTTTGTCTTCCTGACAATGAAAACACATCCATCCATTACAAACCCTGTCTGCTTGCATTAAAGGCCTTTTCTGCAACTTTATCCTTCTCCACGACTGTCTGCACGGCTAAAAACACAATACAAACACAATCTGTGCATATTTATCCACTATGACATCATTAAAAAAATGTATTTCAGGAGGAAGATGTCATATTTAGCAAAAACTAAATGAATAAACGTTGCCAGAGGAATGAGGTTCTTGTATTTAATCCTGGCAACTTGAATATCAGTGTAAACTTACGCGGCTTTTTAATTGCTACATAAAAAATATATTGTTCCTTATTAAACCGGGTCAATAATAATAGAAGTGCCAATAGTGTCATGTATAACAGTATTTTTTAATGATGTATGTATACAGCGTTAAGCCATTAAAATAATAATAATTCATTTGGCATTTCTACATCACAATTTCTAAACATAATATGAATCGGCCTCGGGTTCCTTCTGTGTGGAGTTTGCATGTTCTCCCCGTGTAAGCGTGGGTTCTCTCCGGGTGCTCCGGCTTCCTCCCACAGTCCAAAGACATGCAGGATGGGGATAGGTTAATTGGTGACTCTAAATTGCCCGTAGGTGTGAATGTGAGCGTGAATGGTTGTCTGTCTCTACATGTCGGCCCTGTGATAGACTGGCGACCTGTCCAGGGTGAACCCCGCCTTCGCCCAATGACAGCTGGGATCGGCTCCAGCCCCCCGCGACCCTGAATACAGGATAAGCGGTAGAAAATGGATGGATGGATGGAATATGAAACAAACAGGATTTTTTCTTATTATAAGTTGAATTCATGTTCATATTTAAATTTTTGGAAGAAAAAAGTAATTTCGGGGACTCCCTGCAGTAACTCTGCGGATCCTCTAGGGGTCCCAGGTTGAAGATCTTTGTTCTAAAGTGCTAAAATGTAAAACACACCTGACTAACGTGATCGTTAATGCTCTAAAAACGCAATCCAACGTTTATGGAGATCATCGCGTTGACACCTGCAGCTCCATCCGACGGGAAACAGCGGCTCAAGAGGTCTTTTTTTTTTACTCTGCTTCAATGAACCGAGTCAAACCCAGATAAATGCCGGCGGAAGGTTTGGGTCAGGTGTGTGAGTTAATCCCCCAACGGAGAAGGAGGAGCTGACCCTGATCGCAGGGCTGAGAAACAGTGGAGGCATAGGGGGCGCTGTTGCACTTCGTCCAGTGAAGGAGAAGAGGAGGAAGAGGAAGCCAAAGCAGATGCAGGAACTGAGAGGTTACTGGAGCAGCAGCAGAGGAGGAGGAGGAGGAGGAGGAGAAGGGAAAGCACAGTGGTTGGTAGCCTTTTTGTCCTTGTATGTCACAGATGAAGAGGAAGGAGGCTCAGACGTTTAAAGCTACAGCATTTCATCACAATAACACCTGAACGTTAATGAACCTCGTTGTCACAGCGGGGATTCTCGGGGACGGGCTGACTCACCTACACAAGTCTTGCCATCGCTGTGCAGGACGAACTTTATGTGGCAGGAACACTTGGGGCCGTGGTCCGTCTCCTCGCAGATGTGCTGGCAACCCCCGTTGCCGTAGTTACACGTCACTATGGAAGAGCACAGCGTTAAGTCCAGGGAGGTAGACGGTGGAGATATGAGTTCCCCCTTCAGTCCTTCAGAGGCCGGAGAGCTTCTCAGGATTGTGCATCTGCAGCAAAGGTATTGTTTAGACCTTTCAACAGGATTTCTTTATCCAACATCTGGGTTCAGATTTAAAAGGGCAACTCTGATATTTTTCAATCTGGACCCTATTTTTCCCCATGTGTTCGTGTCGAAGTGAATAATAAAATTGGACCAGTGGACCAAGGATATCGCTGGGGGCAACTTGTCACTGTCGATTTATGTGTGAAAAAGTGCTCATTTCTGCCACGACAGGCTCAGGTTGTTACAAGTGTCTGATATTATTAAGGAAAGGAGCCTACAGAGAAAAACACCTTTTTTGGTGTCACGTCACAGTGTTAGAAACATGTTTAACATCCAGGCTCTGACAACACCAACCCTCACCAGCGTTTCCACTGTCGTCAACCAGTCACATGACCCAGATCAAGTGAAAGGTAAAGAATCATTTACAATTTTAATACCAATCTGAGCCTGTCGGTGGCAAAAACAAGCACGAGACGTAGACGTTCACTGGACCAATTAAAACCATAATATATTATATGTTATAATAATATCTTTATTTGCATATTGACCACCTCGACCTCGGATTCAAACTTCTGCAGATTGAAGGCATTCCTCACAAAAAGCAAGCCTCGTGTCAGTTTCACACAAACGATGGGAAGAGGAGGATTTCTGGCTGCAGGTTCCCGAGTGTGTGAGTGCAGATATATCTACTGGCGGGGAAGGCGAAGGCGGCGTTCTGACACACCTGCGATGACAGAGTGAAAGAGGAGCACGAGGCTTCCCCCGCCATCCTGTCTGCACCCTACCATCCCGGAACCTTTTGCCCTTTTCCTGGGCTGTCAGAGGAAAAAAAAACTATAGAATAACACTTCTCCAATCCTTATCCAAACACAGACAAATCCCCCCCCCATCAGCCCCGGCCCCGGCTCTGACAGGATGATCTCCGTTGCACGGCAACAGGAAGTGTGCGCTGTCCATCAGAGCGGGGGTCCCCTTCCAGTAACCTCCACGTTGCCCTGGTTGTGTAAATGATCGCTCCTTATTTCATAAACATGTTTTTTTTTTCCTTCTTTTCGGCGGGAGATTAGTCACGGCCTCGGTAATGTAACTTCAAATGTCAGGAGTCTCACTTCGGATCTGTTGGAAGGCATTTATGGAATGAGGACAATTATCCATCATCGGCAGGCTTCCAACCGCAGTTACCTTTCCACGAGGAGCCTATAAATCCTGCTGCTGGTGTGTGTGTGTGTGTGTGACTTACACTTGCAGTCCTTCATGTTCCGCGTGAGCTGGAATCCAGGTCGACACTCGCAGGAGATGCCACCTTTCTGCGTCTCCCTGCAGATGTGTGCACAGCCGTGGTTCTTGTCCATGCAGGTGGGGCCCTCCTTCGCACCTTCGGATTGCACTGTGGAAGAAAGCAGCGAGTTCAGGAGAAACACTTCATCACCGTCTGATTCACAGATTAGCTTTTAAAACAGATTATTCGATAAACTGGAGAGTTTCGGTTGGAAATGCGATTGTCACGGAGGCTGGTGGAAAGAAAAAGAAAGGATGATCCTGACCGTGAGTGGAGGATAGCGCTGGTGACTGACATGCCCCGAGCACTTGTTGGAACACGCTCCCTCAGGTTCAGGCTATAAAAAGGAGGCTGCCTAGAGAAAAGGATAAAACTCCCAGCAGGAGCTGATCTCATAGACCTGTAATTTTATTGAGGTAATCCCCCCATAAAAGAAAAGAAAAGAAAAGGAGGAACACACTGAAAAAGAAATCACTTCCCTCGGCAGAGACTCAGATAAAAAAAAGGGGGGGGGTTGCACATTTCCACGAGTCATCGAGGTCGAAGCACTTCAGTATAAAAGTATCAAAAAGACACAAAAGATGATGTTATTTGAAAAAAAAAAGTTTCATAATTCAAAGCTTCAGTAAACACAAAAGATGCAGGATTCATGTCATGAATTATTACACGTATAGGCTTTTCTCTGTACTGTAATAATACTGTTGTATTCGTGGGGGGGTTGATATTTGACTTATTGGTTGCCGCAGTTACAGACAAACCCTGACTCTCAGGCTCATTAAAAAGCAAACACATCTCTCTCAGTTTCCCAGGAAGGCAGCGAGAAGCGTTAATGTCTCATTAAAGCTGCTGTCGCAACGAAGGATGTTTGGAGGTCGAACTTCCTTAATGAGCCAACTTCCTTTTTTGTTTTTTTTTATAAAAAATGTATGCACATTTGCATATGCACGTGTGAAAAAAAATGTCCTCGACGACCTTGTAGTGCTCCTTCTTCTCAGGCCCCGTTTACATGAAGGGACACACAGATATGTCCACACGGTTTGGCCTCTCATTTACACGAAAACCCCCTTTTTATCAAAGAAAACAACGATTTCTAAGAACTTTTAGGTTCTCAAGCATCACAGGTGGTTGCTCGTGTTATTGGTTGTTGATTCTGAGGATTCTGATTGGCTTGCATGGCCGCCCATAGGCTTGGCATCATTATAACGGCGCTCGACGGCGGATTTATGCGGGTTGATGGAAATGACAACTTTTGAAAACGATGCTGTGTGCAGAATGTTATTTTTGAAAACGGAGGGGGGAATATTAATTTCTCTAAATACCCTGTTATGTATAAACGTGGCCTAAAAGTCCAGATGCTGGACCACATCAGTTGCATTCTCTGTATTGGAACTATGTAAACTGTATCGTCCCTATTTAAATTCTATTCTATTCTATTCTTTATGTCGGGATGCCATTTTCGCTGTTGGTCCTGTAGCTCGTTTCCAATCCATGCAAAGAGAAGAAATAAAGGAATAAAAATAGTGGCTCTTCCTTCCATCCAACTACATCTCTGTCACGTCCATCAATGAGATGATGATGCTCAATGATTGACAACATTCACCATCAACACGTCGTGGCCTATTTTCCCTTCGATGACTCACTGATGTACTTCAAACTGCTGCCGCCGTAATCGTTTCATTTCTGCCCTCTTGTTGGTTTCCATGTCGGTTCTTTGCCAGGAAAACTGCCCTTCTGTGGATTTCCACTTGTGGCTGAAATCTAATCGAGAGTCTGTCTTCAAGGAGCTGACGATGCCTCGAGTTTGATGACCTCCGGGTTTAAATACTTTCCATGGCTTTAAAGTCCACGTCGAGTGTCACGAGGTCATACGATCCGACTTTTCCTGCTGTCGTCGTTTTGCAGACGGGGTTTGAAGGGTTCGCTCCACAAAAGCCTCTGAACAAACACTGGCAGGACTGAGTGAAGAGATCATAAATGAGCAGTCAACAGAGCAGCTGCTGTGAAGCGTACGTGGGTATTTAAGGAGGATGTGGAACTCAGTAGTTCTTTTCTTTTTGGCTTCGTGTCCATCGGAGGCCGGAGAAAGAAACGGACATCTATGAACTCAACACAAGATTGTATTTCCAACTAAGTAAGCCCAAAAGACTAAAGATGACTGACTACGGTTGTATTATGCATCCCAAAACTCACTTCATTCCCCCTGGATTGTCACGCAGCCCCCCGCTATAGAACCATCCATCAATAAAAACGTGGGGCCGGGGCCAGAACCCGGGCCTTTACTCCCTCCGGGGACCAATAAAAGCCAAAGTGTTGACACAATGGGCCTTTTCTCCGGGCCGGGCCCGGCGATCATCCACCGTGTTCACTTCCCTCTCACCGGCTGCCAAAGGCCTCCAGTTTTTATCATTACTACATGACGGGAAGCAGAAAGAACAACATCCTTTCAGACGGAGCTGGATGGGAAACTTAGATCATACATGTGCCTCCAAAAACACAACTCTATGTTTAAAATAAACCATCACACCAACGGGCTCAGACCTGACAGGAAACACAGTTTTCACAAAAAGAAGGGAACGCTGCAATTATCCTTAAAAGCACACACAAACAAGCAAGTAGGAGCGTTCCTGCTGCAGAGGAGCCACAACTCCATCCTCTGTACACATCTCTTTGTTGGTAACCAGAAGACCATTTAAAGATACAGCCCTTTTTACGCTCAATAATATATATGTTTAAGGAATAGTTTGACTAATTGCTTTCTTCCTGAGAATTAGACTAGAAGATTCGTCTCGTATCTAATTTACTTTGTAGCTAATTTATCTATGCATGTTTGTTCCAAAACCACATGCTGTTTTTGTTTTTTGCAGAGATTTAAAGAGACGTGAGTTTGAGAGGTGCCAGACATGAGTGTAAAAAAGAGAAGGAGTGTTTCCCAGAATGTCAGATGAGCATATTTACAGTTATTGCATTTATTATTGCATGGCGGGGGTGATGCCCTGTTGTTTACTTCCCTTACTCGCTTTCTCTTCTGTCACATATTTGTTTAGAGTTTAACAGTCAGAAACTCAGCCAAACAATCCTCCAACAGCCTTTCGATTCGGATTCAAATGTTGCTAACGCCCCAGCTGGAAGAGAAGAAATGCCTCGTACCAAAATAAGCTTCTTACTTTTGCAGAAAATGTATTTTCTCAAACCCAGAAGTTGATTACAATCGAGGTCTTTAAGAAGATATTTTACCGTAACGCCACCGTAAATCATCTTTCCATCTCTCGAAGCAGAAATCTATTTGATCGACGCGATACGTGAGATCAGCCGCGGCGCCTGCAGGATGTTGCATTAAGTGCAGGTCACATGACCTGGCCGCCTTCCTGCAGAGCAGCAGGTCAGGAAGGTAAAGATGTTTGCGACTCCTGCGGGGACGCCGGTTTAAACGGAGAGTCGGCGAGGGACATTGATCGGATTAAACAAAATCACTGATTTTTTTATTGATGCATTGATTCTTTTCTGTTGTATTTTCTATTTGAGGTCACTGTGTGAAGGGACACGGCTCAGTGTGAACTATGTTTCTACTGTGTGACTGAGTGTCTATGTAAATCTTGAAATGAGCAAGCAGAGCAACAACAGCAGCAAGGAAAACCTCCCATTCACAAAAAACCCTCAGATGGATTAAATCTGCACATTTCCTGACTTCTCCGTCTCACGGCTGCAGGAGCTTCAGGCCTCCCGATCTCAATCCTCCCAAACAAGAGAACAAACAACAGGAAACGTTGAATGTCACATGTGAAGCTGCACACAAAGAAAACTTAAAACAGGGAGACGCCGACCAACGAGAAACAAAAGATCCAGAGGGCTCTGTTAAAGCTGAAGCATGTCGTGGAGAGGCAGAACAATGCTGCTGGAGTGGTGGAAGGCATGCCGAGGGTTTATAGGCTGTTTTCCAGTGTTGGGGGGAAGTGAAAGGAGGACTCAGGTCCGCCGCCGTCACACAGTCTCCGCTGCCCGCCGCCCGCTGGAGAACATGGAGCAGCTCGCTGCGAGTGTCGGTCGGTCCCATTTGAAAAGAAGGGGCCTAAGCATGGAGCCACCACACTATTAAAGCAGCATTCCTTCCTGTTAGATAATGGGTCCTTAAAAGTTTTAATAGAAGGATAAAAATGTCAACGCATGAAAAGGAGAAGGAGCTGAACCGGGTTGAGCTGCGACGCAGATGGTCAGAAAGAGAGAGAGAGAGAGAGACAGTCGGTTGGTCAAGGAGGGGATCCCTCGTCCGATTCGTCGAGGGGAAGAAGAGAATCCGACCCGAGTGCTACTGTTTGGTCTGGTGTGCGAGCGCTGATTTCCTCCCCGAGGCCGAACTTCACTCCCTCCTTCTCAGAGAGGAGCATTCTGGGTAGATGGATGTCACCGCCAACTTTATCAGTAAAAAAAGCACCATATGTGCCATATGCTCTGAGGTAAAGCCAAGCTTAGGTAACACAGATCGGAGACTTAATGTATGCGTGTGCATTGACGTACAGGTGCATTTGCATAATGTATGCGTGGTTGCGTCCGCCCATCTGTTCGGCACCTGCAGGGAACCAAGGTGACCTCGGAGCCCCGCCTCCTCCCAGAAGAGCAGCAGCACTTTAATAAAGACGCGCAAAAGATACTGTGTTATTATTACATTCTTTTCAAAAATAAAACCCAAAAAGGGATAGAAGAAGAAGAAGAAGAAGAAGGCATGTGTCTCTGCAGGGCTTCAAGTCTGGCCTCCTGGTTGAAACCACGACAGCCAAGTGTGAGTGGAAAAACCCCCACTGGCACTCAGGCGGCGGCGGCGGTGGCGTGCTGCGTTCGCCAGCTTTGAGATGGCCTTCAACAAACCCACGAGCAAAAAAAAACAAAAACGGATGCCCGTCTCAAAAGAGGAATGGGGAATTCAGTGGCCATGCAGCCAACGTCTGCAGAAGCCCAAGCCACTGATGTATATTTATTCAGGGGGGAGGGGGAGGTGAAGTCTGGCTAAAGAGGGGAAGATAACGTAGGAAATAGACGTATAAGACGGGACAAAGAGGGACAAGGAGAAGTGTCTTCATCTCCGCCGAGAAAACGAGGCGTTCCCTTCGCTCCGCTTCCCCAGAATAGGAAAAGAGCCTGGTTATACGGTTGGGCTGCAGAGCAATGGAGCAGCCACTTCTGCACTTGTAAAAACAGTTCTGTGGCCAACGCGCAGACAGGCCGGCCGGCCCGCTGAGAACCAAACGGGGGGGAACGTGTAAGAACCGTGTCGGCTGCTGCACGGCGGGACGTCCACGCAGCACGAGAACATGAGCGGACATCACCAGAAAACCAGGGGAATGCATACCTTTCTTTTTCTTTTTTTGCAAATACAAGTTGGAGTTTTTCAGCAATTAAAACACATCACATGATTGGAATGATGGAAACTGGCCCCCGTGAGCAGGCATTACTTCATGAAATTAAAATGCTCTAAAGGATATTACTTTCTAAGAAAAGTAGGACATTTTATCCACTTAAAAATAAGAACAAAACATCAATAAAACAGGGTTCAACAAAAAAACACGCCTGATTTCATACGGGAGGAATGTGACAGCTGGAGAGGAAAAAAAACCCCAAAACAAACGTTTATTATGGATATGGACACATAAATATTCCTTTTTATTGTATTTTCTTGTGTGTGATATGAATTGTGTTGGCGAATGTACTGAGATACTTTTTATATTAAAGTAAAAGCAGTAATATAACAATAGTCTGTTAGGATACACTTCAAATATCAAATGTAAAAGTAGTTTTAGTTACAAAGCATGGATATTATTGAATTATTATTAGTGGTGCATTCATGGGAAAGCAGAGTTTTATCATTGTAGATCGTTGAGGTGGAGCCAGATTTAACTACTTTGTGTAAAGTTGAGTTGTTTAGTCCATAAGTGTGTTTATAAGTTCATTATAGTAGTTTTGTGTCAATGTTTCTGCCTTAAATGTAATGGAGTAGAAGTATATGTGTAGTGTAATGGATTGGAAATACTCAAGTACCTCACAAGTATGTCAAATGTGTACTTGATATGATGACATTTATTTTGGATTTGATCACGTTTCCTCGCCAGTGACAGAAAACACAGTCGACCAATGGGAAGAGAGAGAGAGAGAGAGAGAGAGAGAGAGAGAGAGAGAGAGAGAGAGAGAGAGAGAGAGAGAGTGGCTGCAGAACGACCCCGTTGGGAAGCTAATGTATTTTCTATTCCTTGATATTCTTGTTTTTATTTATTTATTATATTTTTTTACATTTTTTTCATTTATATTTTTTTAATAATTTTTTTTTATTTTTGTTTTTTATTCTAATTCTAATTATTTTTAATTTTAATTGTAAACTTTATTTTATTATTGGCTTGTATTAAATGTTTTTTTTATGTCTTATGTAAAGCCCTGTTGTTGAAAGGGGATATACAAATAAAATTGCCTAATAAAAGTTAATACACAGGAAGAGATTCCTGTTTCCTGTTACGACGCTGGTATCCAGTCAGGTGACTGATAAAACAAACTTCAAAAAGAGGAAATTGCGTTGTTTCGGTAAAGCGTGATTTCAACATCAAACGGAACATTTTATATTTGAGTTTTCGGTTTAAAAGAGTGATACACGACATATTTGACACGACAGACTTCCTCCTCGGGGGAATCAAACGTTTCTCCCTTCAAACGGCGAAGCGTAACGACCGCGCTGGTGTGAACTTTCAGGCTGTTTGCTGCTATTAAACAGCTTTCCACACGACGCCAGCCACACTTCTGCTGCAGTGATTGGCCGGCCGACAGGAAGTTTGATCCAGAGAACTCTTGTTAAACAAAAACACACATTTAAAATGAATTCTGCTGCTCAGAAGAATAAATCCCATTCTGTAACATTTATGGAGATTGAATAAGTTACAATATGAGACTTCCATTACAGCCCATCAGGCACACTTCTAATAAAAGCAGAGATTCAGAAGCGTCCGGGACGTTGTGGCTTCACTGAGCCTGAATTTCCAGAATTCCACCGTCTCGCCACATATAGTACGTCCCTGTTATCCTCCTATATAAAAGAGACAATAAATCACCAGCCAGAAAAGAAAGCAGTGGAACCCTTCTTGACCTAAATGGCATTCCTGTCCACCACTAAGCACCTTGGCTGGCCTTTTCAATAAAGCCTTTTTTATTTCTTGACTGGGAGAAAATGTTTGGGGAGAATAAATGAACTGTTACATTTTGGCCGGCGAGACGACGGAGCCTTCGTTTGGCCGGAGTTCTTCCTGCTCCGGGGGGGCGGGGGGCTGGTGGGGGTGCAGGGGCAGGTCTAATAGGAGGCAGGCCAGCAGCAGCAGCAGCAGCAGCAGCAGCAGCCTTGTCATTAGCTGGGAGGCTGGCAGACCCCTGCTGCCTAATTGGCACAGGCTCACCGCTAACGAGGGCTTCCTCCCAGCAGGGAAACAGACCGTTAGCGCCACTCGCTGCAGTGACCGGCTCTCCCGACTGTCCCCCCGAAAAAAAGAGTGGCCCAGGGAAACACCTGACCCATTAATGACAGGAATGGAAAGCTGATGTCTTTTTAATGAGAACAATAAAGCTCATGAGCAAACTGCACCCGGGGCTTCGCTCTTTGAGGGAACGCATGGAGGGCTGCGTTTCAAACGGCTGGGGAGATTAGATCAGCTTTAATTCTCAATTGTTGTATTGTTGTTATACTTCCAATCCCTCTGAGCCACTCGTACATCATGTTTTCAGGAAGAAACCCTTTCTATGACTCGGCGAAGTCACTTCCATTCAGACGACGACGCTGTAATAAGAGCAGTAATAATAAGCAGATGAGTGGTTTGTTCTGTCTGTTAAAAAAAATAATAATGAAACAATGACAGAGCGGCCGAGCAAGGGGGGGGGGTGTAGATTTATGGCGGCTTTAATCTCTCGATCCAAATGGGTCTCATCTGGAAGCAATAAAGACGCATTTAATATGAAAATGGAAGATCAACAGGAACTGAGGGCATTTATCAAGAGACGGGGGGGGGTTGGCGAGGCCGGAGCTCCTGACAGATATAGTAGCGGCGCTTTGAAACACACGATCCACTTTTTCACTCAAACAACACCGACTTTATGAAACGTCAACATTGACAGTTCACCGGGCCAGACTGATCTCATAAAGTCCGAGACCCTCGGCCTGCCATCCAAGCGCGGGGGGGGAGGGGCCTGATGCACGACGCCGCCGGGGCTTTCTCCAACGCGGTCCCGGCCCGGCGGAGCCCAGGAATCCGGCGGGACAGCTTGATAATTACTCCTTGAATAAATATGTTTTGTGATGGCGATAGCAGCTGTGGGTTCCTCTGATGTCGGCGTTCTGATCTGCGGAGGAATCTCGCCGTCAGAAAGAACAGAGGCAACGCACCAGTGTGACAAACAACAAGCAGAGCCACGTCTGTTTACAGTTCGGAGGCCGAAACCCCAGCGACCCACATCTCCAGCAGCAAACATGTGGCCTGCTCGCTTTTTTATCTTTTAAAGCCAAATTGGAAAAATGCAAATTAAGAAGTCTTGTTTTGATGTATTTTTGTCAAAAATAAAGTTTTCTTTATTGATGTTCGGTCCCCGAGTGACTGATTGAATGTATGGAGGTCAAATAAATACTGCTGCTTGAATGTGTGACAAACACTGTTCTCTATTTGCAGCTTCAGCCGAGCTCACTTGTTGAAAGTTAGAATAAAAACACTTTGTGGGTTTATTCAAAAGGTGCCATTCTGAGATATTTGGAAAAATGTCCCGTTGAACAAAAAGCCAGTTATCTGGAAAAAAAACCTCTAGCAGACTCTAGCACATATGGAATTATTATGCAGAATAATGTCATCAGACCTTCCCTTGCTTCATTTCCCTCCCTGATGGCGAAGGCGTGACCTGCCCTCCTCTGATTGGCTAGCCCTAATTTTCTCACCCTAACCTTCACCAATCTGCCTAAATCACACCTAAAGTATCAGCCAATCAGAGGCAGAGCAGGGCAGGTCATGCCTTCACCATTAGGGGGCAAAAAGAGGAAAGTCCTAATTATTATTATAAATTATAATAATCAGCGATTCGGTTTTGGACAGTTTTGATTTCGGAGCTGTCGGACAAAAAGTGGGCGAAAAAGGGTAAGTAATGTTTTGCATCATCATCATCATTTACTAGCAACGACAGCTATCAGCTGATAGTCAACAGTTTCCGTGGGAGACGGCCACACACAAAGCAGACTGACTTCTACTTCAGAAATGTTTTATAATCCTTTGAACAATGAAACAGGAACGCTGGGCGTCTTATGATGGTTTAAAAGAACGGCAGGTTGGCCTTCGTGTGTGTGTGTGTGTGTGTGTGTGATGATGATCAGATTCATGAGGAAAAATTACTTCTAAGTGAAAAATGTCTTTGGCACCACAAACGGAAAGGCTGCAAACCAGAGCAATAAAACAGAATAAAACCAGCACGCTCTGTGAAAAATTCTCTCGCATTCCCACAATTTATCGATTCGTACAGAAACTGTGGAGCACTTCTTCATTTAGAGGCAAGAATCAGGAAATTAGAATAGTTTGGAGTCATTTGAAGACACAAACTCCCCCCGCGGTGCTGCTCGGTACGTAGACCCATGCTAACGTGCAGAATGGAGGTATTTTGGTGACATTAGAAGCGTCTGCATATCTGCGGAGCTCGTGTCAAGCCGGAGAGCAGACTGGCTCGCTCCCTTCCATCCCACAGGAATGCTCCATAAACAAGAGGTGTGCCGGCCCCGGGGCTGCACCTTTAATTGTTTTCCTCTGCTCACAGGCCCCCGAAGGCCACTTCCATCCCACCAATACCTTCAAACGCTGCCAAGCACGAGATTGGTTCAATTTGAAGGGTTGGGAGGAAAACAAAGAAGAGATTTCTGTTTCTTCCCCTCAGACTGGAGACACCAACCTTTCCTTTCATATTTGAGGCTTGTTAGGGCCGATCCCATTCTCCGTTCCAGTCTGCCCAACTCATCACACAATCGAAAGAACTTCACATTTGCATGTTACATAACAACCCATCGTCCAAAAGGCTGCTTCAAGTAATGAGTTTTCCTGACATGCAGGAAAACTCAGACCTCATCGAACAACATATGCGTTATTTTTCCATAAAGCTTCAGCGTGTGTGTGTGTGTGTGTGGTTAACCTTTCGGCCTCTGGATGCAGGTGTGCTGGTTGTCACTCAGGAGGAAGCCTTCTCTGCAGCGACACTCGTAGCTGCCCATCATGTTGACGCAGATCTGCTGGCAGCCGCCGTTGCCCTCCGAGCACTCGTCCACGTCTGAAGGAAGTTCAGAAGGAAATGAATATGAACGCTCGGAGACAGAACAAATAAAACACACTTCAAATCATCAAGCCGTAGATCACAGTTACTACACACATAAACTCTATCCATTTAGAAGTATATAATTACTGATAACTACTGCTGTAAAAAGTTAAAGAGCTCAACACATTAAAAACACATGAAATATTCCTTTTTATTGTATTTTCTCGTGTGTGATATGAATTGTGTTGGCGAACGTACTGAGATACTTTTTAGATTAAAGTAAAATTAGCAATATAACAATAGTCTGTTCGGATACACTTCAAATATGGTAAACGTAGTTATGAAAACATGATTATTATTGAATTATTATTAGTGGTGCATTCATGGGAAAGCAGAGTTTTATCATTCATACTTATGAACATTCAGTCCATAAGTATGTTTATAAGTTCATTATAGTAGTTTTGTAGTAAAATAAATACTAATTAAATCTCTCCATCAAGTGTAGTGGAGTAAAAAGTACAACGTTTCTGCCTTAAATGTAATGGAGTATATGTGTAGTATAATGGATTGGGAATACTCAAGTACCCCACAAGTATTTAAGTATGTCAAATGTGTACTTAAGTAAATGTACTTAGTTACTTTTGAAGAAAACTCTTCAGGTCCAATTCAGTGGCTGGTTCAAATGAGGTTTAATCACTGACAGTGGAGAAAAGACAATGTCGCGGTTGCCACACAGCCCAATCTGCCCTGATGTGAGGCAAGAGACAACTTATACAGAACCAAAGGGGCAGGTCTAAACAGTGGATTTACATAGATTCAATACGCGTTTCACCCTGGGGAAGAGACGTCCTGAGACAACATAAAGGTGTGACTTCCTCGGAACAGCTGGGTTCTTGCTAGATAGTGTCACAACAGGGGCCATTCATGAAGGCCTTGATCAAGTATGTGGGATGAAGGTGTTTCGGAGACGGTCCAGGAAGGGGGACAGATCAGAGGGTCTCATCATTAACATGACAAGGCTTACATACAACGAATGCAGCTCAGCAAGACATTTGAGGTTCCCGAGAGGAAGTAATATTTAAACAAAACAAATTGGAAGGTAACACATTTTCTTCTACACTTTCCACTCCTGAACAATTCAGAAACAAATCAAAAAAATATTAAGATTAAATAGGTGCTTCTTCTTCCCTCCTGCTTTAAATAAAATCATTTTTTAATTCAAAAATGTCCAGAAACAGCAACTAACAAACAAACAAAAACATGTTCTTCAAGGTAAGAACATCAAGTCTGAGAACCTTGAAGAACATCTCTCACCAACAGTTTGCATTATATAAATATATATGCTTTTATAGTGCAAATGTCGTACTAAAGAAAACACAAGGTGCTGGGATGTTTGATCCAGAGGAGCTGGTCTTCATGTGTCTTCATGTCTGTCCTAATGGTTATCTGACATGGCAGCGTTTGACTGAAAACCTCCAGCTGTGCAGCACTAAGCCAGAAAAGTGCACACGCAGCACAATCTCCAGGCAAAGAGCGAAACCTGATCCACCTGAGCCAGAGTACCTGCTGATGACGAGTGTCTGTCAGCCCGGTGACGGGAGGAATGCAGGGAGGAGGGGGGAGGAGGGGAGGAGGAGGGGGAGGAGGAGGAGATGGAAAGAGGAGGGAGGAGGAGGGGGAGGAGGAGGAGGAGGAGGAGATGAAAAGAGGAGGGAGGAGGAGGAGTAGATGGAAAGGGGAGAGAGGAGGAGGAGGAGGAGGAGGGGAGGAGGGGGAGGAGGAGATGGAAAGAGGAGGGAGGAGGAGGAGTAGATGGAAAGATGAGAGAGGAGGAGGAGGAGGAGGAGGAGGAGGGGGAGGAGGAGATGGAAAGAGGAGGGAGGAGGAGATGGAAAGGGGAGAGAGGAGGGAGGAGGAGGGGGGAGGAGGTGGAGTAGAGATGGAAAGAGGAGAGAGGAGGAGGAGGAGGAGGAGGAGGAGGAGGAGGAGGAGGAAGAGGAGGATGGAAACCAGCAACCATGTGAATCCACCTCGAGTCCAGACATCAGGCGGAGGAGCGTTGACAAAGGTGTCGCCCGGGGGCCTGGTCCTGTCGCCGTGGCAACAAAAAGGGAAACTGACCACGGAATAAGAGTCGCTGACTTCATTTCCACCCCGTAATTAAAGATGGTCTCTTCCAGCTGGTCTCTCTTAACGGCTCAAAATCATTACTTTTGTCTAAAATTTAAATGGAACAAAATGAACGGCGGTGGAAGAACTATAAATCTTTTGATATAATTGTTTATTTCCAACATAAAACGATGTTAAAAAATGTCCCGCCCCCCCTATAGACTGGAGGTGACCCCCCCCCCCCCCCCTCACCACACTGGAACCTTATCCATCCCCTCTGCTCGATGCATCAATAATCTGCTGTATACACAAGGCTTTTTTTAATAAACCGTCATGCGAAACTAATTTACTGTCTATTTGTCCAGTCTGAGACGGCGTCCAGATTAAGTTTCCCTTTCTGGGGGAATTCTCAGCACCCGGAGTTAGAAATTAAACTTCGCTCCACAGTCCGTCTCCCTTCCTTTCTTTTCCATGGAGACAGAAAGGCAGAATCACAGCGAGACCGGAGATCAGGATGGAAACTCTCGAGGTCGAGGTAATACTCGTGACCTTCCCGCTCCACTAAAAACCACGCGTCATGTCAGATAAGGTCGTCTCTCTGCAGAAAGTTAACATTTTGACTTTAAATCAGAGTAAAAGGGTTTGGCTTTGACTCGACAGCGTGGCCTCATCATGAAAGCATCGGCACCAGAGAGAGAAGACCTTTGAGCTGCCGACAACCTACAGCTGCACCTTTACAGATAAACTGCAAAAAAATCCACATTTCATACGGGACACACAAAGGCTCTCACACACATAAACCCCCACAAACCCGTAATAAGGCGATTACAACGGTCCTCGGCGAAAGGCCTGGAGAAGAAATTCCTGTTTCCATCCCCTCAGCGCATCAATGAAGGTTTCATTTCCTGATTCCTTCATCCCTCCAAATGAGGCGTCGCCTGTCAGTAGATCTCCCTGTTTAAATAGCTCCCATAATTGCCTGTGTTGTGTGCTGGGCAAGGCCGGCGTCCAAAGCAAATATTTCCAAGCGGAAAAGGTTTTTTTTTTTCTGGCGCAGGCCGCTCGTGTTATTTGGACTTTTAAAAAATTGGAGAACGGAAAAAAACGTAATCAAGTTTAAAACGTCTGAAAAATGAGAGTTGTCTCTTTGTGGATCCGAGCTGGTCGGAGGGGACGGAGGGGAAGAGGGAAGGTTCAAACGGAGATTAAGAGATTGCTGGTGTTTGCCGAGGCCGTGTCCGCTGGTTTCCAGATAGCCTCGACTGTATATAGAACGTTTGGCCTCGCGGAGCTTTAGAGCCGTGTAAACACCGCGGTCGCCTTTACAGAAACACTCCTGAACCCTTATTTCAGAGAAAACACTCCACTCTTTTGCTCTCCTTCTTTTTTCCAGCAACTTCGGGGCATTTATTGCTGACCCGGAGGTTTTGAGTGAAAAACGACGGCGTCTGTCATCAAAGCTGTCCATGCATCCCATCCCCACTGCTCTGGATCAGACAGATCCGTCTCTGTGGTCTAGACAGACCAGAGACCAGAGACCAGGAGGTGAGTGGACGGACTCTGGACTCTTTTTTTTCTTTTTTTTGTTTACGGGAGTCGAAAAAGAGGCAACACACTCTTTAATAAGGCAGAAAATCGGAGCCATGTGGGGCGACAGGCAGCAAAACAGCTGGTGGACGCTCTGGTGGAAGAACAGGCATGGCTCGGCTTGACCGGCACACGCACACACACACACACACACACACACACACACACACACACACACAGCCAGCTCCAATTAAAACGAGATCCTTTCTTGTTTTAAACAGGATTACAGGATTTCCTCTTGCTCCTCCAGTCGCTGCTGGAGTGCAATGACACGGCGCATTTCTTCGGCCCACTTGAACGGACGGTGACCACGGCGCCAGGTTTGAACCCGGACCGGGTGGGGAGGGGGGGGGGCGACCCGGGTTCACACACGCTGGCAAACTGGCTTTTTGCGTGAACAAAACATTGAGGTTCCATAAATGGATGTGTTGCAGGAAGTCTCCGATCTTTTCATCTGCAGAACACACTCCGTTAAATCAAAGAAGTGTGGCTGACTGATTTCAAACTGGAAGCTGATGCATTAAGACACTTACAGTATTGAAGCTTTGAACATTTATTAGCTCCAGTGCTTCCTGGCTGCTCTGATCTGAACCGTGTTTCAAGCCACCGGCTCACATCTGCTATGCAAACATGATTAAAATCTCTGTTTGCTGTGGCATTTCATTCCTTCAAAAATCAGCAGGTAGAGATCAAATTCATGCTTATTTACACAAACAGAAAACTAATTCATGCTTTGATTGGACATCTTTCAACTTTGGGTTTTCCCAGGTAAGCATTTTTTGATGAATCAGCACATCTTTCCTAAATGAAAAACAACTAAAGATAATCCAAAAGAAGAGTGGAAGTGTCGGGTCGGACAGCCTTGAGGCCGGCGCTGACGTCTTGACGGCTCCCAGTCTGCTGCCTCTCTAAGCCCAATCTCAGGCTTGACTTTCCCCTAAAAAAAGCCCTGCCAGTGGGCTCGGCTGGAATTGTTCATTTCATGGTGGATGGGACCGAACAATCCTCTTCAGGCAGGGGGGGGGGAGGCTAATGCACCAATCTCACAGACGTCCCTTTAACTCATCACTCCCCCTGAACTGTGGAGAGACTCTCTTGTTCCAACTCGATCCGAGCGTGTCACAACAAAAGCAAAGTGACTGCTAACTGGGGGGGAGGGCGAGGGGATTTGCATCCTGGGAAGTGAGGAGGGTTAGCGCTAAGCCACCCCCCAGCACCAGTCCTACGCTGGACTCCTCTGGGTGCGATGAGAGCCGGGGTTCGCCAGATCTCGGTCCGACATATCGGAGGAGTTAAAGGGCCGGCAGTTCAAAAGCTTCCAGGACTCAAACATGCTGTTTTAAAAGGAATGCATTTAAACATCATTCAGAAAAACCTCCTGTTTGATTAGGCAACCTTCTGCAACATGATAGCTAAAGGAGAGATCTTCAACAGGGGGGTCCGGGACCCCTAGGGGGTCCGCAGAGTTACTGCAAACGTTATTTCCTCCAAAAATTTAAAATATGTCCAAAAATACACCATAACATACTACCTATAATAAGCAAAGGAGTACAAGAGCAGTGATACAGGCTCGGGCCGACGACGACTCGAGATATTCTTCAAAAAAACACCACAATGTCACGATACAACTACAGCCATCAGCAAAACACCAAGTAGTGTTAAACTGACGTGACCTTTTCTTCGCCGCCGCTTCAAAAAAAAGGCCCGTTTCAGAGACGTAATGACATTGCTTTCATGTTATGGATCATGCTGCGTCTTTGGGGAAGGTTAAAGTAAAAGGGCATTCATTTCCCTATAGATTGCACAGGGAATTGAGCACTGCAGGATCAATACAAAGCAAATCAGTGTTGGTCAATAGAAATCAAAAGAAGGGAACATGGCAGGGTTAAGCCTGTGTGTGTTTGATTGAGATGAATATGAGTAAAAGTCGTATCTTTTACAGCGTGGTGGTCAAACATCCGCTTCATTCAAGCCTGCTTTCTGTTTTCTCCCACTCTGCTGCATAAAGAATATCCTCATATATACATGTGTTCCACTTCCAGATAGGCGGTCGGTGCTTCCTGTGGTTATGAAGCAAAAAAAACAAAAAAAAACAGGAGGGGGCATTTGTGCAGATGCTTTGCGATATTGAGCTCCTTGAGAGCGTTTTAACGAAGTAGCAATGATAAGAGGGTGTTTGGGTTTCTGCTAGGACCTCAACCAAAACACACAGGTCATAAATGTGGGGACGGTGGTGCTACAGTGGGGAGCTAATAGCCTTCCCCCGCATCTGGTTTTCATTCTCAAGAGGATGTGTGTTTTGGATTAAATTGACATTGATTCCTCTGTTTTTCCTAAGACTCTAAAAAAAAAAAAAAAAAAACCTTTACAGCCACGGAAAGAAAAGGAAGGCGTGGTGACGAAATGGCATCCCTGCCCTGCGATATAGCAGTGGTGACAGTTATAAAAGATGTAATCAACTTCTCACACGCTTCACTTCCCCCCTCCCGCCCCTCCTCTTCGGCGTGAGGGTTTTCAGGAGGGCACAATAGCTCCCCGTGAGGTAAATTATACAGCGAGTGACATCTCACTTCGGCAGCGGCGTGCTGTGATATTGCATCGCTTCCACCTTGCTGCCTCGCTGACATCTTTGTGGGATTTAGGGGGCAGTCGAGAGGAGGAGACCTCAGAAACCGGAGCAGAGTCGTGTTGAGGCGTTCACGCTCCGCCGCCCGCCGCCGCCGCCGCCACCGCCGCCACCGCCCCGATGTCATTACGCTGCCAACACATCACGGCGGGCAAACAAGGAAGACAGGTACGGGGATGAGCATCACACACAGCTGAGAGAAACTCACGGACACCACCGAGAGTTAAATACGGACCCCGAAAAGCAGCCAACATAAAAATAAATGTGTGGAGAAACAAACACGAGAGTCAAAGAGCTCAAGACCTTCTGAGGATCAGGTGAAGGTTTTCCTGCTCTGCAGCACATCTGGTCTATAAGGGGCTCTGAGGGTCTGACCTCGTCTGGGAAACCAGCTGCTGAGGCTCTCTGCTCTCCGGGGCCAAGGGGACTAATCTTTTTTTTCTCAGGGGCCAAAAAGGAGCTTAAACCTGGAAGAAGGAAGCCGGGGCCTTAAACATGAAACCTCGGCTGTAGCTCGTCTCCTGTGTTTGTGCAGAGGATTATTTCCTTGAGCGGAGGCATTAGAATGAGTTTATATTCTTGAGAAAAGATGTTTTTGAAACGTCTCACGGCGAGTGCTGGATTTGTACTTGACAGCTACGCAGGTATGCACACATTCTGTGGCTGTCGACCCTGCTCACCATATTTACATTAAAAAACACATTTACTCATTTAATAATGAATTAGATTGAATATGCACGACGGCGTTTCAGGGCCACTGGAGAAAAAAAGCAAAAAAAATGAGAGAGGGCAATGTTCAGAGAAAAAAAGGTCGCAAATCTGCAGGTTTATAAAGCAGCACATTTACTTTATAAACTCACAGATTTGCTGCTTTAACAACCAGCATTTACTGTACGGGAGCTAACTTCACATGAATGTACGCATTTATTTTTAAGTAATGCATCACCGGGGTTTTCACACCTTGTGACGTGTTAATTAGAAAAATGTAGCAAATGTGCTACATTATAAACTTGCAAATTTGCGACTCCTTTTTCTATTTATTTTTGAAATTAATACATTACAACATGTGACAACGCCTCGTTAAGGTTATTGTTGACGTTGTTACACCGTGTGAAGTATTAATTCGAAAAAATAAAAATTCACAAATTTGCAAGTTTATAAAGTAGCAAATTTGCTACTTTAACTACCGGCATTTACGCAAGCTTACTTCCCATGACTGTACGCACTTATTTTTCTAATTACATCACGTGTAACAACGTCAAGCATCAACATCATCACCCGAAGAAACTTAACGAGGCATTGTCACGTTGTAATTTGAAAAATAATAGAAAAAAAGTTTCAAATTTGTGAGTTTTTAATTTTTTTTACCTTTTCTTCTCTGAATATTGTTGCCCTCTCTCGGCTCCGTTTTTTTCTACAGTTGCCCTAAAACGCTGTCGTACATGAGAGACTTTGTGAGAAAATAAAACATGGCAGGGGAAGAAAATAAAAGTGTGTTTGGCTGTAACAAATGAAATCAAAGTTCTATTGATGAGATGAAACCGGTTACTGCAATCACACACCTGCATGCAAGCAAGGTGGGTCAGCCGATCCACAAGCACAGGAAATGATCCACTCAACTGAACGCCGCCGCCGCTAATTGGCTCGGAAAGATAGCTGTAAACAGTACAGTAAGACACTCGGGGAGACACGACAGCAGCGACGAGTCACTGCAGGTTTGTATTATCGATCTGGAGATGTTTTCTGTTTGTTTTCCCTTCTTCCACCTTAATCCCGCCATCGCCAGGGAAACCGATGCGCTGCCTCGTCGTGTGTCAAAATAAAAGCATCTTCTTCACAGCGAATCACCGCCGAGTGCCGGTGAGTTTCTCTGTCATCACTTCACCTGAATGTGAAATCTGCTGCAGCTACGAGGGTGAGTCGGCTTTCAACGTCAAGAGCTGAGGTTGTTACCAAAGAGGGAGATGATTTCTGGGGGGGAGGGGGTCTGACTGGGGGGTTAAAAACAAAATGAAAGAATGTGGGATGGTAAATGGGGGGAGAAGGAGCGGGAGAGACAGCTTTGGGGGAGACGGGTGCATGATGTCTATGTTTAGCAGCAGGAGGAAGATCAGTATTTTTTTTTTCCTTCTTCCATTTCATAACCTTTTAAGTGTAATACATTCTCTGTGAGGTTAACATGAATGGCACACCGGTGAAATATTAAACCTTGGGAAAGTATGAGCTCCCCGCTCAGGGTCAAGCTCTTCATAAATTCACCACTTTTCCTCAGACTTATTAAAAAAAGAAGAACAACTTTGTGAAAATAAATTCCGAGACTACCTGCTATGCAAAATGTCTCAAATGAGAGCTCAGGAACATATATTACCATCCATGATGTGACATTACACATGCAGGGAGGGAAATTTATGCAACCGCATGACTTCTGTCAGAGCCTCAAATGTGACATGCAGTTTTAATGCATGTGTTCTCCTGACAAAAGCTGCTTATATAACCCCCTTTTCCTGCATAATTAAGGCAGCAGCAGAAAAAACACACTCACCCAGACAGTTGTGTCCATCGTGAGCCAGGCGGAAGCCGTCGTAGCACGTGCACCTGTAGTTCCCCGGGATGTTGATGCACTCGTGGACGCAGCCGCCGTTGTATTCGGTCGCACACTCGTCCACATCTGGAGGACGAAGACGCACAAGGTGAGAGCGGGAAACCTCAACCAATCAGGAGTTCAATACGCATAAAAACAGATTTCACGTATCAGGACTAGGGGTGGGCAATATATCGCGATACTTTGCGGCCCAATACAATATCGATTTCAACTCCAAAGTACTTTATCGTTTTTCATTTTATTTTCTATATTTTCAGTGAATTTCATGAATTAATAAAATGGAGAGGCTGTTTTGAATGAAATAGTTTTGACTCAATTTGTCCTCTGATCAATATCATGTGATGTACGTATACAGATACTTGTTATTTCATCTTTATTTATATCACAATATCGTGATATCGTGATACGTATCGTATCGTAAGGTTCTTGCCAATACTCACCCCTAATGAGGACCTCTACAGATTGCTAATCAACACATTGTCCCTCTCACAAAAGGAAATTCTTATGCGCTTTAATCTCTGCCTGAAAGCAAATAAACATCTTCAAACAGGAAACATTATTTTTTCAAATAATGTGAGTGAAATTAGGGACGTTTGCCACAGTATGGAGAGGGATAATGATCCGTTTTGTTCATTAGAGCTCTTGTGAGGTCAAACAGGGAAGAGTGTTAGATCACCAGGTACTAATGTAACCCGGTAGATCCCAGAGCTTCACTGGATTTCAGAATAAAAGCCTCTAAAATAGCATCATGCAGAATAAGGGGAACAAAAGCTACAGAGACGCAGAGAATTAAGTCAATTGTGACAATCTGCAGATATTTGTATGGAAATGTTCATTTATACATTCAAAACGATGTTATTTAAAGCAAATGTAAGAGATAAAGGAATCTATGTTACATTAGTTGTAACATTACAGGCTGACTGGTGGATACTTAATAACAGGCTGAGATGATAATCGATGTGACCCTAAAGGTCATCAGTCCCGGTAGCTAAAACCCAAAACATGTGACACATTGACAAGGAGCAAGGCTGCAGCTCGTCATGACAGCCTGAGAGGAGCTGTCTGTTATGGTTACGATGACGGGCTGACACCGAGGAGAACCGCCGCGCTGCGACTCGGCACTTACTGGCCCATTTAGGGGCCGATGATCCCGGTTCTTGGAGGCCGTCTCCACTCTGGACTTTATCGGAGCTGACAGCGGCGGGACGGCGCTGAAACAAAGAAACACTCTCCACTTCCCCTCACGTCTCTGTCGTTTCCAGATCGCAGCACTCAATCAAACATCTCGCCTTTTTTTTTTTTTTTTTACTGCTCTCTAAACCTGGAACGACTCCACTAAATAAACTGCGTGATTTTCCTTGAATTCGTGTTTTGCCCTTGTCACGTCCTCCTGTTTGTCCCTGTACATCTCAGGGAGGTTAGAGAAGAGTTTGGATGGAACGACAGAAAGATGACGGCTAATTTAGATCGTATGGAACCAGTTGAGAGGTAAAATGCTGTTTGGAGCATGTGGCCAGACATTAACCTTAAAGCAGAAATCCTTCCCTGTTTTGGTTCCATCCCTCTGTAGCCCAAAAAGCAAATAATGTCCAAGGCAACACAAACAGGGAGACTTGGAAAACACCCACAATACCCTTCTTACTTTCACTGAAAGCACATGAGGGCTCTGTAACTGCCGGTATGAACCAGGAGGAATCATTACAGCAGGTAAAACCTGTCCATATGAGCACCTGACGGACAGGATTTTACATCGTGACCCAATCGTTTAATAGTGTTTCAGAAAGAGACTAAAACCTGAACCACAGACTACGAAGATGAGCAGGGAGGAAGTGGAAATGTGGATGAAGCAAAGCTTTCCTTCTGTTATTGTCCTGATGATTTCTGCAGCAGTCAGACAGCTTGTTACCACTCGTTACCCAAAACGCTTGGTAATTCTGCATGATATACGTTTATATGGTACAGTACGCATGTACCTCGAGGAGCCTTCGGCTCACCTTCAGGTTCAACGGAAACCCAACCTTGCACATATTTTTACAATAGATTCAATAAAGCAAACTTTTTATGAGTCACAGGCAGGAGGCCATGAAAAACACTCAGTGAAGTAAATGCAAGAATAATAATAAGGAAATAAAAGAAAATGACATTGTGAAATATGGTTTTGTAATAATACCACTAATAAAAAATAGTGGGATATAATGATCCGGGAGGCTTTGGGCACATTGAAAAAAAAAACTAGAAAAACAGACTTGTGTCTGACAGTCTGCAAGGCCTCCGCCTCTGGCTGTGGAAATATCCCCGACTGCTTGGCAGCGCCTTCCGGCCGCCGCTTTCAGCCGCTATCTTAACTCTCTCCTCCAATACGTGCAGGAAATACACCGCTTTGTTTCATCACAAAGAGGAAGCGCTCTGCCTGGCCTTCCTCAGTCCGCCGAGCCTCTCCTCTTCAGTTTAACAGCGTATGAGTTACGTTGAGTCTTATCAGCCCGGAGGCTCACGCTCCCACCGATGAGGCGAATGGACATTATTTCTAAACTTCAACGTACTGTTAAAAAGACGGGGGAGCAGAAGTTTGAAGCTGAAAACGAGCACATTAATCCGTCAAAAGTGCTACCTTCGCAATGTTTGCCGTCGCCTTTATAGCCCGACTTGCAGATGCATTTGTATGACTTCAGGGTGTTCTGGCAGATGGCGTCGATGCTGCAGTTGTCGAGCGCCTCGGCACACTCGTCCACATCTAGGGAGGAGAGAGACAGAGGCATGTAAGTGATTGTACTATTAAACCACCAAATACAAAGACAATGAAAGATAATACACATCATATGCCATAATTGAGTTGTTAAACCTGGTTAACCCACTTGGTTTTGCCTGCAGAGACCTTTAATGGATAAAAATTGTATTAAAAAAAAGGGGTAATGGCATTTTGAAACATCTGAATAGGAATTTGAAGGAAAAAACAATAGAGATTTATGGCTCCATGGTCAATAATGCCAGTATGGATCCGGAGACCAGAATAAAAAGGCAATAAGAACAACATCACCATCTCTCGGGACACGCTGCTAACGTTAAAACCTTGAAAAATGACCAACAAAACAACGTCATCTGGAGGAAAATACGCCACATTTGAGCTTTTAAAACGTACAAATCTGAATCGCTCAAGGCCAGACTAATGAATGACATACGAATAAAATAGGTAACTGGATTGAGTGTGAATGATAAAGAGAGAATGGAGATGGATTTAACCAGAAGCGTGATCAGGTTCGGCCCTCATGGAGCCCCTAATCCCAGCGAAATCCCAGTTAACTAGCCCAGGTGTTTAGGATTACCCCCCCGTGCACAGGGGAAGGGCAGATTAACAAGGTTTACATAGCTTCCAATAACCACTCTTATCAGAAGCCCTCTGTAGGAGCCGGCTGATCCCACTGGGAAATGACCTGCAACCTAAACCTCTGAGCTTAGCATACGGCCCATCTGCCTGTCGCTGGGTGTTGTGAGGCCGGCGGGGGGGAGAGGGAATCTGTGTCACAATATTGAACCTTAATGTAACCGTTAGAAAAGGCCGTTTCAGCAGCTTTAAGGCAAACATCACAACGGCAGCTTGTTAATGCTTGGAACACACAGCCTCGAGGTCACATTCACACTCGTCCTGATACCATTTCGGATGCTGAAGAACTAAATCGGGACTCATGTGTGACCACACTTGAGTCCTAAATACGACCTGCGTGATCGGATAGTGATCAGATATAAGAAACGGCTGTCAATTGTTTTTATTTCCTATAAATTCTTCTTCATAAAAAGGCCCACGTTGTTGTTTATGCTGCTTCCTTTCCCTCCCTGCAATATTAGTAGATTCACAGCTAACAAAGCTCCACTTCTTCACAATAAAAGTCTCATATAAGTCATTTAATAGCTTTTATTTTGAAAGTTGGGACGTTCAGACAGCAGGTCTCAGCAGAGATCCCATGTGTGTGTGGGTGGGGGTGTAGCGAGACCTGCGTTTGATAAAATGACGGGATCGATGCCACTTTCTGTCCACACCTCAGGGGGACCCGAACTCGATGAGCGCCACACCGCCACCTCGGCATGCGGGCCGGCGGATCGGACGCCAACGCCAGCAAACATCTTATCTCGAGGTGAACTTGAAAGTTAAAGTCGAGTGGAACGATCGGACGACACAAATCGAAAAGACAAGTTTAACCGCGGCTAAAAAGCAGCACGCTAACATGCTAACGATGTTAAGTGAGAGCCATAATGAAACAATATCTTCCAAGTTTACTTCCAGAAGTGAGAAAAGCCTCAAAGTATCTGATATCTGTAATGAGGCAAATACCTAAGAATCCAGCCCTGGTCGTCCAAATGTAATCTCTATAAACAACAAGATTTGTAGTCCGAGTCCTGTTGACCAATCAGGTTCGAGCAGGTTTGAATGCTGGAAAAATGTCCGTGTGGAGAGCAGACGAGGCTGAAATACAACCTGGGAACCCAAAATCTACCGTCCAATGAGGATTTAGATTTTTCCGATTTTAAAATGAGTCGTAAACTGGCTTATCGTGAAACAATCCCGTCGTACACATCGCCTCTTAACAGCAGTCCCACATCTCAAGTTGCTAATCGGACTGGAAACAATGATTAAAGGTCAGAAAAGGGAAGTCTTGGCGTAGATTTGGTTCCGAGAACACCTTTCCTTTTCTAAGGACCTATTAATGTTGGTTCTTCAACATTTGATGAAAGGTTATGGGTTCTCCGACGGGCTCACTATTCCACCTGAGGTGACGGCCAACATTTGCATATCAATATATCCAACAGTTAGAAACATTTTGCTAAAAGCCCCTAAAATGTCAAGTTGCTAGTGGGCTCTAGAGGGAAAAGTCAAACTCGGTAAGGATTCATCCTCTGGGGACCATCAACATTTCAACGTGATTTCATCACAATCCATCCAACGGTTAAATATTTGAGTCTGCACCAAAGCAGCGGACGTTAGCTTTTAACGTTGAGGAGAAAACATCGGAGTCACACCTGAGACACAGATACGACCAAAGGTGGGTCAAGATAAAGTGATCCAGACTTTCCTGCCGTTATGTAATGCTGTCTCAGATTTCGGTGGAGTATAATACCTGGGACAGTTGTTGTTTCTCTCAAAGCCACTTAGCGATGCTGGAGCTCCCCGAAGCCCGGCATCCATTCATATCATGTGAGAACAATATGGATTCCCCTTAAGGAGCTCTTTTCTTCTTCCAGGATAAAGCAGGGAAAGAGCCGTGTGAGGAAGTGTTTTTCAATAGCGGAGGGCATTAATCACAACAAAATATCGTGTCTTATTGTCAGCGTTTGCTCGAGGGCCAAATTCTCTGTTGTAATTAATATTCACTCCGACAGAAACTCAAAAGATTCCCTCTTTTCATCTCGTTATTTAATGTTCCCATCTGGAGTGTCAGCTCTTCTTTATTGTACCAGTCTGAGACACACACACACACACACACACACACCACACACACACACACACACACACGCCTAAGGTCGGGAAGTGGAACTCAAAGATTGACAACTTAACGCGTCGGCTGAAAGGTTAATGATGAAATTAAAACACCAAATAAAGAGTGCAGAATAACTGTCAATTATATTATATTACCTGTCTGTTTATGCCCAACCTCGTTATATTCTTCTTCTTTCAAACTTATATCCGGAACACTTTTGTGCTGTTATTATTATTATTATCTCTGCCAGGAGATGATGTATATTCAGTCGTGCGTGAGTGCACATCTCTGTGCGTCTGTCTGTCTGTCCACAGTTCATCAGCCTCGTATTTCTGTCCTCATGTATGACTGGTGCTCTGGTGGTCGTAGTCACACTTTTGTTGACAACATATTTGATTTAATGACTCGTTTACCACCTTTACGAGCCTTAAATGGATGATACGTGATCAACAGGTTTGGACTGTTGTTCCAGCTACGGATTACAAATTGTTCCTCTGTTGGTTTGCACTGGTAGATGAGACGATTCCTTGCATGTGTACGGTACTATCGCCGGTATCGGTATGCAGTCTATGAGCAATGACAGTTTGTGTTCAGAGGAGGCATCGAACCCTCAACCTCACCTTTACTTGCTGCACTTTTCTAGTCGCTTTGGCAGATGATATATTGGACTGCCATCTAATGATACATAATGACTTCAGTGAACATTTAAATATTAGATAAGAGTGCAGCAATGCATGTAGGGTTTAACAGAAACAACACAGCCTCAGTTAAACACCTAACTTATGAGACCGGTGAGAAACTCGTTTACAGAAATCTGGAAAATCACAGGAAATCACTGGAAATTCCCAAACTTTCCATTTGAGCTGCACGACATGAAATAAAAAAAACTAATTAAGATCCCGGCCCACAAACTACAATAGTCTGTGTCCGTCAAAGCTAAACGGTTTCAAAAATATTCACCCATAAAAAAGCGTGACTGGGAGCTTTCCAACAGACAAAGAGCTCCATGAGCTGGTTCCTGTTGGAGAGCCAACATGTCTTTGCCATGAAAGTAAACATGTCACAATCAATACACTCTTTGTATACGCTTGTGTTCGGCCCAGAGGACCATCCTGGTAATTCACTCACGCCCAAGATGAAAAGATTGTGTTCCTTTCATTCTTTTGTGTTGAGGAATCAAAGTTGTTGGGAACGAGTTAAGGCAGGGGAGGACGAAGTCGGCGCTTCGAGACAAGGATGAATAAACAAAGTCAAAACAACAGAAAGGAAGAAGAAGAAAGAGATGTTGGGCAACGCTCCTCCGGGGGGGAATGTGTCATTTGGAATATCGCTGCTGTTGCAGCCCTTCCTCTGGTTCATGCACTTGAGCACATTAAAGCCACAAATAGTTCGAGTCTGCGTTTCAAACCCACTGACATTCTTCAGAGTGCAGAATCCGATGATTTTTGTTGGATGACAACGATAATGAAGCTTGTTTTTCTCTCCTCTGGAACCCATTCAGTCCGTGCTGTCTTGTACGCTCAATAAAAACCTCACTAAATCCCTAAATGCCTCATCACATGCTCTTGACTCAGCAAAGCAGACTTTTTTGTTTTGGTTTGGGAGGCGGCGGTATATATATATATATATATATATATATATATATATATATATATATATATAAACAGGATTTTATTCTAATTGCATTAAAGTTTGCTGGATAAAACATCCACAGGAGATTAAAGTCCCAGTGGGCAAGTGTGGCGGATGGAGGGCACTCTGTCAGATTTTTAATGTTTCCAACTCTCAGGCTCCTCCCCCACGCCCACCAAGCTCCTCCCCCTCGACTTTGTGCCCTTTGAAATCCCTTAGATCACGCCACCTTTGAAACGCGGGTCCGATGTTGACTCTGGTTTTATCACGGGCACCGTCACCATCTTTCTTTTGTTCCTTCTTTTCCACCGGTGTTTTCTTCTCCTTGGTTGTTTTGGACCTCCTCGTTTGGGTTTTTAACGAGTAGCTTGTTGCTACTTCCCTCCGCCTCCCCCCTGTGATAGTGGAACGACCCAAGGGGGGAGGGGCTCTGTGTGTGCACGAACACAGCCCTGCGTGCTGATTGGACAGGATGATCCGGGCGCTGTCGATTTTTGCAAAACAAACAACAGGCTCTACGTGCACGTAGAGGCACGCTTTTTTTTCTAAAACCAGATGATTTATGTTGTTCTATCGGAGCGTAGCGTCGGCTTCAGTCAATATGATCAAAAACACGTTTGTCGACTGGGACTTTAATAGGAAGGATACTCTGAAAAAAAGGGCCATTAGTCCGTTTCTTCTGAAAGTAGAAGCCTGCTGGCTAAGGGCCGCTGGCCGTGGAGGTGAGACCCTGTCAGAGGTGCTTCTCCTCCCTGATTTATGACACGGCCGTGGGATAAGCAGTGTATTTAGCCGGCCGGACCGAGGGGGTGTTAGCAGGAATAAAAAACTCGGAGGGGAGAGCGCGAGTGTGTGGGAGAACTGTAAGGCCGAAGGCGTGTAGTTCAAACATAGGGTAATGTTTACTTTGAGTGTTGAGACCCTCGCTGTTTGCTTTGCCCCAAACCTGCCCCCCCACCCCACCACCTCACCTCCAACCCATCACTTTTCCTTCAGATACAGAAATAGACTAAGTGGAGCTGGGACGCCCAAAGGTGTAGCTTTACTCGCGCTGCCTGCAGCAAAACTTCAAAATAATAGTCCAAAAAAATATGGACCAGTAATTCATTCAGTCCTTTTTCTTCTCCTGCCATGATTTGATGCTTTTATTGGTTTTTAGAGACAGAACATTCTTGTTCCACAAAAACATTTTCAGATGAAATCCCTGAAGTTTTGGTGGAGGAAGAGGAGGAGGAGGAGGAGGAGGAAGGGTGCCGGGTTCAAGTCCATAATAAGGTCTTCCGTGGATCACAGCGTTTGTCATACTGCGTATAATTACAAAGGAACAAGTACTGTAATTATTGTCTTAGAACCACACTTACACTGTACTTTGGGTTGTGGCGGTGCAGGATGAGGTCAAGGTAATTAATTAAGGCAGAGCAGAACACTGAATGGCAGGCATGTTTGAAGACAACATTTAAATAAAGAAATAAAAAATGATTTTTTTTTTCACATCTACTAGCCCTAACGGGAAATCCAGAATCTATAAATGTGCAAAAACAAAATGTTTCAGACCTCGATTCTGCACAGAATAAACAAACAATAAGCATAGAGGGGGAGCCATGATAAATAATGAAGTATAATGCACAACACATGACATTAACACTATAGTGAACATGGTGCTATATAAATATATATCTGGTGTGCACTAATGAGAGGAAGTTAGTGTGAGGTTGTGGAGAGGACAGGAACTATAGCTGGACGGTGCAACATTATCTCAGCACACTGTGAGAATGTTTCAAACTGTGCAGGGCAGCAGACCGTCCACCCCCGAAAAAAGAAATGGTTTTGATGAAATGCAGACGTCAACATTAACACCCCCCCCCCCCCTCCTCGGCTAATGAAGGGACACACTGTTGGCCCGCCAGCAAGCCTCTAAAAAGTTGTGAATAAAAATATCAACTGCTTCCATTCGGGATATTTACACTCATCCTTCACACACTCTAAATGTTTAGGAATCATGACCACTGACTGATCCTGTGCTTTCACAAAACTGGGATCACAACTCCAAACCCCCCCGGACCCCTCCCTGCTGTCCACCAACCGTGAAGCCTCAGAAGAATCTGCAGCCAAAAAGGGAAAGTTAACAAGAACATGCAGGCTGAGTTTAAAGGGGGGGGGGGGGGGTGCTAAAAGACAGACAGGACTCCCCTTTTATCACTTGTTTCTATTGATCGTCCATTAGTTAACAATGACAGTCATGACTCAACCTGCTGGTTGTACTCTTAAAGGGCCACGCCACCAATTGGAGACATGATGCTAGGTTACTGATCAGGGAGTACTACTCAGATCAGGGAGTACTACTCAGGTCAGGGAGTACTACCAAGGTCAGGGAGTAGTACTCAGGTCAGGAAGTACTACTAACATCAGGGAGTACCACTCATATCATGGAGTACTACTCAGTTCAGGGAGTTGTACTCAGATCAGGGAGTAACTCAGGTCAGTGAGTACTACTCAGGTCAGGGAGTACTACCAAGGTCAGTGAGTACTACTCAGGCCAGGAAGTCCTACTCATATCATGGAGTACTACTCCGTTCAGGGAGTACTACTCATGTCAGGTAGTACTACTCAGCCTGCCAAACAGTAGTAAAACATCCTGGAGGAAGTGTGATTTCGTTGTAAGAAAGAAAAGATGTTTTTGAATTGCATTGTGGGAAATGTAGGTTTTGTGTATTTTTAGTCCCATATTAGAGGCTTAAAGTCTAGATATCTCGACTTCTGCTGCAAATATTTGGCCCCAACTTTGTAGACGTGCAATAGTGAACGGCTGGAGTGCCTCCTCGTGTAGAAACAATTATTCTCTAAATGAATACTTTTAATCATTCGACTGGTTTCCCCTCCGAGAGCCTGAACACATCCGGGGGGCGATGGCTTGCTTCGGGTCTGCGGAGTAAAAGCAAGTGGACTCACTTTGCTGCATTCATTAAAAAATCAAATAAATCTCCAACTCTCCAAATGAAGGATGGCGATTCTCTGGGATCTTTGATGATGACAGAGCGAGCCTCTGGTGCTCTGCCCTTTCCTTTTAGCATGTGTGGCCTTAATAGACACTGACTCACAGACCTCCGGACCACCTCCAGAAGAAAAACACTTATTACAGTAATTAAGTGAATCATAGAGTAATACTGAGCGAGCTGACATGACACGCTCCCGAGTGTCAGAGGAACAAAAGGTAACAGCGCTGAATAATCCAGCAGAACTTGTAACCCCCGAGGAGCAAAGAAATTCATTTGTACCTTTCAAAAGTCTTTTTTTTTTCAACCGATTATGACTTCTTGGCCTCATGCAGCATATTTTCTACACAAGGAAAAGGGCGGCACTTAGTCCAGCTGTGTACCTTATATTTATACAACCAGAGCTAACTGACATGACACTCTCCCCTCTGCACACAGCAATTACATTCATTGGCGGTCGCTTTAACCAGATACGGGCAGCGACTGTAAAGATGGCAAAACGCGGCAATTACAGCACAAGTGTGATATTTTTAGTTGTTTCCTGTCAAACTGGAGGTATAAAGTGAATGGTTCTCTGTGTGCGAGCGCCGTGAAGCGGGGCATTAACGGCTGGAGCTCAGAAACGTGAACTCAGCGGGGCCTTGGAGCTGACTGGATATATAAATACATATATATGTGTGCCTTCGTTTAAAAGGCGGCTTAATGGACTTAATGTTGGTTCAATGAGACGCCGTAAAGGGGACGACAGGAAATATTAAATCTCAAAAAAGGGGAGGCACATTTTGCCACTGGAAACACATAAAATCAAATAAAACATCAATAGAGGGTTAATCAGGTGACCTAGTTGTACTTATAATCTATCCAATTGTCGGATCTTGATGATTATTCTCAATGGATTCATCATGTTTGAAAACAGCCAATCTACCTCGGCAGAGCCCAAGTTTGCATCTTTCATGTCTTGCTTAGTCCAACCAAAACCCCAAATATATGAAGTTTATTATCATAAATGACACATAGAAGCTTCAGGACCTCACACGGTTTGGCATTTTAATTAAAACATGACAATTAAACAGTCGCCGACTAATTTCCTCACGATGGACTCATCAATTAATCATGTCAGCTGTAGTTTGGAAGCCATTATGATTGTAATTATTATTATTATTATTGAAAACTACAATTAATGTGCTGACATTTAAACCTCCGGAAATTACTCTTTAATTTCCAGAGAGGCGTCTCAAATCCTCTTCCTGCTGCGAAGTTTCCCCTAAAAACTCTGGCCGTCCATTATCACATTCTTATGATTCTTCCTGTAATTAATGCAGCATTTGTTTGTATAATTATTAAAATATGAGTGTTGACAGTTTAATTTCAAAAAGTGCTCTCTTCCAGCGATGGACACCGACTATTAGTTGACACGTCAGTCTGAAGCAATATGAAACATCACACACTAAGAATGCACTTTTCTAATCTAACTCTAAACTTATGTTATATCACAGTTTATCAGGTACTTTAGTACTGCAGCAAACTGTGTTAAAAAGGGCTGAAGAGCAACGATTAGTTGTGTTTAATCAACAGAAAACTATTTGGTTGATCAATTAACAAAAATATCTCCTCAAATTTGAATATATATATATCAGTTTTCTGTGTCGTAATCTGATTATTTGGGGTTTTGGACTACATTACAGTGGCCTCTGGGAACTTTTTCACTATTTCTAACATTTTATAGAGCAAACGATTAAATGGGGAAATGAATCCGTACATTAAATAGATAATAAAAGCCATGAACAACCAGTTAATCTCCAGTCTAAACTATTACAGTCTGCAATAAATAAACCTATAAATATGTGGTGATTAAACACTGGAGGGTCACATGTGTTTGATTCCATGCCTCTGTCCATTGAGGAAGTCTCAAATTCATCAGTGAAGTCATCCTTTCTACCCAGAATGCATTGGCCAGAACTCACCAAATAAATAACTTCTTCTCTCATCTGGATTCCTTGATGTATCGGGTTGGATTTTTCCATTACTAAGCAGAATAAGAGCATTTCCTTTCACTCGCAGCAGTCTCTAAAGCTGGCGCTCACCATCAGGAATGTAAACACACAAGTCTGTAAACAAGGCTCGCTCTGACCCCCAACCCCCCTCCCGACAAACGCTGACCACCGCAGACCAGCCTAATGATGTCCCTCACTGACCCCCCCCCCACACCCACCCCCAAACTCTTAAAGAGAGACTCGCCCCCCCATTATTCAGCCGAGAGGTCACAGAGGGGAGCGGGGAAGAGGGCGAGGAGGAGGAAAGTACAGACTGGGAATCGATCCGGCTCATATCTTCTCCTGGAGGTATCCCCAATAATGCAACGGGAAAACAAACGTGTGCTCTCTGGGTTGATTAATGATCTAAGAGGGACGACAGCGAGGCTCCTCAAACCACCGGCTTGTATGGAGGGCTGGAGGTGAGTCTGAGACCAGGGGGGTCGGCATGCCGTCAACACTGACTCCATCCTCCCCCGACACCAGCGGGATGTTGTCAGCACAGCGCCGCATCTGCACAGAGAACAAAGGCCACCGCCGGAGCCGGAGAGGCCGGGAGGAAGAGCTCCTCATTTTAAAGCCACAGCTGAGTGACTCGTTTGGAACAGATTGTTCGGATTAAGGCCTCGATAAATGAACCAGGTCTGCACTCCTTATTCCCGAGTGTGAGGGCTTGAATGCTTGGACACCGGCGTCGCATACAAAGCAGTCGTTCTCGGGGGGGGGGGGGGGAAGTTTGGGTTACTTCTCTGCTTTTTCCTCTCTCTTCCACAGCAGATCTCCACCTTCTAAAGGAGGTGACGGCGCTGGCTGCTGATAAGGTGGTTTTTCTGCTCAACAAAAGACTGCGACAGAGACAATCTCAGTATCTGATGGGTTGCTCCCGGGGATCAACGGGTTAACGTTTGTTTGAAACCGACCGGACATTCAAACTGCAGATAATGAGAAGCACGAATATAAGCACTATACCAGTCACGCTGGTTTTTAAACTCCGATCTGTTTCCAGGCAACAAGCAGCGAATCAGAGACCGATTCAACAAACCAATGAGGTGTTCAGTGTTTGCTTTCGAAGTGCTGGCAGGTCTCAGTTTCAGCGAGTTAGCCAGTCTGTGCTAAGCTAACTAGCAGCTAGCAGTAGCATTACATTGAACAGTAATAGAGTCGTAGCTAGAGATGCCGCCATCACGTTATTTTTCCTGCAGGTATCGATCGCTGCTCGTCGATGAACCAACGATACGCGGCCATTTGCATTAAAAAACAAAACTCAAATTCTGAGGAAATAATTTAAAGAGTCATTGTTTTGATTGAAAGCGAATCTCGGCATTAGTAGTTTTATTTATGAACAATAAGCTGCAAGTGTTCGTAGGTGAAACAGGCCATGATTCACTCTAAAATCTACTTTATATTGCAACAAAAACACTGTCAAACAACTGTATTTGTCCCATTGGGATCGGCAAATAAAAGTACATAAATAGTATTTCTACTGAATAATGGCTGATGACGTTTGGCGGACGATCAATCCAGGGCACCAGAAGTCCATTTCATCCAACTCCAAAAAAGTGTATCTTCTAAAATATGGACTATTCCTTTAAATGAATGCCAGAAACCCTTCATGCAACGTTGATCAATCTTAATTTCCTACAGAGAAAAGCAGCAGTAACTCTTCATCCTTTCACTAGAGTGGAATAATAACCTAATAAGCAGCTTTATTGACCAAAATACTATGAATGGATTAAATGCTAATCATTTGGAACGATTCTTCATTCGGAGACCTCGAGTGGGGAAGTCACATTTCTTAAGGCCAGAATCTTTTTGCTACTCTGTTACAGAGTTTTACATTCCAGCCGCGAGGATGAAAGTGATCAACTGTCCAGAACGAAGAAGGAAAGGCCCTGCGGAACGCCTCGGGTCACAGCGTGAACCAGACAGCTTCCACTTTACCGTACCGAGCTGCAGCCTCGGCCGTCCTAAAACCCAAACGGGTTTGTACCGAGCTGCAGCCTCGGCCGTCCTAAAACCCAAACAGGTTTGTACCGAGCTGCAGCCTCGGCCGTCCTAAAACCCAAACAGGTTTGTACCGAGCTGCAGCCTCGGCCGTCCTAAAACCCAAACAGGTTAGTACCGAGCTGCAGCCTCGGCAGTCCTAAAACCCAAACAGGTTAGTACCGAGCTGCAGCCTCGGCAGTCCTAAAACCCAAACAGGTTTGTACCGAGCTGCAGCCTCGGCCACACGGAAAAATAAATCTCCACTGTCCCAGTTTTCTCTGTGAGGATTCCTCCGTCTATAATACAGCCTCATTCTGGGAAGTGAAAACACTTCTGCACGCTAAGTGCAATCATTAATATCCAGAAGATCACTCATCGCGGATCAAAGCCCATCTCGTGTTTTCACCACTCGAGTAAATGCCAAGATAATAATCTCTCTGCAGCAACACGTACAGCGTTGTGGAGCTCCACTCGTCAGGCAGATGCTTCCCGAGTGGTGAAGCCGGGATTGATCCCCCTTCACCCGAGGGGGGCTTCCCCCGAGGCGCTCCCCGCCTTCAGACGCTCCGATCGCAACAAGGCTATCTGACATATCTGCTGCAGAGAGACAGGCAGGCAGACAGACAGGCCGAGACGGGGAAAAGGGTGTTTCTCTGCTTTACATCGTGAGAAGTCACAAATGGAAGGAATTAAAAACGGGACTTTGGTTCAACCACTAAATGTGCAGATTTGCAAAGTCCTTAAAAGTGGCGATCCTCCGTGGTTCAAGTCCTGGTTGGTTTAGAATTCGTATTTGAGTGAAAACAATAGATTCTGGAGTCTTGTTGATACGTGGGCTTCATGTTTCATCAGAATTGTGCGTGTCAAACTGCAAATGTGTAAATATCGCAATGTTTTCATGGGTGAGCCGTCACGTCGCCTCCTTCTGATAACAGATAGCAGACATTATCTGGATGAAGATCTCCCAGATCGCCCACTTTAACCTCTCACAGCATCCTGATGGAGGACGAGAGGAGTCCCTTTTTCCCCTGGCTGACCTGAATACATCTTCCATTCGCTGGCTGTTGAAAAAAATTGTTCTCCGGTACCTTGGCGAGGCGAACAGGGACTTTTGCGGAAAAAGGCCCAAGCAAGTCCCTGAGGGGAACGGCTTGACAAATACCACTGCAGGAGCTCGGCAGGATTCGGAGGGGAGGAGGAGGGAGGAGGGGGTAACGGCGAAACCGCACAGCCGGAGAATCGAGAGTGAAGGTGATGAAAGAGGAGCGCCCAAGTGGTGTCAAAACGTTAAAGCGAGATGACTGGCCATGTGCAGAGAAGACAGTGCTGCAGTCTCCGTCCGCCTGTGTGGCTTCTCCTCAGAGAAGTTCAAGGCCACGGGCGGAAAGAAAAGCCCCATTTAAATGCTTCTTTTATGTGGCTTCACGTACAGTTTCAAAGAAGTGTCCAAATGACCACAGCACACACACTCTCTCGCTAAACACACACACCAGACCTGCAACACATCCAGCCTTCTATCAAGAAACAAAAGTGGGCCGGACAGGACGGAGAGGTGGGGGGGGGGGCAACCCAGGGACAGAGGGGAGCTGTGCACGTCTTCTTTTTTTTTGTTGCTAAAATATAAATAGCACACAAGCTGACAGCAAGCTTTCCGGGTGTAATGCAGTCGTTGCTTATGGCCGACAGAGAAAAGGGAAAAAAGCTACTTCATTAAGTGCAAAAGGAAGGGAAGCGAGGACAAAGCAAACAAAGCAGGAGTTTGGGTGAAAAAGGAAAAAAAAAGGGGGAAAGGGGTGAGTGAGTGTTGGGGGTGGATGGATGATTTTGGGGGGGTGGGTTCTTCTTCTTCCTTTTCCAATCTCGCTCATAGTGGAGAACTCGGGGCGGCATCTCTTCCACGTAAGCCTTCGAGGCCTCCACGCTGCCAAGGCTGCTCGGTTCCCACAGTGTGGTCCGCCTGGATCTGGTCTTCCCTACGCTCAGGCTGGCCTCGCGTCTTTAGACCCCCAGGGCCCCGGAGCAGAGGTTACACCAACATAGCCCGAGCCACGGCATGCATGTCAGCCCCACACCAACCGTTGCCTTGGTGCCGCCGCATTAACCAAAGAGCTCCCCGACTCCGTTCAAGGGGAAAGTGATTTGCCATGACGTGCACGGCTCCCCTCTCTTTTCCCCGCCGAGGAGCCTCGTCTCTGGCTGGCCGTCTGTCTCTCGCACCCTTAATCTCTTCCCGGTTCCTCCGCTCTCATTTTTCCCTTCTTTGTCATCCCCTCCACCACATCCTCCAACCCTTCCCTCCCTCATTCCTTCTCTTTCCCGGAGTGACGGATGCCGTGATTCGTCCGACGCTCTCGTCCGCAAACATCTGCATTGAATAAATAATCCGGATTTCTCTCTAGTTTTCACATGTAATTTGACGAATAACCCCGGGGGGCCAAACACAGATAAGGTGGACGGGGTACCGCCGATCTGGAGGGGCAGCCTCCCGAGTCGGGGTCCGTCCACGGCGTTCAAACAGGTGCACGCCCTTAAGGCAGCATTCCACGCCACAAGCAAGTGTTGTCCATGTCCAGGGAAATTAAGTGAGAAAAAAGTAGTTCTAATTGCAAAATGTAAATATTGAGTTTTCCCACAAGCGGGGGCAGACCACCCAGGATGCAAAATAGTCACCCACCCCCTTTCTCTCTCTCTCTCTCTCTTTTTGCCTCGTCGACCGCCCGAGAGATGTCTCTCTCTCTCTCTGTGTGAGTGTGTGTGTGCGAAAGATCACCGACCACAATCAGCACTCACACACAGGAACCGTGATGTGTCTTTGCATGCAAATACTTCTGGCAAGCTCTCGCCCTGGCATTTGCATTGTGGGAAAATTAAGTGATGAAAACCCTGGAGGAGGGGGGGGGGGGGGGGTGAGCGAGGGGTCTTGAAATTGAGCGTGTAGCACCGTGTCTTTCTTGTTCCCTCGGCGGAGGGTTTTTCTGCCCTTTCGTGTGAATGAAGGCGGCGGCGGCGTCTGACAGACTCCTCCATGTGTGCGTTGCAGGCCGGTGTCAAATACTTTGTCTGGTCTGCAGGAGTCTACGCTACAAATCACCTGCAGGATGAGCTACCAAACCGTTCACGCCGGTCTGAGGACCAAACTTGGGAGCACTTTTAATAACTTTGAATTTAAGCAGAAATACGGATCAGACACCTGCTTGGATTCAACCCCCCCCCCCCCCCCCCCCAAAAAAAAACTTCACATTTCTTGCTTTTCACTTAAATTCAACTTCCACTTGTTACAACTAACCGGGTGTCATCACCACCTTTTTTTTATTAAACCACAAGCATCTCACAGGTCTCACACTCTGAACATTGCCAGCCATCAGCAGTGGAAAGAGAAGAAGAACAGCTCTTCTGGACGTACCTTGCGTGCTCTTACTTCCTGAAGCTGACTGCTGGACAAAGGCGACCAGGCACAGACCTACAAATCCCAGACTCGCGCGGATCACGGCGTGCAGATACATGTTAACTTTCCCCGGAGTTCAACACGAGCACTTTCTAACGATCGGCGATGCGCCAGAGCACATACGGTGCGTGTGCGTGCGGGAGCGTGCGCGTGCGTGCGTGTGTATGGGGGTCTCCGGTTATTCCCGCTGATAGCAGACCGTGCGATCCTTCTTCTTCCCTCCTGCTTATTTGACTTCCAAGTGATCCGGCTTGAGGACGGCCCGACGACGCGCAGCGGGGGAAGGCTTCTCTGTTATCATGTTCCGAGCCAGACCAATGTCAATTTAAGAAAGGGGGAGAGGGAGGGAGGGAGGGAGCGATGGAGCGGAGCGGCGGGGTCTGAAGGGGGAGGAGAGAAGAAGAAGACGCGTCCGCGCTGCGCTCCGGACTCCTCCGCTGCTCCTTCTCTCCTCGGACTCCCCTCCCCTGCTTTTTTTTTTTTTTTCTGCGGGACTTTACGCACACAGGTGCCGGTAGAGGCTGAAGGTGGACCGGGGTTAGTCCGACCACGTGGTCGGGCTCCATGAAGGTGTCACTGGCAAGAAGAAGAAGAAAAAGTGTCCTGTCACGTGGTACAAAAAGGTCTTAAAGACATGGGGGGGGGGGGGGGGGGGGGGGGGTAGATGGAAAAAGTAATAGCCTGGTAATTGCATTTTTGTTCTGCTGCAGCTCATCATCCATCAGGGTGATGGTGGGTGAATGTCTGCTTTCTCACTGAGAACTACAAATAAAAAACAGTCAAATAAAGTATATATATGTATATGAAGTATATATATATATATATATATATATATATATATATATATATATGAAGTTTATATTTGTATATGCAGGATGTCTGAAAACAGGACGGATTCATCCGGCTGGAGTTAAAAGTTCAACCGACGAGTGAAATTGCAAAACTTATTTGAAAACGGGAAATGAGTGTTTTTTTTTATTATTATTATTTCATACCTCCACTGATTTCCTCCCTCACACGTCATCCTTATTCAGAGGTCAACTGGGGGCTGAAGCAATTTCAAACCTGTAATAGATGCACTGAAATCCCAGTGAACCTTTATAGAAAAAAGATATTAAGTTATGCTGAACGAATAATATTCATGTATTGATCAAATAAAGTGCATCATCTGCTTGTCAGCATGGAGGAGCTGTTTGACCTCTCACATGATGCAGCCGCCCGCTGGCCCGCCGTGCCACACATCAGCACCGATCACATGTGAAACATGAGTTTGGAGGAAGAGTCCCGCCGAGCCGAAGCATCTGCCCCCCCCATCAAACACCTGCTAGCGCCTCCTGCATTATCACCTAAATGAATCAGCTGTGCCGATGCATTCATGTTTGCATATAATTACCACGCCGCCTCCCGGTGCGTGATTTATTTCCCCCACAAATCATAATTCCGTCCTCAGACGAGGCTTGATTGGAGATAACAACTGTTTTCTTTCTCTTTTTTTTAACTCGTGGGCGATGATGCCAACAAAAGGAACATTTTGCATCATCCTGTCTGATCAGGATTTCGTAATTGCTTTCACTTCAAGATTATGTGTCAAAATGTACCTTATTTTCAAAAGATATATTTAATAAAGGAGGATATTTAATGCGGTTTCCCCCCCGCCATATGTTCTGCCAGAGACCAGGGGCTCAATAAACGAGAGATTCAGTACGACGGAGAAAACCTTTCCAAGAATCCCTCTTTCACATCCACAGAAAAAAAAAACGTAAATCCAAAGTCGAGCAGTTGAGTGTAATTAAAATAACATCCGTCAGGGATATGGAAATATCCCCGTGTCCCCGCGTCTAAGTCTCTTGGTAATTGTGAGCACTTGTATAACCAAATGAGCTCAGAGTCACTCGGGGAGTTAGAGAAAGTCAGAACACTCTTTTTCACAGCAACACTTCATTAGAAGACAGAGGGACTGTGCTGGAGCATCCCACTGTGCACCCAACAAACCTATTTTTACACTAACACACACACAAGGGGGGAGCTGAGGCCATGTTTAATGTATGATGCTCGTCAGGAAATAAAAAAACTTGGGCTGGAGTGTGGAAGGTGTCGAGAGAGCGGCGAGGATCCGTCTGAGATTACAAGTCGACGTATGCTGCGTTACGGCCCTTTAGCAGGGAGGGAGATGGTTTTTACCGTTTGATTTTACTGTATTATTATAAAACTTGTTTTCACAGAGTTAAAGGCACGGCACTATTGTCAGATATATAAAACCACAACGGTTCCAAACTTTTTCAGCCATCAGAAAGCAAAAAGAAAAAAAGAAGGATGCGGCAACTGGTTGTTTTAAGAGACGGGAGTTTGTTCCAACCTGCTTTTTGGAGTCAGACGTACAGAAAAGCAGCTGCGGCTGTGAGATAAATGCAAGATGGATGCATGTTGTGAGAGCCTCGGCTGTACTAGTGCATGCTAATGAAGTGAGGAGGTAGAAGTCCTGCAGAGCGCCTAACGCTCTCCTCCAGATGGTCATACACGGGGACGCATCACCTCAGCTCCTCATTTACTCTCCTCACCACTTCCACATTCATTCCCTCCCCGATTGTCTGAATGATTTATGTGTGGAAATGCATCCCGGCTCAGTGAGCCCCCCCCTCCCCCTCCCCTCCCTCTCTGCAGGGGCTTCATATGCGAGGTTACCAACACCACCGCAGGCCCAGCAGGATCTCTCGGTACTCACCATGCCAGCACCGCAGGGGAGCGCAGCGGCTTGCTGAGTTCCACACTTGAGCGCAGGCATCCCAGCGAACGCTGTGGGCTTGCCCCAGGAATGTCTCCCGACCACAGGCTCAGTCGCTGGCACTAACAGGGAGCAAGAGAGAGGGAGCGGGGGGGAAAGAGGAAACACTGTTATCAAGAAGAAACGGAGGTGTCACATGGAAACACTTCTTCTTCTTCTTCTTGCTCTGGCAGCGTCGCTGGATGAAGACAGAGGAGTTTAAAGCCGTGTTTGTAACATCACAGCGCTGGAAATGTCAGATGAGTTCTAATGAGTGTTATCAACGTGGCGACGGACCCGTGGGGTTCTCCTCGCCGACCTCCCTGAGTCACATGATCAACCCGAGTTTCACCTGTAAACCGGGGAAGGAAGGTGAGACGGGAGACAGACTCGGGCTTGTTGGCTGCGTGAGCGAGCATGCAGGTGCTGGAGGGGATGCAGGCCTGTGCGTGTGTTTATATATACTGTATCTACTGTGTGTGTGTGTGTGTGTGTCTGTGTGTGTGTGTGTGTCTGTGTGTGCACCTGAAATCAAGTGAACTCATCAAGATCAAGGGGAGGGAGACTCCGTCCTTGTTGAGATCTTAAGTTTAGTCTTCACTGATGAGCCCGAATTATTCAAAGTGTCATTCATCATACGCCAAAAAAACATCTATATCTGAAGGCCCCACACACACACACACACACACACACACACACACACACACACACACACACGGAAGGACTGGGCCGGGTTCTGCACCACTTTGTCTCCACTGATCCTCTGAGGTGGACTCACACAGAGAAGTTTGAGTCTCTTCCAGACAGACACTGTGTAAGTAGGTGAGATCAGAATGGGACCAGGACTGTGGTGGTGGTGGTGGTGGGGGGTTGGTCCCATGAGCTCACCGTGTAGCCTGATAGCACCGCGGCTACGCCTCCTGTACCTGCTCCAACACTCCAGGGAGTGTCTCCGAGGAGCTTTGTGGAGGTTTTGTATAAATATAACTAAGCCTTTAAGATCCCGGCCGTGTTTAATTCCTGCAACCAGCGAAATACCAAACATCAGATCCCATTCAAACAACGTCAGCCGCTCTTAAGCTTCACACGAGTGATTTAAGGGTCACCGTGACACTTTGATGAGTACCATCTTCCAGCAAATCGCCCGCCGCATTCAGCGCTTACATTCTTTGCTAATACTCTGACCTGAATCATTTCCTCTGGAAAGAACAAGACGAGACAATTTTGTTTGGAAAGATAAAAAAAAAAAAAAGAAGCAGCAGCTCAGGACTGACGTGACCTCATAAGCAGTACAGAAAAAAAAAAGGAACTGCAAAATATTATTCATTCCCTCAGGCTGGACGGATAAGTCTGTAAGGAAAATCTAAAAAGAAGTCTACGGGTCCGGTTTTCATGACAAAAGCCCGTTTTATGAGACCTTTCATGGATCCACAGCTGAACCAAATACACTTTAATTAGTTAACCAATTTCATTATTGCAGAGGCAAAATACCTAATTCTTCCCACATTTTCAATGAGTGAACTTCAAAAAGACTTGAACATATGAGGCAAATCAAATGGAAATTGAATTAAAGTCATTGATTTGGGGGTTGTTGGGTTTTTTTTTTCGCTTTGCATTTCTGGCAGTAAAATGACCTGTTGGTGCAAACTTAATCCCCTTAAAAGGGCAAGCCGATTTGTTATCCTTCCCCAGCTTTTCCACTATAACAATACAATTATAATACTAAAATTAATTATGACTCAGTGAATGTAAAAGCTTGCCAAATCTACAAACAAATGATCTCATGACATATTAATACATGTGATAAATGAATGCAATTTCCACAATGAATCATCTGATCATGAATTTCTTTTTAAGTCATCAAGAAAATACAAACAAAAGACATCTGTCAGTTTCAACACTACGTATCTACGTGCACTTCTTTCCTCTTTCCTAGTTTCACTTCCCATCATTCATCGTTGGATCCGTGTCGTTACGCAGAAAGTAGAAATGTTGAAAGTCTTCAGTCTGTTTGCAGCGTTTCCTTCAACATGTGATGGGAAATATACCTGTTTAAACCCTATTTATCTCAAGCACAGTGTCTGTGGTTGTTCACACACATATGTATGAATCTACACTGCCCCCTAGTGGTCGGTTTCTGTAAAATAGGCTTTTTAATATCACTGTAGGCCAATATGAATGGACAGGGATAATCTGAGATTATTATTAATTGGGGGATGATGACGTGTAAGTTTTGTCACAGGTGTCATTAGTACGGGGCTGCAAACAGGAAGTCCAATGTTGCCATTAAGCTAGCTAATTAGCTAGCCGTGGGCTACAAACTGATTTAGCCGATCTCTATTTACATTTTTCCAGATTAAAAACATGCCGAATTAGCAAACAGCAGTTCCTCCACGCAACGCATCCATTAATATCCAGGCAACTACCGCTGGATGACTTGATTTAAAATTACGATTATTTTCATGCAAGTTCTGGAGTTTCAAAAAGCGTCTTTTTTTAAGGACTCATTTATTTACGATATAAGTCACAGTGCATGTCTGCGCTCATATATAAATGCGTTATTACACTGGGAATGTACCTTGCCTCCAGGTGTGTTGACATCCACCGCTGCTCCTCCTTCCTGCAGGCCGGACCGCATCTCACTTCCGGTTGACTTTAACAAAAGTAGTTCCCCCCCTTCAGGTGGCGTCTCCCTCCGCGGTTTGGGGCAGGGCTCAGTGTCTGGAAGGAGTGAGTCGGGTCACGGCTAATGTAAGGCCCACATATCGACCATCAACCCCCCCCCTGGACTCAGAAACCTTGACACAGACTGTGAGATACCTGTGTTCTCCCCTCTGTAAGTGAAACCCACTAGTGAAGCCGAGGCCCTCTTGTTAGAAGGCTAAAGAGTCTATTTGTTCCCTCGTCGCACACCTTTGAACTTTGTTCTTCACCGGGAATGCAGCTGATCTACGATGCCTCGGAGGGCAACGCCAGGGAAAGTGACAGGAAGTGTCAGGTCTGGGGGGGGGGGGGGGATGGCTCACATACCAACATGCCACAGAGAAGTACAAAGCAGCCTGTGTTGGTTTTGACAGCACATCACTGGTTCCTCTTCTCTCGGCTCGGCGGTGAAAGAGGATGTGGAATGATGAAGCACACCGGTTTGGTTATTTGCTTGATTCCACCTTCTGGTGTCTTGAAAGTCCACCTTTAATGCCCCCGCGCTTTATCTTTAAAACACTCACATCCATATCCCTGTGTTTCTGAGTTTCCCGCTGACTCATCAGGTATTTAATTCCTTTCAGACGTGTGAAAATATAAACACAGGACAAGGAAATATTCTGTTTACAGACAATGGAAAATTGGATGATGGGACTAAAATGCACCCGAGGGTGTGATCAAGACGAACAAAGAGCTTCACACCGCTCGGCACGAAGGCAGTTAATCACGGACGACACACCTACGTGGAATATTATACGACAATAAATGATGAGTAAGTATCAGTTTGGACACATTTCACAGCTTCACCAGCAACAACGCCGCTTCTGTTTGGATCTAAACAACCTTTCACTGAACGAGGAAATCAGGAAAGAGCAACGCCACTGGTGTCTGAACGCCTGCAGCAGCAGCGATAAAACTGTTTTTTTGCTCTCGCCTCTTGCTCGTAAATGTGCCGCCGCGAGCAGCGAAGGTGTCGCACAAAAGCAACATGGAGGAGGCGAGGAAACAGGTCGCACCGGTTCTCTCGTCATCACATCAGATAAAAGGGTGCAGAGGCCCGAAAAACCAATCCAAAGTGTTTGGGATTTGACAGGAAGGTACACACCGTATTCAAAAAAGGCGGTCACCACGGCGACGGAGTGTAAAACACATTTTACATTTCTGACATCTTTGCACGTCACGGTGCAACCACGCAGACAGCATGTTTCAGATTCTTATCGCCCAGCGGACACCGGCAACGTGCTTTTCACACCGAGGAATGTCCTCGCTGTGCAGGACACACGCTTTAAATATTCACTTACAACCAACACCCTCCACTTGTGGTGCAAAACCAATTTGTTTTGACAGACGGCACCGAGCATCGCAGGTTCAATGCCGTTCAAGTACACGCACATCTGTACGCTAGAACCTGTTCCCTGGAGTCGACACAGCTTCAAAAACATGTATTTTAAGGAAGTGAAAGTGAAGGGCAGGACTTTTTGAAAGTATCTAAAGCAGGTGTCTCAAACTGATCCAGTAAAGGGCCGTGTGGCTGCAGGTTTTCTTTCCAACCAAGCAAGAACACACCTGATCCAACCAATCAAGGTCTGAAGGCAAATCAGGTAGGTGAATGAGTCGAGTCAGGTGTGTTCTTGCTTGGTTGGAATGAAAACCTGCAGCCACAGCGGCCCTTCACTGGATCAGTTTGAGACACCTGATCTAAAGGAACCAGCATCAGCGTTGTCACGGTAACGAAGAATGACTCATCTCCTCTTAGAAGTAACAGTATTTTTTAATTTTAAAGACGAGAGCATCAGTGAATATCCCAAAAACAAGTACAACACTGTACGTGTGGCTGCACAAAATGAGAAACAAGCAGTTTAAAGCGTCGCCATGACAACCGTTCAACACAAGTGTGGAGACGTCTCGTGCTTAACGCTGTATGAAATGAAAAATGCATAAATATGTGAAAACGCTGATTCCCCGGAAAGCTTTGTGACGCCGTCGTCGACCCAGTAAAAACCTCCGGTATGTTCCTTTAAATAAAGTATCTGGTCTCGGAGCAGACCCAGCTTCTTCAGGGCCTCAGTCTCGGAGCAGACCCAGCTTCCTCAGGGCCTCGCGGCGGTCTTCTCCGTTTTCTGAGCGCGGGCAGATCAGCACGCTGATGCCCTGCGACCGAGGCAGCTTCTGAGAGTCTCTGGAGTGCTGCAAGGCATTGTGGGTGGGCAGCAACCTCCGTAAGTCCGGCTCTTTGGTGGGGGCGGCGGCGGGGCCCACCAGCGAGACCTCCCCCCCAGCAGCGTTGGTAAACTCCGTCCCGCCCCCCAGAGAGGCCGGCCGAGCCCGGGTTTTACGCAGCTGGCCGATCTTGATGGAGTCCTGATCGGCCAGGGAGCTGCTTAGACCGAGGCCAGAGCGCTCCAGGGTGGCTGATTTGACAACTACACCCTTGGATGAGGTTAGACGCTTGGCCAGGGAGGGAGGGGTGAGAGGGGGCGTGTTCACCCCTGCACGAACTCTGGCCTCGTCATACGACGGAGGAGGTCCAACGGGGTCACTGAAAGCAGCCGGAGCCGGCAGAACCTCCACAGGATCTCCTGCAGGAGGAGGAGGAGCTGCAGGAGACTGTGGAGGGAGACAGGCAGGAGGTGAAGGAGGCTGTGGAGGGAGACAGGCAGGAGGTGAAGGAGGCTGTGGAGGGAGACAGGCAGGAGGTGAAGGAGGCTGTGGAGGGAGACAGGCAGGAGAAGGAGCTACATGAGACTGTGGAGGGAGACAGGCAGGAGGTGAAGGAGCTGCAGGAGACTGTGGAGGGAGACAGGCAGGAGGTGAAGGAGCTGCAGGAGACTGTGGAGGGAGACAGGCAGGAGGAGCTGCAGGAGACTGTGGAGGGAGACAGGCAGGAGGAGCTGCAGGAGACTGGGAGGGAGACAGGCAGGAGGAGCTGCAGGAGACTGGGGAGGGAGACAGGCAGGAGGAGCTGCAGGAGACTGGGGAGGGAGACAGGCAGGAGGTGAAGGAGCTGCAGGAGACTGTGGAGGGAAAAAGGCAGGAGGAGCTGCAGGAGACTGGGGAGGGAGACAGGCAGGAGGAGCTGCAGGAGACTGTGGAGGGAGACAGGCAGGAGGAGCTGCAGGAGACTGGGGAGGGAGACAGGCAGGAGGTGAGCTGTGGACCTGGCTGTAAGACGGGGTGGAGGGTGGTGTCTGTGGTGCTCTCGGACTCATCGGAGAGGGAGGAGCTGCCCACGACCTTCTGGTTTTGGGAGACAGTTTGGGGCTCAGTGAACCGGCCCCGGCAGGCAGCAGGCCGAGCTTCCTCAGGGCCTCGATGCGGATCATCTGGGGGTCCAACGAGAGCCGGTCTCTGCCGGAGGGCACCGAATGTTCCGAGGGGTCGGGGAAGCCAACCGTCACCTTGTGTGACTTCAGGATGATGTTGGCGGGAAGCCTCTTGGGCTTCGGGGCCACGGTGGGGGGGCTCCTGGGCTCGTCGGGAGGAGGAGTCATAAGGGGGTCAGAGGTGACAGCTGGTAGACTCAGGTTTGGGGGCTTGTTTGGAGGCACCTGGTCCACCGAAGTCCTCTTGCCAGAAGCCCTCTGGCGGAGCTGCTCCAGGTCGATAGCGCGCTTTCCGTTGGAGATTCCTGCAGACGGAGGGAGGAGTCTTACAATCTGACGCGGCTCATCCATGAAGTCCACGGGAGGGGGGATCACATCCAGACCCCCGTCATAGGCCTCATTAGTCTCACAGAGTCTGGCACTCGGGACGATCTTCAGGTGACCGTTTCCATCCGTGGAGACACACAGCTCCGTGGCTGACGGGCGGACTCTGCCATCGGCGTTTGAAGATTCAGGTTGAGGTTCGGGGGTCTGATCCAGAGCCTCGTCTTCGATGGTCGACACTCTGGATCCAGACTCTGGATCGACCTCATCGGCCTTGAAGCTGGAAACGTCTAGAGAAAGAAGAGCACAATTACTTGCAGGTATTGTCGGGTACACAGAATATTTCCTTGCGAGGAGCGTACCATTTCTGATCTGACCCCCGCTGCCCGCCTGTGAACCCGGATCCGGTTCGTCGTTGGATAAGCCGCTGTCCTCCTGCACCTCCAGGGCTTCGATGGTCTCCTCCAGATACATGAGGCACGCCCGCTCCTCTGCAGACAGGTGCTCCATACTGTCTTCACTCTGCACACAGACACAGGACAGGTGGTTCATGGCTCTGTTTCCGACACTGAAACCCCTGAAGGTCTCTCACAGATCCGGTCCTCTCCTCTGACCTTCTCGGATGCAGCCTCGTGCACAGATCTCACTTCTTCATTTCCTCCCACGTTGCAGCAACACACTGAAGCATTGTTCAAAGTAAGTGTGACAGTAAAGTCGTTACTGAAACAAGGAAACAGACGGATAAACTCACAAAGTTCCCAGAGTTCATGCTGATCACGCTGTCGCAGCTCCCGGCGCTGTCCAGATTGCTCGAGGGTTCCATGGTAACGCCGCCTGGCCACGTGTCACTCTTCGGCATTGCACAGGGAGGAGGACGAGGAGGGGGGATGGGGGGGTTAGGACCTGGGCCTCGTGGGCCCTCTGTGGACTCTGTAAATATCACCAGGGATCAGTATGACGGAGGACCTGAAGCAAAGGAGAGAAAAGGTGATGTTTGTGTGGCCGTCTCTTTAGAAAATACAAAACTAAGAGAGATGAAGCCTCGTATGAAGCACACACACACACACACACACACACACACACTGATGCATCCTAAAGTCTTAAAGTGACGATAATAAAAGTGCTGAGTGGACAGTCGGGTGGACTTTGTGGGTTAAATATTTAAACAATGATTACATCGGGTCTTCAGGATTGTTGGTCCTGGTTTGGAGGAGGGTTGAGGTGGAAGAGGATCTGGACTGATGTGGATCTGGAGATCCTGGAGTTGCTTGTTGTGTAACCAAACCTGAACACGCCGACATTACGAGCCTCGATGGTGACATCATTGGTTTGGAAACATCACAGCAACAACTGGTCATAAAAATATAAAGCGTTCCTCCTCTGACAACGCAACGTCTCTTTGTCTCGTCTGACTGCACGTCGCCACCCTTTTAAAATAATATATATTGTCATTTAACAATAGATGTTTAATGATTCATAAATATCATATACTCGAAAGTAAAATTCTACTAAAAAGTAGAAAATATGACATAGGCCGTTATTTTAAGAGGGTGATGATATTAAATATTAAATGGAGGTTTTTCTGACATTTCATCGATGATTTAAAAAAAACAGCAGTTAAAGATTATTATTCGTTACAGAACTTGCATATTGTGCAACAACTTTGACATCATTGATGACCTTTTAATGGTTTATTACACTGAAAACTGACAAAGCTGTCAATGGGATTTCAGAGGAAGAGGATATTTTCAGGAACCAGTGAATCAGTGAATGCTTCTATGAACTGATATCCCACTCACCACCAGAAACGCTCACCATCACTTGTGAATAAGCCTGACTTTAATGTGACACGTCATGTGAGATGAGACCTGGAGGGATTATTACAGGCCCACGTGGTTCATGATGACCCCGACGGAGGCCACAAGCTCCAACCTCACTGGTCTCTGATCCGCTGAAGGACGGGACTTTTTATTTTTCTTTCTTTTTTTTTATAAGAAAAGGCTTCTCAAAGCAAAGCTCTTACTTTAAGTGGCCGAAGCAAACAGCACCAACAATGAAGAGGGATCCAGACATGAAGGGATAATATTTGATCAAGACTCCACAGAGGATTTGGACTAAACGGGTCACACACACACACACACACACACACACACACACACACACACACAGCAGCTCTCTGAGCCCGCCGGCGTTCACGGCGATCACCGCCGCCGTGAGATTCCTGTGAGGACGAGTCAGACACACGACCACAAACATGATCACTTCTCCTCCGCCGCCAAGACACGGATCAGATGTCACATGACGTGATGCATGAAGTGTCAGCAGCCTCCGAGACGTCTCATGTAATGGATATTTGATAAATAAGGTGAAAGGTCAAGTCCGATGTATTTTTCTAGAAATTACATTGTAACAAATAAAAGTTAGGGACATAGTGGGCATTGTAGAAGGAAGTACTTGCAAGCCAAAATATTTAAATATAATTACTTTGACACCTGCATGCAGACTGGGCGTTGGTTTGTCTTCCTTGTGGTTTAAACAGGCTTTTGGAAATTACATTTACAGGAACATTTAATCAAACAGCTATCTGACTTGTAAACATATTTTAATAATTCTAAAAAATGTTGATTTTTTTCTGGATGTCAAAACTTTCTGAATCCCCTGAATGAGAACCTTGATGTTTGTAAAATCCTGCCTGTTTTTACTAAACATGTGACCTCAACATGAAGTTGTTCATTTTCATTTTCAGAGTTTTTTTTTTAAGGATTTTTTAAACCTGAAGGTTAAAAAAGTTGATTGAACATCTTATCAAGTCATTTATTTGTATTCATTCCAACAAACTTTATTTTGAGAGTAAACATCGGCTGTGAACCTTGAAACTGAAATTTCACGACTTATTTTTGAAAAATTACTGTTTTTTAGAAGCAATAAATAAGAAGGCAGGATGCTGCACTAGATTTGATCACTCATTGTATTAAAATAAGACTTGTTCACTAAAAGAAGAAGAAGATAACGTGGTCTTTAGTGAGAGTTTGGGGTTAAACGCCACTAAACAGCACGACGACCCTGATCTCGAACCGTCTTGTTGACATGGAAACACAGCGACGACGGTTTCCACGTTCACGCCTGTTTTCTGGCAACAAAAGCAGGTTGACCAAGCATCCTCATCGCCGTCCCTCCCAGCAGCCCATTCACCTCCACAGCCAACACCTCAACACCTGAGCAAGGCAGCAAACCTGCAGCAGGGCGAGCTCACTACACCCACAGCTGAGTCAGCATTTTAATAGTGACAGGAATGTCACTCTGCTGGCTCACAGACAAGAGGAGGCCGATCGCTGTGGGACTGTTCAGATAAAAAGCCTGCAGACTGGAAGAAAGGGCTTTAATGTGTTTACTGTGGGAACAGCTGAGGAGGAGGAGGAGGAGGAGGAGGAGGAGGGGTCCAAATATGTGAAGTATGCGTTCAAGGGCAGCCACACAGCTCGTTTAATGATTAACAGTCAACAAAAGTTCATGGTGAACAGCAGGTTGTTGAGTTGCACAAGGGAACAGAAATATTTCATTAATGTTTAGCTTGGCACCTTCAGAAATCAGCATTATTGACGTTTTCTGTGTAAATATTTGGACTTTCTCCTGGACTCGAACCCTCTAAGACACCAAACATGCAGCGATGCAACAATCAGTGTGTCATCATGGGAAAGAAAAACTATTAGTATTACTCATATACTTGTACTCGGTGGGAATATTCCACCTGCTGCAGAAATACACATTCCTAAAAGCGCTTCAGCTACAGGAAGTAACAAAATAAAAGCCTAAAAAAGAGGTAGTTTGCCTTCTCTCTCTCTCACACACACACACACACACACACACACACACACACACACACACACACACACACACACACACACACACACACACGCTCATTTAAAGTGAGTTTAGCCTTTAAACACAGTTATTTCGTGATGACTCACCGGAGACGTTGGAGAAATGACGTGAACGCGCAGAGAGTTCAGGTGTGCATCGCGACGCTGCTCCTCCGACAGAGGCTCTGTTCCTGGAAGGAAGGCGAGGAGCGTGCCTGACAGGTGGGAGGGGGGAGGAGGGGAGGGAGGGGCAGGTGAGCCAATTAGCATCCAGACAGGTTGAGGTGCTCGGCCAATCAGAGAACGTCTGATCCAGTTTCCAAAGTAGAGCAGCAGCCGAATAAAAGCGACATCAAATCGGTTATTAATCTTCATGGAGATGAAATCATGACGTATTAAATACATTTACGGAATCCTGAGGATTTTAATTATTAGTCAAACCAAAATAAAAGCCAGACAAAATAAAAAGACAGCAGGATCAACATTACAAGTAAAAACTCAGTTAAAACAAAGATCAAGATCAATTTTTAAAACGGTCAGGACTCGTAGAGTCTCTGATAGGGAGTGGAACTGAGTTGCTTGATATGAGAATGCTGATTGGCCAAAGGTGGTCTTCTTAAATTTAGTCTTTACAGCCCCCTCCCATTGCAGCCCTGGATACCCTTACATTGTCCTGCAGAATGAAACACATGCTTAAGTGGTGGTGGTGCAAGATCATGGGGCAGTTTGTACATCAGGCACATGTCAGAGAACAGGTTATATACTCAGAAGTACATCCTTGTGTTCAAAAAGACTCAAATCTGAAATGTATTTTTTATTTTTTTGCAAGGCAAACTGAATCTTATTACAATTAATAAGAAACAATAATGGATAAGTCCCTTCAAATGCATTAAAAAGTAACGATCCTGCACATTTCCAGAGTAGAACATGTTTTAAAAATGTAATAAAAGTCAAAATAAATAAGGTAGGAAGTGAGGTTCATGCAACAATCGTACTTCAAGTCTCCCATTGTCATTTGGAGCTGAAAGCCACAAGGAGCTATTTTAGATTATATGGAAATGACTTCCCATGCAACATCAACTTCCTGTTTTGTCCCAAACACACAGACAGCGATGTGTTTGTGGCCATCAGCCCTGTTACTGCACTCATTATACAACACAACTCATTTCCCTACTCACTATGTAGAGAAATAAAGCTCTATTTACATCCAAAACAAACACAGTAAACAAGGAAAGAAGTGACATAACATGTATTATAAATACTGTATGAATAAGACGTTGAACATAAGATCTTAAAGAAACCAGTGCAGATATAACAACACACAATAACTATATTACACCAATGAAGAAGAAGCAGGTGAGCCAGGGTTTGCAGGTGTGAGCTTAGAAATGAAAACTTTATGGTCATTTCAATGAGATCTCAAACCAGAAGAAGCAGTGGAATATTCAGCTTGTGAAAGATGCGCTGGAACTTTAACAGACACACTACTGACACCTAGTGGCGACAATAAGGATCTCCCTGCAGCGACTGAAGCAGGAACACAAAAATAAAGACCTTGTGTGATTTCAGTCGTCCAGCTGGCAGAGCATGGCCACGCCACGCTTGATCCAGTGCTGAGGAGGCCTGCTGGTGGGCAGCACCATGCAAATGACAAAGTTGGTGGAGTGGCCGGTGGTGGAGAGGGTGCCCTTCCTCTCGCTGGTCTTGTAGAGAGGGCAGACGTACAGCCTCGGAGCCTGCTGGTCCATGCTCTTCTTCTCCGCTGCGTGGGAGAGACGGAAGGAAAAGGAAAACCAGGACTTTATCCTATTAGACATCTGCTAAATTGTCAAATATAACATATGAATTGTTGAGTCATGGCCAAAACAAACGTGTTTTTTTTTGTTGAGGAAACAGTGACCTTTGATCACCTTTTGGACCAAATTTGAAGAAATGTCCTCCAGGCAAGGAGAAGTACGGATACTTGTGTTCAAAAAGAAAAGTACTGATTCATCTTCTTTACTCAAGTAAAAGTATAAAAAAATCACAGTATAACTCAAAATATAAAGTATAAAGTACCCCAATGAAGGACATTTCTACTGGCTGTTTTATTGCAAGGATAACTGAATATTAATAATAAAAATGCATTAAAACTAAAGTAACCAGCCCGTTTTGAAAATGTAAGGAAGTATTTGTACTTCGATACTTCTGGCGAGGTGGCGTGGTTTGTACTAGACGATGTAAATCATTGCATTCGTGGTACATTTGCTGGTTTCCACACTGTGCTCATGAACTTACTGGGTTTTATCCAGATGATCGGCATCACGTCAAACAGGACTTTGGGGTTCTGCTCAGCCAGAACTCCACTGATAAAGAGATAAACAGGGTTCGTTGAGTCTCCTTACACAGCGATATATCATTGCTTTTTCTAAAACAGAACCCTTTTATGAACACGTACCTTCCTTTGTCCCATCGAGCTCCATCCAGAAACATTCCAGTGACGTAAACGCCGTCATCAGGCGGCGAGTCCGACTCATCGATGGGAAGAACCTGAAGGAGAGAAAACCAGGAAAACAAAAGCACACATCAGTACACGTTGAGGGCTTTGTGAGGTGGAGACGGAAGGATTCAAAGAGACCTGGAAATCAAAGCCTAGCAGGTCAATGGGGACGCTGTACTTCCTGGCGTAGTTCTGCATGGCCCCGGTGAGGAAGGCCTGCGTGAAGAAGAAGCCGGACAGCCAGAACACGCTGGGCTTACCGCCGTCGTACCAATCCTGCAGGCGCACAGAGTGGAGTAAACAAACTCAGTGAAGCTCCCGTATCATGTCATATCTCCTGTTCATCCACATCATCGTTATCAAGCCGTCACACCTGCAGAAACTTGAGCCTGGACAGGAAGTCCGTAACGTAGCTGCCCAGAGGCTTGAGGCTGGGGTAGGAGCGCTTGGCCCACTTCTCTGGAACCTTTCCCACCATCAGACCGCCCGCCACCGCCTCCAGCTCCGCATCCATCACCACCAGACCCTTAATGGCCTTCAACAGATTCTGAAGGCTCACACGGATTGTACCAGCCAGCCTGAGAGAGAGACAGCAGTTAAAGTTCACCTCCTGTGAAAAAAATACATTTAACAAAATCCTCAGACTTTGTTGTGAGCGGGTTCATTTAGGAACTATTTTCTTTCAAGAAATGTCAGCTTGATATCTCCTAACTGGGCAACTCACACCACAAAAAAAATCTAGATTGATGAATACACGAGAAGTGCAAGGAGAAGTGTGTATTTTTGATTTTGTGGTGAACTGTCCCTTTAGGTCACATAGGCGACGATGCACAGAGCTGTTTGTTCGTACGTGTTGTAGCGCTCCATCTCCTGGACCAGCACCGTGTTCATGCTCTCCTCGTAGAGCACCGGGAACTTCAGGAGAGCTGCTTCTGTGTCGAAATCAGCTGGAAGCTGGGGGGAAATATATGTGAGGAGTGCATGTAGATTACAGTCACGGTAAAGGTTAAAGGTAAAGGTTAAAGGTCAGAAATCTGGCTAACTGCAAAATGAAGAGGAGGTCTGGTTATACCTGATTAAGGATGTCATTGGCTATGTCGTATAGCGTGTTGTCACTCCCAGTGCTAGCCCCTCCCTTAGCTCCGCCCCCCAGGGTGAGCAGCAGCGAATCAAACAGCAGTTTTGTCTGCTGGAGATCTTTGGAAATGTCCACGTTCTCATGCATCCCAAACACCTCCGGATGCTGGCTCAAAGGAAGCTCCTAGAACGATATTAAAGATATTCCATATGTATGAATACATATTTATCCTGTCCGTTATCGGCGTTATCTGACGCTATCTGACGTTACCTTGATGAATACGATGTAGTCGTCATAGCTGGACTTCGGCGGGGCGAAGTATTCTCCGCTGGGTGAGAAAGGGCAGCGAGGTTTGTGGATGATGTCCTGGTTGTAGAAGTCGGCCAGGATGGTCATCAGCAGCCGGCGGTCCCAGTCGTCCGTCACGCGGCCGCCATAGTTACACTCCCCGGTCAGGTAGGTGATGGCCTCGAAGGGCACCTCGTCGTATTCATTAACAAACAGCTGGAGGACGACAAAGAGGATGCACTTTAAGATCGGTGTGACGTAGGAACCCGCCCGTCTGAAGCTCTGAAGGGTCACCTGCAGCTGTCTGATGCTGATCCGCAGGTCGGACTCATTGAAGCCGTAGGGAATGTTCCAGCCCAGCGGGCCGAACTTCTTCCTCTCCTGAACCAGAGCGTGGAAGAAACACAGTCCGTACAGGAGCTTCTCCCAGATCTAGAGGACAAATCCAAGAGTCAGTCTTCATACAGAGATATTCAGTAAGTAAATAAGGACCAGCTCCTCACCAGCTCCTTATCAGGGCAGTTACTGAAGAAGGCGGAGTCAGACACCGGATCTGACAGGTAGGACTGCAGCAGGTTCAGTCGGAGTCCCGTCGGAGGCTCGTTGGTCATCTTAACCCCGTTCTGCAGGATCGTCACTGGGAACTGACACCAGGAATGACTGGTCATCACAATAAATCTCTCTCTTGCTGCTTACTTTGGTCTTAGAAACGCCTTTACCTTGGGTGAAGGGTAGCTTGTGAGCCAGAGACGGAAGTCAGGGTGGCACGTCGCCGGACTCAGCTCCTCGCAGATTTTCTCCAGGGCCGACATCCAGGAGAGGGCCAGGTGACAGTTCTGCAAACACACCCACGTCCCGTTCTGCATGGCGGTGGATATCATCCTGGCAGCGATGGGCCCCTGGCCCTGCCCCAGAGAGATGGACTGGAACTTGGCACCGACCATGTTCTTGTCGCTGGCAAACTTCAGTAAGCCTGTGAGGGGAGGGGGGGTGTTATTTCTATTGATTTACAGGAGGAGAGCATTAAGTGGACGCTCCGTTGTGACTTACTAGCCATGGGATCAGCTCCTGGAGACAGCACAAATATGAGCGGGATGCTGCAGTTGGAGTCCAGGTAGCTCTTGCTCAGGTCGAAGGCAGGCGGCTGGACAAATTTCTTCCCCAGTTTTCCCGTCACGTATTTAGTCACAGCTGGGAGGATCTTATCAGGCCGGAGGCAGCGGACCACGATCATCTTCTGCAGGCCGTTGAGCCGCTCGCTCCACGGAGCGGGCAGAGGAGTGTTGCTCGGTTCTTTGCTGTCGTAAATAGATTTAAAGTCTCCTGGGCTCTTCATAAAGGCCTCTCTGTGGAATACACATAGATTAGTTAGACGCTGCAGTTGTAGACAGAGTCATAAAAAGAGTGATGCTTTTTACTTTATTCCCTGTAAGCCGGGCAGCTCACTGGCTCGGCAGGTCTCGTCCCAGCTCTTGTCCTGGAGCCAGCTGGGGTCGGGGTTGGGAACGCTGTTCTGCAGGCCCACTCCTCCCGTCACAAAGAAGGTGAAGTCAGAGCATTCAATCTCCTGTTTTGCTCTGAGTGGATACAGGAGGGGGCAGCACACGTTCACATTTCTTCATCTGAGCGCGTGGATTCAAATTCTAATGGTCAGTCGGCCGTCAACACTCACAGGAGCAGATTGCAGCAGAGGAGGAAGGAGAAGAGGAGTTTGTCCCTCTCGAACAGAGAGCGACACACGTTACAGAACAGGTTGTAGGTGAAGTGATCGATCAGGTATCGGAGCCTCCTCTCCAGGATCTTGGACTTGTTACTGAAGGAGAAAAAGACAAAACACTGGAGCTTCACCGAGTCTTTCATTCAGCATTTCAAAACGCAGCTAGATCTTTGTGCTGACTGAGTAAAGGACTCTAGTTTGCTTAAGTTGTATGTTCAGAGTAAAATGAAATATTACTGCTTTGCCGAATCCACTCACCTGTTCTGTATGGAGTTGATGTAGAGGTTGACGAACCAGCTGAGGGAGTACTGGTACATGGGGTCTATGTTGGTGAGATCAGCGATGCTGAAGAACAGGATGGAGGAGTGTTTGGCGATGGATCTGTAACCCTCTCTGGACTCTGCTATCTTCATCTCGGTCTTCTCTGCAATCTGGTTGGGAGGTTAGACCACCACAGATCAGACTCATCAACCTCACAGTTCTTTTATCTCAGGAGAACGTTGAAGAGTTATTGGTGCGACGTCACACCTGCTGTTTCTTGCTGATCTCGTTGGACATGATCTTTGCAGAGTCGAGGATCTGAATGGCGCTCTCGTCCTCCAGGATGTTTCCCTCGGAGGACTGCAGCGTCTCCAGGATCTTGTCCTCGATTTCCTTCAGCTGCCTCTTATTGGCCGCTGACTGCAGGATGAGCGCGTTCCTCTCCTCTTCCAGCTCCGGCCTGCAGAGGAGCAGAAACTCTAATATCTATCGAAGCCGTTTGCCAATGTGACCGTTTCAACGAGGCTACCTCTCCTTGGCGACGGCGATCCCCAGCAGCTGGTCCTCCAGGCCCTCCGGTGTGATCATGAAGTTGAGCAGGGACACCTTGGTGGCCAGCTCTGGCAGGTAGTGTGGGTTCCTCAGCTTGGTGGTGATGTAGAAACGGAAATCGCAGGAGTATTCGATCACACTCTCCCCCAGCCGTATGCAATCCACGCCGCCTAGGTGACACAAAAAAATGACTTCAGATATTATGTTTCACATTTTTAAAAAAACATCCACCTCACGTTCCCGGCACCTTGTTTGAAGGTTTGTTTGAGCAGCAGCGGCTCCAGCGACGGGTCCAGCTCCTCGCCCACATTTTCCAGCAGCAAGGGAGTTCCAAATTGAATACAGTTTTCCAGAGTCCTCATGTAGTCCCCGTCGGTCAGCTTGATCACGCTCAGGTTGTTGTCTTTCTCTGAATTCTTCGCCCACTTGTTGGCCTGACCCTGGGGGTCAATCATCAAGGGCCTACGAGGACGCAACATCAGTGGAACCGTTTAGAATCTAGGTTTATCCGTCTAAAGTTGATGTAAACGTCTGTATCCTCTACAATATAACGGGATGATGATATAGCTTGTGCTGCTCAAAGTGCCAAAAAATACATATATATTTGTTTCCGGTTACTCAAGATAATCCACAGAACGAAACGAGGCAAAGCACATCTGGATTGATAAATCCCATTACAGGTAAGAGGTTAGATATGCATGTTTGACCTTTTAAGAATGAGTTCAGTCTCAGGTTGAGGTGTTTTCTTCAACAAAGACTGGATATTTTCCTCAAATGTAATAATTTGTTAATCGTGGATTAAACATGACGCCATACAGACTCACCATCTCCGTGAGTTACTGACGATGACGCCGTTATCGATGGAGAACGAGTCGCTGGGAAGGCCTGCGATGTTCCAAGCCCTGATCTTAATGGGATCCCCCAGAGTCTTACTGAGAGAGAAGTCATCTGCTGATGGAATCTTCTTAGACTGGAAATAGGAAGGTAGGTGTAAGAGAAATATAGTAAGCAATTAAATATGTCTGAATTCAAAGAACGTGAGTGGAAAGTCAGACTAACGAGGCGGAGGACCGTTACCTGGCAGAGTTTGGTCCATGCTTTGGTGCAGTCCTGCCTGAAGCCGGCGGTGAAGGCCCCCAGGTAGGCGATGACTCCGGCCGAGACGAGAACGTCTCCCGTCAGGTTATCATACGTGCTCTGCAGGTCATCTGCTGCCTTGGACCATCTGAAGACAGATATTAATTCAGTGGCATATACCTGTAGAAAAGACCAGCAGAATCGTTTTGAGCGTCATCCTAACCTGGTCTTCTCTCCGCCCAGACCGCCGATGAGTTTCTCAGCCCTCTCCAGCTTCCTGGCACACAAATCCACCTGGAACTCCAGCTTGACCTTCTCCTCTGTCTTCTCCTCGAACGTTTGCTGAAGGGCAGCTAGACGGTCCTCCACCTCCTTCAGCTCCGCTTGCTTCTGGTGCAGCAGGACCATGACGGTGGCCAGCGACTCCTGCGCCTCAGCCAGGTTGGCCTTCTTCGGAGCCACGACCTGAAACCCAGAGAGAGAGGTTGAGATCAGAGAACACGTTGTATATTCAGGAGAAGGCGAGAGAAACCACTCCGTTGATAGTCACACTGCACCTTTGCCACCCTTTCATACACCTCCATGGCTTTGATCCACTTGCACAGGCCCTCCGCTGCAGAGGAGGCCTTCGCCACTATACTGGGGTCAAAGTCAGGGTTCGTCATGTATTTACTACGGATAGTTTGCATCACGGAGGCCTGCAAAGAAGGAACAGAAAAGTCAGGCGATGCAAAGTACAAGTGGAAGTGTTTAAAACAAACAAACAAAAACCTACAGGAATATTGTCCTTGTCATATTCTCTCAGATCTCGTAAAAAGTTCATATCGCCCACCAGCTTCTTGCTCGGACCCCAGTAGTCTAAAACCTAGACAATGAAGACAACATGTTACTCATCCAGATATATTATATTTAATCATGTTAAAATGGACAGACGATGGTGATTTCCTTTTACCCAACCTTTTTTCCAGTGCCAGCCGGGTCAGCTATCTTATCCGGCTTTATCTCCTTCATCACACACACAGCTGACATCACCAGCTTCACCCCCGACGGAGGATTTTTCATCGACTTCATGATCGTGACGTCCGATGGCTGAAAATTAAACAGGCGGCTCAACTCACTCCACTGTCTAAGCAGCGATGGCCTGAGCGTCTGACCTCGGTACAAGGAAGCGGTGCGGCCGACGCGGCGCTCACCTTTAAGGTGTCCAAGGCTGACAGCGCTGCCTCCAGGGCCGGGATGGCCTCCGCCAGGTCGCTCTCACACTCGTTCTTCAGAGCCTGAGCCTTGTCGGCTTTCACAGCCGCTGCCTCCTCATCACAACGCACAACTTTACTCTTGGCTTCCACCTCCATGGACTCCACTTCAATCACCTGGGAGTCATCACGTTAAACACATTCAGTATGTTCATTTATAACGGTATTCACAAAGATGGGGTCGGGACCCCCAGGCTGAATGAACAAGCTTCACCTCCATCATTTTGTTGTTGTCTATCTTTGCCTGTTCCAGTTTGGGCTGCAGGTCTACGAGCTCCTTCTTCATCTCACCGACCTGCAGAGAAACATTGTGGAAGTGAGTTAATAAAGGTATGCTGTAATAATAATGTGGTAGGAATGTTGCTCCGCGTACCTGAGATTCAGCGAAGGCCAGTTTATCCAAGCCGTTGGTGTACCTCAGCTTTGCTTTCATGACGGTTTCTCTTTTCTGAGTGAGCAGCAGACGGAAAGCTGCAAGCAGCTCCAGGTAGGATGTGGTTGTCACGTAGTTATGGCGACCGAGCTCCGACAGGAATCTGAAATGACGGCGACGGTGTAATTAAGGACTCACAAATACACTCTCTTATAAATAAGCATGTGTTCTACCTCTGGGAGAGCTGTTTGGCAGATGTGTGGAAGGTTTTGCAGATGGGTATGACCTCCTGCCTCTCATTTTCACTCATCTCCAGGGACTCCAGGAAGGAGTTGGCCACTCGCTCGAGAGCCTCCTCTGGCCACGGCTGTCAGGGCGGACAGAAGAAACTACGGTGAGGATGGGAACAAATACTAGAACATGCAAAGACACGCTGCTGACACTGCTCTTTAGAACAGCATCTACTCATCCGGCCTATTCGCTGGGACGAGCATGACCTTGCTGAGGTCGCCTGTGATCTTAATCCTGTGCAAATCTGCCATATCTGTGATATGTCGAGTCATAATTCCACTGCAAATTACCTTCCATATATTAGTAGGTAATTATGGGATATTAGTGTGAATCTGCATCGCTGTGACTTGGAGTTTCGTAAAGTGCAAATTCAGGAGGATCATCTCGTTACACAGCATGGAGACCCATTTGCACTGAGGCAGCAGGTCGTTGTGAGTATCACATAAACATAAATAGTAATATTTATAATGAGTAACATAATTATCATGTGGTATAATTTGTTTTCTATTCTTATTAAAGTCTCGCGTTCATTTCTAAATCACATGAGGTCCCTGGTGTTTCTTTCTTTATCTCACACATGACTAACTATCTGACTGACACACAGATGTGTCACATCAGTACATCTCACTAAGATTACATACAAACGAGCAGCGATCTTGCTGATACAGCACCTGGAACCAGTCGATGGTGCAGCAGTTGATAAGAGATGGAAATTGGCGCAGGCGATTTCGGAAGGCGTCTCCAATTGGACTGAAGGCCACAACAACGTGAAGGTTCTCTCGACAGCGCGCCACGAAGAAGGCGAACAGAGCCAAAGGACTCAACTCCAGATTCCTATTCCCGGCCTGGGCGACGGGACGCACAGCCTGGAGGTAGAGAGATGAGAGTGACGTTAACCAGGGATGAGCATGGCCTTCAGGAACACGGCTCTATGAGGGTCTACATTACGGTTTCACCTCCATGATCTCTTGCTTCTCGTCTATGGCGAACAGATTGGGCACCTCTCCTGTGTTCAGGACGCTGTCCACATCCTCTAGAAAAGCCTCATCTTTGATCTGAGCGTCAGTGAGCAAGAACACCGTCTTCTGACCTTTGACCCCAGCATTTTTCAGCAGCATCTAAAGTGTGATTCAAAGCAAGGAGACAGGAAATAACAAATGATTAAAAGAGAATCTATGATGCGTCAGAATGACAGGACACAGAAGGAGGTCCTAAACCAGAGAGCTGACCTTGAGGTCGTCTCTCCACTCAGTGATGCCATAGCTCTTGGAGATCTCGGGCTGGAACATGGTCATGTGGGCCATGGATGTGGCCAGACGGGTGATGGACTGGCGTCCACTGCCTCCCACTCCCACCAGCAGGGCGTTGCCTCCCGGCTGCTTCAACACACGGCTGATACGAGACAGGTGCTCCAGGACGTAGCTGCAGAAATCAGACATTTCTGTTAGTTATGAGTTATGAAACCATGATTTCATGAACTTACTGCAAATAAAAAGGTCAAGTCAGGTATGCACATTATAAAAGTCATACCATCTATTTTGTAATACGCAGATACAGATACACAGGTGCTTGGTATCGACTGATATTCAAGGCAGAAGTATCGCTGAATTTATTTGATGAAAGCAAAGATGTTTACTGGAAGATGACGAGGTTCATGCGATTCTTGTGCATCTGGTTGTATTCGTCGAGACACGACTGCACCACTTGAGAGAAGCCTTCCATGGAAGGCACCTCGGTGTACAAACGCTCATCGTCCTCCAGGTCAGGGTTCATGTAGTCGCCGAACAGGAGATTCTGCATGTCTTCCTCAACCAGCTGGAGGTGATATACACGCCACATAAACAGATATGTTAACATATGAAGTGCCTTGATTTTACAGTCTCTCTACTGGCCATCAGGGGGCGACAAGAAGGTTGCAAAAAGAAGTCTGATTGTATGGAAGTCTATGCGAAAAACTTCTCTCTTGATTTATTACCTCACTAAACACTGTAAACATTAGTTTATGGTCTTCAATCCAGCATGATGTTCATTTAGTACATTATGGTCCATTTAGAGTCCACCAGACCAGAGAGCAGGGGGTGCTTTAGGGCGGGGCTTCCTTGTGATTGACATGTTTTAGAAAAAACCCTTTTAGTGTGTTTTTAGACCAAGTTAATTGTAATCCTTTTGAATGACAGTATTGGTTGTACTTGGCTCCACCCTCTCTTGTCACTTCTCGTTGCAAAAACCAAGATGGCAACCGCCAAAAAGGCTTCAAAAGTCCACAAACCAAGAGGTTCCATCATGTCAAATATAACTGGATCTCAACTCACTCTGCTGCTTTGTTTGAGGTGATCGAACACCTGGTCAAAGGACTCCTTGAAGTGGTCTTTGAGGATGCGGTTCATCAGCTGGTAGAGCCACGCTCGGTCTCCGTCATCCACCAGGCGGTCGTAGAAGACGCGGAAAACCTCGTGCACAAACAGGCGTATCATGGTGCGTTTGTTCTCCAGGGAGTTCTTCTTCAGCAGCAGGCAGCCTTGGATGACACGGGAGAAGTCCCGCAGGTTGAAGGTGTAGTGAGACTTGGCTGGAGTTGGAAGCAGGTTCTCCACGGCTTTCTTATAAACCTTTGGGAATTAAACGCATACAGTATTCAATACAACGTTATATCTGTTTTTTTTTCTTGTAAACTTCAACCTTATAATGCTGCAAAACGTGTTGTTTCTTTCTTGTAAATTTGCCACTTTAATATCACAGAATATCTAAGTTTTTCTTGAGTTCCTTTCCCATCATCATATTTAAAGCATTTGAAAAGACAAGATATGATTTATAAGAGGCTTTTACGCATGCAACTAAAAACACAAACATATCCATCTCATGAGAACCGTTTTCGTGAAACCACCGTGTGTTTTTGGGGCGACTCACTTCCATCGTAGCGGTCACTATTTGGTTGCCGATAGTGAAATATTCAGGTGGGAACGCGTTGTTTTTGAGATGGAAGGCCACCACGCTGGAGAAGATGCGAACCATGGTGTCGTCACTGAACGCATTGATGCTGAAAATGTTCAAGTGCCGCAGGAAGCGAGATGTCACGGCGTTCCTCCCGCCACCAGGGGGCCCCATAGCTGAGATGAGCTGCAGGTCAACGAGGGAGATCCTGGAGGTATCCCTCAGGTCGTACCTGCCAGAGTGGAACGGTTTCTTTCTTCATTATGATGCTCTTCCTCGTGATATCTAATAATAGGCGGTTCATACCAGTGTCCGTGGTCTATAAACTGTCGCAGAAGCTCCACGGGAGGCTGTGCTCCAAACTGCTCCAGTGCCGGCATGTTCATGTCGTCCACAAAGATGACAGCACTTCTTTCCCATGGGAGCCCCGAACACTCCCTTCCTTCTCTTATCTAACCTGGACATGATGATGTTCTGGAAGATAAAACGACTATAACGTCAACAAATTAATTCCTTTAAACCCTTTTGATTGATTATTCATCATCTAACCACGTTTTCCCTGAATGCTGACCTGAGTTTGGTTGGCGCTCGTGCGAGCTGAAAAGTTGATAAAGAAGGAAAGGTAGCGCTCTTTGTTCAGATTGTTCATCAGCTTCTCCTTCACATACACTGACTTCCCAGTTCCAGTAGGGCCAACAAACAGGAGAGGCCTAAGCAGAGACACAGAGGAAGGATGTCAAATATAATAATGTATATGTATCAGAGCCACCGTGACCCCTAGAATACTCACACGCCGTATCTGATGCAGAGGTCCATGAGGTAGGTGTAGCGCACCGTATCGATGGTGGGAACGATGATCTCCTGCACTTTGGTGTTTTCGTCCCCAAGGTTGACATTCATGATGACATCATTCCAGTGAGCCCAGCCTCCTTTTCCTTTAAACTGTTCCAAGAGACGACGGCATGATATTTGAATTAAAAGTGAAAAAAATCCCCCAGGTGTAATGTCAAGTCTCCTGAAGTTTTGTGCCGATTCCCCGCTTGAAAGGGTCCTGATTTGTCCAAATGATGAACTGGATTTCACTCCCTTTTCCCCCTTTTATTTTGGCATATTCAGCAATTAAATGAAAGACATTTCTTTGAAGGATTTGGATTTTGTAGGTCTCAACAGTTTAGTCTTTTAGCAGGTGAAAAACCTTTAAACCGCAAAAGAAAAGAATACGCAATACCTTGTAGAAATAGTCGTACACCAGTCCTTTCTCATCCATGGGACAGTCCCACTTCCCCACAGTGGCGGGGATCGGATGTTCCTCTGTTCCCGACACGGTCGCCCTGAAGAACTCACTGAACTTCTCCCTGCTGTCGGAGTCACAGCTGCCGCCCACGGACCACACCAGGGAGAAGGCGAACGCTGCCTGCAATCAAACCAAATGGAAAAGTCATTTATATGGAGGTGCAAATGTTGTGCAGAGAACCGTTCCAAAGCAATAAGTAATGACATATGATTCAGTCATTTTACCATGATCCATGTGCGGAGATTTTTATCCCCAGCGCTGGTTTTTACAGGTTCAGTGAGCAGCATCTCAAAGAGTCGACACAAGGACACCACGGTGTTACTGTTGCTAGTGGAGACAACTTCCTGTAAATAAAACATACATATATATATATGAATGTAATCATAGACTGCTAAATCTTCCACAGATATGTGATGGTGGTTCCGACTCACTCTGCAGTGTTTCCGCAGTGTCCTGAGGGCCGGGGGCAGCAGCCAGTGGAAGAGCTCCAGCAACAGGGAGCGGTGGTCCAGGCTCTGCAGGGCATCAGGAAGAGTGTTCATCCAGGAAATCACCAAGGGCTCCCAGCCCAGCTGAGACGGCTCCATGTAGATCATTCCACATCGACTGACTGTGGCGGGCTGGAACCAGAACAAAACCAGAAACACACCTTTAGAATCTCAAATCACAAACTGCAGAGTCCTCTTGGTGTTCTTCCTCATGGCTACTTAGAATGTTTTTTGGAGAATAGCCATCACTTCCATTATTATGTTCCAAGCACTTTTAGCCTTTCACAATGTATTTTAATCAATTAATTCAGTTTTAACTTGACTGGATCTGACATCAACCTTCAGGTTCCCAGCTTTCAAGTGATGAACATAACTATCTGTTACATTTTAAGACAGAATAATCAAATTAATTTATTAAAACTCCAGAGCCCCGACTCACCGAGGCCTGCGACAGATCCATGGCTTCAAAGATCAGACTCATCTGATTGGACATTTGGATGATCTCGCCGCTCATCAGGCACAACTGTGGAGGAAGAGAAGAGCAAGACAGATCTTAATGGAAGCATGTAGAGGAGAAATCCATTCATCAGGTGTATTTCCTGTGTGTTACGCACCTTCTTGTTGTCATCCAGCACAGTGTTCATGCTCTCAATCCACAGTGTGTCTATGGGACCATCAAACACCACCCATTTGCGGTCCGGCGTGTCAGCCGAGGCAAACTCACGGAACGTGTTGGCCACGATCCCGTCGGTCCACTGATAACCAGGAAAAAGGACTCAGATGAAGACAGAGCTTCCTGTTGTGTCCTAGACGTGTAAATTCTGTAAATACGCCGATGCTGTGTTTCTCTGTGAGACAGAATAAATACACACGGGTCTACCTCGTGGGAAACCAGGTCAAACTGTCCAAAGAGCTGTCCCATGGTGATGGACTTTGGGTTCAACGTCCTGAAGATGACCCTCTCCTCCTCGCCGTGGCCTCTCTCGTTCATGAGAGTCAGCGTGTCGGCGAGAACATGGAGCACTTTGGTTTTACCAGCGAAGGGCTCCCCAACCAGCATGAACCTGATACAGAAAACCCCAATATTATCATGCGATGGGAAATACTCCCTCAGAGCCGTGTGCCAGCGTCCTTACTGCAAACATACATACCCATGCCTCACTATCATCATCTCATATGTCTGGATCATCTTCTCTAAGAAGACCCGTGTCGGCTGTACATTGTGATTTTTACAGCACTCCTCAGCAGCCTCCAGAAACAGCTGCCGTGGATAAGAAAAAGAACTATACTTTATGAGAATATATCAATAAATACACAGGTAATGTTGGAGTTTCCATAAGCCTTCCATATATCTGACCTGATAGTCAGCCTCGGGGAGGGAGATGCCTGGGAACAGGTCGCTGGTGATCCCGTTGAACAACGGGATGTCGTGGGAGAGAAACTTGGGCTCATTAACATCCTTTATGGACCTCAGGAGCTGCATGTTGTTATTACATGTGGGGAGAAAAGGGTCAACACCTGCAAACCAATTAACAAACTAGAGATGTTTATAATCCTATATAATAATTATCTCAATCACACGAAACAGCAGAAGTCCTTCCAGACACACCTGGCAGAGGTCTGCACTCTGCACCGTTCTAGTTCTGCAAACACATTCATTTCAGCACAAATACCAGTATGTCCTCGTTCTCATCCGGATACTTGAGCTTCAGGTTTCCGGCGGCCACCAGCACGGCTTTGACGGCCCTCATGCCGTAATCATAGTGGAACTGGGAGGAGAGCTGCTCTGAACAGAGTCTGTAGGTCATCACGATCTTCACTGACAGAGGTTTGGCGTTGAGGAAGCCGTACGAGTACAGAGAGATCTCTGCTATCAGTGCGTAGTTGGGGACCATCATGGCCACCGTCCGGAACAACACCTGCACAAAGAAATGAAGGCTGAAGATGGAGGTAACTGCTTCACCCTGTTATTATTGTCTTTCAGTTAGATTTCTGAATGTGTTTATGGATGTATGGATGTATATATTTGTATGTGTAAATTATGTATGTATATATATATATATATACATATGTTGTGCTGTATAATGTACTCCAATTTTGATTTCAATATAAATTTGAATGAATCTATTACACTGAAGGGTTGCAAAAGCACTACCGATTCATTTCAGTGTATAATTTGCTTTAGAGCTGTCATTAAATAAGGTAGATTAATATAATCAATAGTTCAGAGAAGCAGTAGTAACGGATGATATTTTTGGAACTGACCTTCAGGTTGTCTGGGAGCTCTGAGCGTCCGGCGTAGCCGGGGTTCATCGTGATGGACACAAAGCAGTTGGGATTGAGTTTGAGCGTCGTCCCTTCGAAGTCAAAGTACTCCAACTTCAGCTCCACGGCCCTCTGGATGCAGAGGACCTGCTGGGCCACCACAGACAGCACCTCCAGCTCTATACGGTTGAACTCATCGAAGCACGCCCACGCACCGGAGGAAGCAAGACCTTTAAAAAACTAGACCAAAGGATCAGTTAAATAAATGTAAATGTACTTGCATGATATAGAATTAAAAGCAAGCTGGTGTTACTTTGCCCATAGCGAGGTAATCCAGGCCATCAGAACAGTTGAAGACCACACACTGAACAGCTAGAGCTTTGGCCAGATCTTTGGTGGTCTCCGTCTTTCCTGTTCCAGCCGGACCCTCAGGGGCACCACCCAGATTCAGGTAGAAAGCACCGATCTGCAGAAAGGGAGCGAAATAACTGATCACTCAGCGTTACTCCAATAAAAAAATAAAATACGTGTCAGATATTTTACCAGGGTTCTGTAGCATCTGTCGGTCAGTGGAGTGATGACCAGACGCGGTGAGTTCCCCAGGTACTCATAGGCGTACTTCACATCGCAGTTGATGATGCGAACGCGAACATTGTGGTCGCTCCAGTAGTAACGGAGCTGGGCCAGCCACTGGAAGTCCGTTTCATTCGAGACACCTGTTAAAAACACCAAGCAGGACCAAGCATTTCCTCAAAGCTCTGTCAGAGTCACGTCTGCGTCCGGCGCCGTGCGGTACCTTTATCGATAAGCTCCATGACCACATCCCTGGCGTGGACGTCGATGGTGACCAGCGCTCCCAGAGTGATGCGTGTTTGTTTGGGTAGTTTCCCTCTCACCAGCTCCACAATGTCTTTCAGCTGATTCTGAAGTTGCTGATAGTAGTTCTTCAAACCCTTCACAGAACAAAAGACCAATTCCTACTTTTCCCATTCAAGGAAGAAATCAGGTCACCGGGTCAGGATTGAGACACATCCCTGCTCTACCTCTAGACTATAGTTAATCATTAATGTACGTAGCACTGTTAATCGATCGGATTTCATCTTTATTGGTAAATTAATTTGGGATTTAAATTATTAATCTGCACAACTTTCAACAGAATTGTACAAAATAAAGTAACATTTCCAGAGAAAAGCGGTGTGAATCCCTACCTCAGCTCCTGCACTGATAGCTTCATGAACCTCCGAGGTCCAAAATATCTGCGAGGTGCAGAGGACCACTTGCCCAGGCCAATCCCTGACCCACTGGCTCCGTGCTGTCTCGGCGTAGGCCTGTCGGTGCAACCACACTCACGTTTATGTTCACGCATCATAATCACCATCACAGTACTGTGTGTCGTTTAAGGTACGAAGGCGGGATCTCACCACCCGGGAGCGGGCTGCTACGTCTCTGACACTGCGAACCATCACGTCCTCCACCTGCAGCAGCCACTTCTCCACGGCTCCTTTGGCTTCAGACGTGGAGATGTTTTGGATGAGCTGAACACGCTCACCCTCACTACTATACATGGCCTGGGCGAGAACAGTATGCAACTTAATAAAGGTTTAAATCGTGTGGTTTCATGTACCAATAACAATACGTGTGGCCGTCTTACCTGGATGTCTAGATTGGGCAGGAAGTCCAGTTTGGAAATACCCTCAAAGCACTTCTTCAGATGGGGCTGCACTCGCAGTGGGTCCTTGGTCTCAGACAAAATCTCCAGTATTTCATCATTGGACAAGAAGAAGAACCTGGCAGTGGCATTGGTTGTCTAGTATAAAATCGGAATTAGAATTAGAATTAGATGAAAAGAATGTTTACCGCGGAAAAAAGAGACGCTTCTTCTCCAAATAGGCATTCAGTCCTTTCATGATGCTGTCCAGGAGGGTGTTTGAATCTTGGAGTTTCTCGAGCAAACCTTGCAGCGAGGTTGCTGGCAGAATCTACAATTACGAATCAGCACAAACAGTTTGTCTTTTAGATTTCTCAGAACAACGTGTCCATAAAGACGACTACCCACGACCTACCTTCGGGTCCTTAACACAGTGCCTCATGACCTCTTTCCAATTTTTGTCAACAGTTTGGAAAAGTCGTCCCTCTTCTGGAATCTGCTGCATGATGTCCTGAGAGGAGAAGATGGGCTCCAGGTAAAGCCACTGGGCCTGCACCTTCAGCCATTCATCGATGGTCTCTTGGATACGAAGTAGACGCTCCTCCCACAGCTGAGGTCCAAGAACAAAGGGTTAAATTGAGAATTCATTCAGTATGATTATGTGAAGAAACTCTCTAAAACTAACCTTGATCTCCTTTTCAAAAGGTTTGATGAAAGGTGAGCCTCTCATCGTCTGGGTCTTCACAATCTGGTCATCTAGCATGGTCTGGATCTCTTCCAAGGCGGTCAGGATGGACACGCCGGTCTCTCTGTAAGGTTGATAGTGGAAGGAGATACTGTCCCAAACGTGCACCATGGTTTGCAAAGCCTTCTCCAGGGAAAACTCCTGTCGAGACATACACATGGGACACATCGCATTCAGCACATCCATTAAGTATGAAGGGTGTAAACGCTGTAGAAGCCTTTTACTTTACTAGCAGCGGCGCTGATGGACTCAAACTCTTCCAGGTAAGGGGTCAGGTTCAGTTTGAGAACTTTGCGTAGCGTAGAACCAGAGTCGGGAGTGAGGTCATACGCCGCGACCTCTGACATCTGATCCCAGTGGCGAGCTCTGATGCCTGGATTACACAGGATGGACACTACAGGGATGTGGTCCTGTTGACACACACACACGCTGGTTCAACAAACAAGGCTTCCCTTAAGACTTTAAAGGAGATGACAGTTCCATACAGTACCTTGAACTGTTTGATCTGCTCCATTACAGTGGAGCACAGAAGGACTGTGGGGCTTTCCTGCTTCCTCGGATCGTCCTCACCGGGACGCCCCCTCATCGTCCCACCAACCTCTTGCTCGGCCTTGTTCTGCTTCTGTTGGAACAACTTGAGCATCTTGAAGATCTCCCTGAAGAACTCATCCAGTTTCACCTCCATGCTCTCGCCATCTAGGTCCTGGAAGGAACCGTCCATCCATCTACTCACACAGATAAGATGAGAGCTTATCAGGGGAAATGATCTTAACGAAGAGACGACAGCACATCGAAGCTGAAACCAGACCTGTCTTCTGTGCGCTGCCACTTCAGCACAAGTCCAAACAGCTTCTGATACGATTTGATCCGCTCTTTGATGACCTCCACCTCTGGGTAACACGTTTGCTCCCATTCGTAGAAGGCCTCTTCTTTGTTGATGAAGACGATCAACTTCTCAGTCTCCTGGAGGAGTTTCTGCACCGTTCTGACATCCGTTACGTACTGGCCACAAAGTGATGACAGGAATATTAGATTTCTATTTATAAATGATGTAATGATGATGTAATTGTATTGCCAGGAAACCATACTAAAATGAGGTTTTATGAAGTTTTTGTACAGTTTTGTACATCACTAATATAATTGAACTGACACTGACAAGGAATTTAAAGGCACTGAGAGATTGGGACTTAGATAAAGTGGGGTTAAGAGTTCCACTTGCTAAGCTCACAGGCTACCAGGCAGCTTGATATTGTGCAGACAAGTATGAGTGTTACTGATCTTCTTATCTTACTTTCAACAAGAAAACAAATGCATGGATTTCCCGAAATGCTGCAGCTATAATCTGAAAGTGTTCATGACAGCGTACCTGCTGGACCACATCCAGCTCAGAGTAATAGAGGAACTCCTCCGTCCTGCGTTCCAACTTCTTCAGCTCTCCCGTTAATCTTTCTCTTGCAGCGAGCAGATCCTGCTCACCTTTCCTCATGGCCTTCTGCATCACCTGGAAAATGACATGGCCGCCCAGAATCAGGTCATCCTTACAAAACAACCCTGGTATTCTCTTGTCGGCAGGCACCAGAGCGTTACCTCATCACTGAGTTCAAAGACACTGAGGATTCTGCTCGGCCAGAGAAAGACGGTTGTATTGAGCTCCAGATCCTCTGGCTCGATGGGGTGGACCTCCAGGAGGTAGAGCACTCTACGGTAGACTTCCTGTCAGAACGCAATGTGATAGAAGATGAGTGAAATCAACATGTGAGTGTAAGGAAGAAGCGATCAACAGATCATTCACCTTTATTCTGTCATTAAGTTCTGGGATAGCCTTCGTCTTGGTGAAATGAATGTGCTCGGTGATCTGAGCCATGTCCTCCGTGCTCTCTGGTACTTTCAGAACGTTCTCTCTGGCGGTTTCAAACTCAGAGCAGATCCTTTGAACAAACACAAAGAGGATTCAACACAGACAGTTGTTGTTAAAGATCCAGTGTGTAACACAAGGAAACACAACGGAAACACAAGGATTCATCTTTTTTTAGGTGATTGCAGCTTAAAGAAAACATACTTATGAATAGTACATTCCATTTCTGCCAATAAATCCCCTAAATGCTACGCGCTGTTCCTTTAAAGAATGCTACAAGAAGTGACTGACTGTAGATTTTGCTGTCGGTGGCTGGAGACCAGCTTCTTCAGAAGTATTTCAGCGTAGTGTGTGGCTTTGTTGGCGAGCCCCGTTTTCATCTCCTCACAGTCCAGATGGACCATCGAGAAGTGGGCTTTCGCTGGGAGGCTGGTAATCTCCTTTGACAGAACACGAAACTCCTCCACTTGCTTTAAGAAAACAAGTGATCACACATCGACTGTCATCAGCAAGAATAGGTCTATAACATATATGCAGCATGAATGAAACGTCATAAGTCAGTCACCTGAGTGTACTCATCAAAGGAGTGCTCTTCTTCCATGAACCTCTCCACTCTGAGCCGTGCCGCTCCGTTGACGAGCCAGTCGTAGTTGTCAACTGCAAAATAAAGCTCAACCCGTCAGCAATAAATGGAAATAAAATCAACGAGGTGATGAAAGCCAATTATAATAACTCTAAAACATTGTGATGTTGGGACTTTGAAGCTGTATTGACTCAGGACACTTAACACATTGAGCAGGACTAGAATACGCTCAAGATTTCCAGAGATGACTTCTGTTGTGATATGACACTATAAATAACATTGAATATAATTGAACCACCATAGTTTTGGAAATGTTTGTCAGGTTCCTCTAGATTCTTGCACACAGCGGACTTCACGGTGGCCCGAGCCTCAGCGAGGATGTGATCCGCCACCTTGGCATCCACAAACGAAGGTACGGCTTGTGCCAGCCACGATTGGACCGTCTGCACTCTCTGTCAAAATATATATATATATATATATATTTTTTTTTTTATATGAAGAATGTGCCATAAAGTGGTCATTTTTCCTTTAAATCGCTCTTACACATCAGCTCACCTGCAGTGTGTTTGTGATGGCGTTGAGCATCTCAAAAACAGCAGCTTCCAGATCTTGCACGGAGGGATAAATCTCCATCTTTTCATCGTCGAATGTCAGAGCCATACGAAAGACGGGCAAGCGCTGACGACTGCTTGGATCAAATAGACTGACAAACTCCTCTACACTTGTCTGAAGCAAGGACTTTAACTGGGAAGTGTCAAAAGAGAATGTGCAGTCAAGGAACGTACATACCAATAAAGCTACGGAATCCATACATTTCATTAAAAACATATAAATACTGGAGTGCTGCTTATATAAAAAACGTCGGGGATCAGATCTCATTGCAGCAGGCTATAAATGTACTTAATTACATAAAGTGAGGAGATTATATTTGACAATCTTCCTGGTTCAATTCAATTTACTCCATATGCAGCATTAAAAACACAAACATGTTACAGTTGTGTGTCTTAGTGGACTGCCTTGCTAAAATGATAGCATAGGACTGTATGACATAATTCATATATCCATTTACTGTTTTTGATTCGGCAATGAGTGAAACAACCACAATATAAACACCGTTAGATTGTTCAGCTCACCTGATTGGAGATGAGAGTGCACGCACAGTCATACAAGGAGTCCAGTTTGTCCTCTTTAACTCCCTTCAGTGTTCCTGTACTTGTTAACATGTGGATGACTTTGGGAAACCAGGTATTCATGAGACGATCTTCTGTCCTCTTACACTCCACGGCTATTTTGTTCCGTAGGCTCGTACAGTCTACGGGTCCTGAAGCACTGGGGCCAAAACGAAAAGAAACTCTCTGAGTGATCAGAATGTGCTTATTTTAGCGCCGCCTTGTGTTAATGTGTCTTTCCTTACCTGCATCCTGACAGATCAACCAGGACCAGTGGAGAAAATGTCATGTAGCCAACACCCAAGACAGTTTGCATTACCGGATGAACAATGTGCAAATTTGCTTTCATCATACTGCGGCTTCTGTTGAAGCTGTTACGCCTCGGTTGGGAGAAATCAAGAATTCTGCAAAAGATTGGAAAAGTAAAGGACTTTAAACACAGAACAACTGTTTGGTTATTTTAGGTAAATCATTTAGACACTCACTTTGGTTGGACAGCTGTCTGTCCATCTAAGAAAGGTCCTTCTGTCTGTGGATTCTTCACTATGGTGTCCCCTACAGGGAGTGAATATGGCACAGTGAGACATGCTTTAACAGGACGTCTACAAGGACTCAGATCAGAGCTGCCAATACCTCCATGCTTGACAATCACATCATGGAAGTCGTCTCTGACTTCCCTGCAGAGCTCCTGGAGGAGTGTGTTGGCCTCGGGCCCCTCTTTAAGTCTAGGTGAGACTCGGGCAACGATGGAGTCCAACCACTGCTGCTGGATTGGAGCGACCGGGCGCTTCTCTGCACACTGCTTCAGGAACATATGGTTCATCTGCAAATATCAAGTAAAAATGAGTGACAGGACTCTCTTCACATCAGGTTTCATTTAAAAAATGAATTAAAAACAACTCTTACCCTACGCTTCCGCTTCTCACTCATCATCTACAAAGGAATTATTTAAATATACCACATTATACTGTGCAATATTTGTATAAAAATGTGCATTTCAATGATGATTGTCATACAGAAGCTGGGAACTGTGGTTCTGGTGACTGGCTGCGTGCTGCTCGCCTCTCTTTGCTGTAGGACTCCATGGCTCTGGACACCCTGCAATCATTAAGTCAACACACTGTCACATTGCACTGACCCATTACCACTTAATGGTAAAGTGGCTCAGGCTGGATACTGGGGTCATTATCTCACAGCCGAGCTGACAACATACAGTATCTGACTGAGTTGCTGTCGTTGCACTGTACTCCTCCTGTGCCTCAGCAGCTCCTTTTGAGACGTCATCAGCTCCGCGATGCTCTCCTTTGCTGCGGCGAGCTGTTCCTCCTCCTTCCGGACCCGAGGGCCTTTAAGCGGGGGCAGGACTGGGAACTGTGCCCTGCCCCTCGCTCCTGTGTCGCTGAAAACTCCGGGAGGGCTGGCCATCTCTGGCGACTGAAAAATAACCGGAAGCAAACTTCACCTGTGTGGCTGTTATGCTAACTAGCGGCTAGCTAACGTTAGCTTATTTAGCAGTAGTAGCAACATCTCTAAAGCTGTTTAAACACTTTATAAACCTGTTTAAACCCTTTATAAACCTGTTTAAACCCGTTTAAACCTGTTCACCTGTTCGTTCATTGAATATCTTCTCGCTTTGGGTAGCTGGTTGATAGCTAATATAGTTTTTGCGACTCGCTTTATCCCGTGGACGAACTTAAAGTTAACAGCGTCGTCACCATAGAAACGGTACACATGGTAACCGTGGGGGAGGCGGGGCCTCTTGTTGCTGACATCTGGAGGTTTGTGGGACGGACCGGAAATACATGGATCCATGATAAAATAAAATAAAATAGAAATAAGTAAATAAATAAATAAAATAAAAATAAAATAAAGTATAATATAATATAACATAAAATAATATCATATCATATCATATAATGATGAAAATAGTTCACTAGTAGACAAACAAATATGTTATTAATATTCTGTATCATACTATGTTACACTGTCTATGTGGTGTGCCACTTTGCAATAGTTTTTTTTTTTATCAATTAAATATAAAACTTAGAGGAAAAATTAGAGAGGAACCATGACGAGCAGTATCATCCACATATAACAGACATGTCACATGAGTGCTTACATGAATTATCATCCTGTAAAATTAACTCTAATTGTATAATTTGCAAAGACCAAAGAGCATATATGTGGCCAAAGCCACAACAACAATGAAAAGTAATTCATTCAAAAACTGAATAATTTAAATTTAGTTGTGGGTTTTTAATACAAATCAAAAAATTAGGGGGCAAATTTGAATGATTATGGTTTGCATTTTATCAGCAGCCCGTCTGTGTGTAATGTTTATAATAATGGGAAACACATTACTTATACTCTCCCAAGCAACGTACAGTTTGGTCTATAGCTTAATCAAACCAGTAGAGGTCGCTTTAGCTCCTCTTATTTCAAGTGATTTCAGTCTAGAGCACACTGTTCGAGCTGCCGTGTAAAAGTGATGCAGGGCCGTTATAGAAAAATAAATACTCAAGAACAGATACCTAAAACGTCTACTTAAGTACAATACCGAAGTATTTGTTACATCGCTACTTCTCACCTCTGTTTTAAAACATATTGTATGGCTGTAATAAGCAGTGTTGAATATTCCTGCAATGTCTTTGTCTTACTGTGGGGGCAGCAGTCCGGCGTACTTCCCGTGTAGACTACCGGAAGTAGACGAGAGGAAGCAGAAGAAGAAGAAGAGGCTCTTCTCCGCTCGCTAGCTAGCTACTGCTGGGAAGTAGCGACAATATTTTCAGGTATTATGAGTTATATAACCGTGATACTTGTGTGTTACCGTAGATACACGGCGATAGACGACGTTTAAACAGATTAGCGTGTATTCCGGATGCCTGTATCCGATATAAATACACCGAAAAGGCGGTGTTGTCTTTGTTTTGATGTGCGTTGACGAAAGTCGGGCTTCAATGTTGTCTTTTTCACCGAAGGCCCAAACTGTTGTGATTCAGGATTTCCGGGATTCTGTTGTTGTCAAAACTGAAGAGCAAATTGCCAAAACCGTTATTACGCTGTGTAATAAACTACGAGTTCAGTATTGTGAGTTACGTAATTTATTTCCGTCAACTTAAAACATAACCTCTGTGTTTGCTCGTCCAGGATCATAATGAGTTATGCAGAGAAGCCGGAGGACATAACGAGGGAGGAGTGGATGGATAAACTGAATAACGTCCACATCCAGAGAGCTGATATGAACAGGCTTATTATGAACTATCTGGTGACAGGTGAAGTACCGATTTTTTATTTAAATTATCACTTAAAGGTTGTTTATTTACTGTGTAAATGTCAGTTATACTTTTTTTGACAAATGTTTTTACTGTCTTTTTTTTGATACAATACAAAGACACAAATCAATAGGCACATCAATAAGGCACTTGAAGAATTAAAAAATATGCAGATATAAGTGGTATATTGCTAGTTTGGTAACTAACTGTTACATCATGTTTCCATAAGAAAAGTAAAGAATAAAAACATTTTACAAGCATCCACATAGTTGTATCCTCACATACAAGTATTTCCTTAATACATATTGTGAACAATGAACAAAACAAAAAGTTAAATAAATAAATAAATAAAACAAAGCAAGAACAATAGACTACAAAGCTGTCATGAAATAATCCCCCTCCAAAAACTTTACAAATGTGTTATATTTCCCTTTAATAGCATTTGTAAGTTTTTCTAATGCAAGGCATTGCAGTAGCCCCTCAACCCAAATTCGCTTCACGCGGTGCTTTTAATGTGGAATGTGTGTGTGATGTCACCGTTTAACAGAGGGCTTCAAGGAGGCGGCGGAGAAGTTCAGGATGGAGTCTGGAATAGAGCCGAGCGTCGACTTGGATTCCCTAGATGAAAGAATCAAGATCAGGGAGATGATCCTGAAGGGGCAGATCCAGGACGCCATCGCACTGATTAACAGTCTGCACCCAGAACTGCTGGATACTAACCGTTACCTCTACTTCCACCTACAGGTCAAATAAAACAAAAGAACAAACCTCTTTCTACTGCCTGCCTTGCACTTGATGTGATGTTTCACTCCCGCCCCCCCTTTTTGTGATTGCAGCAACAGCATCTGATTGAGCTGATCCGTTTGCGGGAGACTGAAGCCGCCCTGGAGTTTGCCCAGTCTCAGTTAGCAGAGCAGGGGGAAGAGAGCCGAGAATGTCTGACCGAGATGGAGAGGACGCTGGCCCTGTTGGCATTCGACAACCCCGAGGAGTCACCTTTCGGGGATCTGCTTAACATGATGCAGAGACAAAAGGTACGTCGGAAGCTTGTAACCATGTCTGCCTGTGATCCGCTGGTAACTACTGAAAGTGTACAAGACAATAACGTGAGTATGTCTTTTGTTTTCAGGTGTGGAGCGAAGTGAACCAGTGTGTGCTAGACTATGAAAACAGAGAGTCGACACCCAAGCTGGCCAAGCTCCTGAAGCTACTGCTGTGGGCTCAAAATGAACTCGACCAAAAGAAAGTGAAGTATCCCAAAATGACAGACCTCAGCAAGGGAACCATTGAAGACCCAAAATAAAGGACCCCCTCATCCCCCCCAGTGAAATATACACACCGCATCATTACAAAATGGACACATTTCCTTTATCTATTTATACCCCAACAAACTGACTCATAGAGAGTACAACCTTTTCTTTTTTTGTAAGGGTTGCTTTTTGATACTTTAATAACTTAGAATGTGCAAACTGGATTGATGGCATTTTAAAATGACTTCTCACACTAAAGTAATGTGCAGACCATTATTTTACTTGGTATTATAATTTACATATGTGTTTATGTATAATTAGTATATTTCAGTTACACTAGTTTTTCTGTCTGTTGGCAGGGAAAGTTGTTGGCATCGGAGGGTGTGAATAAAGCCTAAATTAGGCTGTCACTTTCTGTGTGTGACCAGTTTGGTGTTCAGGGAAAATGGTTGGCTCAGTGTGCACCGCCTTGAAGAAACACGAACTTTGACCTTACATCCAAAACATACACATTTCAGCTAGTAGTTTTTAGCTCGTACTGTAGGTGACGGCACCAGCCAAAGCAAGATACTTGGGATCCTTCGAACTACTGTGACTTTGAAAGTTAAACTTTAGCTTAAGATTCGTGCTGCGTTATTGCTTGAGACATTATAAAAAAAGATGCAACCAGACGAGAACAAAGAAAAGAGAAGCCGAGCATCGTGCTAGAAGTGAATCGGGACATGGCGAAGGTCCCTGGAATGCTTCAAACTTTGCAGCGTACCGTGCAAGCTTAAAGGCAGCCTCATTATAAAATATCACTGATGATATTAAAAGATGTGAACGGAAAAATCTGTGTCCAGAGACATGGAGACACTTTTACAGATGGAATATTTACATATATGGTATACGTAGATATTTTGCAAAAAAAAAAAAAAAAAAATTGATGTGCTTTTTTTGCTGGGATGTTATTTTGCAATAAAAGTGGATTTTTAAAGTCATAAAGGACTTGGAAGTTTGTTTTTAATTCTGGAAAAGAAAGTGGTACAGCAGCAGAGGAGGTACTTTAATTATGTTAACTAGAGTACTTCCATTTTATGGTATTTATGCTACGTTTGAGAGGGAAATTCAGTCACTAGTCAGATGAAGGTTTTTCACGAAACACAATCTATAATAATTGATGCAATAGATTAAACTACCTCATTACTTAAGTAGTTATAATAAGCTCAACTTTGATCAGCTACAATAATACTAATATTACAATAATCCAATAATATGTATATTACTGGATGCAGAATGGTAGAGGAAATATTCAGATCTTCCTTAAGTGGCATTACTGCTTTATAAAAGTACTCCATTGTTCCTGTGAGAGTTGTGTTATGATGGATTCAGGGAGCTTTTATCGTCCTTGTGCAACACAGCGATGCACAACATAAGTGCATTTGTAGCTCCTTTTTAACAATAATTACATGAGGATGAATGCAAACTGCCCTGGTCTAAAGTCCTGGTCCAGCCCCACCACCTCCAGACTGCAGGTGGGAGTCGGGTCTGGGTCTGCACGACTGACAAGCATTAAGAATAATAATATAGAAACAACCACTGTTTCAGGCAAAACGTTTGATAACTCCCAAGTTAAATATCTGAGTGTTAGTACATCTATTATACTAATATTCATCATGGGAGTCCTTCCTCCACCAACACCATCCGGGGGGCAAGTGAGCAGCTAAAAAAAAAAGTTCTGCAGAATGCAGATTCTTATATAACTGTTAAAAAGTCCTGGACCAGACGGTGCGTTTAAAAACAAACATGCGCAATACCTCCCCCCCTCCCCCCTCCTCCCCTCCCTGCACAGCAGCTCCTCAGCACGGTCACCATCACGTCTCCATCCGGAAAAGGACGTGGGGGTCAGGTGGAGGAGAGAGCACATCCTGGTGCTCCAACGATGCTCCCATAGACACCACTGGGGTTTCTCTATTTGCACCGTCACGATTGAAGAGAGGGAGAGAGAGAGAGAGCGGGGACCGGAGGCAGATGGCGGTTTTTTTTTATTTTTGATGACTTGATTTGAATCGGCCGAATTGACAGTTGTAAGCGGTTTGGACTAACAGACTACAGAAACTAACAGAAAGCCCTTCCAGATTAACCCCTACCGAGCAGAAGAAGAACTGCGTGGCCGGCGGAGGGAGGCTGGTAGAGCGAGAGAAAAAAACTGACACGTGGATTACTCCTCCTCGGGCATCGGGAGCAACACACTCCCTCCCCGGATCAGTTCCGCGACCATCGGCCCCGCGTTTCCCCGTCAGACCAGCAGGTTATGGAGTTGGAGATATGATTGGAAAACATACTTTATGAGAAGGTTTTTGATTTTGTTTACTTTTTGAAAGTAAAACAAAAAAAGAAGAAGAAAAAAAGAAGAAGGGGGGAGGAGGAAGGAGGGCTGCTGTTAAACTCGCGTTGAATGGCAGTTATTCAAAAATATGGCAAGAAATATGATCCAGATGTGGTCTGTCACAAGGAGAGCCACCCGTCCGAGAAGGTCGGCGCTGCCGCCGGGAGTCAGAAGAAGTGGCCCGAACACAACGCCAACTGGCCGAGGTAACGTTTACGTGTCCTCTAACGTTACTAACGCGTTAGCTAACGTTTCTCAACATGCTAGCACATCATTTCCCTTCACAAGTGTGCGTGACGTGAATCGGCAGCGGTGCTTTTCTTTGTGTCCGTGTTTACGTGAAAACATGACACGTATGAAGATGACGTTTACCGCTAAAGGAGGAAGTCAACTATTAAACCGCGCTTCCTCAATGGAAAGTGAATCATTAAATGTGTTGGGCGTCATCATCTGCCTTTATTTAGTCTACAACCCCTTCTAGAACCGTATCTAAAACCCTTAAAACTTCTACCTGGCGAACACAGACCCCTCAGTCATCAGGGTGGGTTCTCCCTGATGGGGTGGGGGTTCTACTTCTTCTGTTTTCAATGGTTCTTTGTAACACTGAGGGGTTCTGTTAGGAATCATTTCTGGACGACAGAGTTCTCCAAGTGTTGTTGAACACCCGGGTGTTGAGAAATCCTCACAGTCCACAACCCCGCTGTTTGGGTTCAGGTTGAGTCCCGTGGTTTAAGAGAGCTGGGCTCAAGATGAAACCCACAGAATAGCTAAAGGTTTCGTGGTAGAACCCCCCGGTTGGGTTCCAGATAAAGCGCACAGAATCGAAAAAAGTGTTGTAGTCAGAACCTCATTTGGCTCGGTTCTAGATTAAACCCTTGGGTTCTCAGTAGATTCCTCTCTTGAGCTGTTCCTGTAAGCACCCACAGAAGGGGGAAAGGTTCTTGACAGAACCCCAGGAGTGAGAGAGTTCTGGGTGAAACTATTACACCATTGTCTGGAGCCTCTCATGGGGGTTCTGTGTGGAACCTTTCACAGATTGTTTGAGGAGAAACCCTTTATGTTCGATTCTAGGTAGAACCTCCTTAAAGGGTTCCAGTTGGAACTTTATGAAGACCAGATTCCTCATATACATACAAGTGCATGAAATCTGACCGTTCTGTCTCGCTAAAAGACACGTTGACCTTTAAAAAAGTCGAAGCTGGGGATCAAAGTGCCAACCTTGTAGTTAAAGGGAACCTGCTTTCGTCACGATGATACTACAGGAACCAGCTGACGGTTCTGGTTAGCACCTTTTATTTCTAAGAGTGTAGAAGCCACTCTGACTCACAGCTACTTAGAGTACACATTTGGGACAGTCTGCCCTCCCCCAGTTAGATAACGCTTCCCCTGTCCAGTGGTCTTTAAGTCCAAAGTTTGTCCCCCTAACAACGTTGTTCGATCCCCTCTGCAGGCCCGTGGCGAGGGTGTGGACGGCGGTGCTGCTGCTCGGGACGTGCCTCCTCTACTGTGCCCGCGTGGCGATGCCCATCTGCGCCGTCAGCATGGCGGAGCAGTTCCACTGGAGCAAGAGGGAGTCCGGCATGGTGCTGGGCAGCTTCTTCTGGGGCTACTGCTTCACCCAGGTGTTCGGGGGCTACGTGAGCGACCGGTGGGTATCGACAGATGTGTTATGAATGATCCTGAATGCTTCCTGGTAATCAAGTCATATTTGCCTGCTAACGCCACAAGCACTGACGCAAACGGCCCATTTGGTGTTTGCTCACGCGATGAATTAAGCTGGATGTTGTTTTCTCCAGAAGGCTCACAGCGTCATTCTAAACTGGTATCATTAACCAACGTCAACAGTGATGTCATCTTTATGAAGCATCCACAGTGCCCGATGTTACTTGTGTGACAAAGAAAAGAGATCAAACCTTTAGCTGATAGAAGCAGCTCTCCTAACAGGCAGGTGTTATGTTCGGTGTCCACAGTGTCGGGGGTGAGAAGGTCCTCCTGCTGTCTGCGGCGGCCTGGGGCTCCATGACGGCCTTCACCCCCATCCTGGCCCACTTCTGCTCCCAGCCGATCCTCTCCATGACCCTGGCCCGCTTCCTCATGGGCCTGCTGCAAGGTTAGATGAGCACCATTATAACATAATCCAAGGCATAATTATCAGTCGTAATCGGGTAACTTTTGGGTACCTTTTAATGCTTTTTTTGATATTAGGACACAAACAACACTAGCAGATATCATCATAAAACTTTCCCAGTTGATTCATTTCACAGTTGTTTGTATTATAGTTTTCTAAAGTCTTATGTTTGGAAAAGCAAAAAGGTTTTGTGGTAGAACCCCCCTGAGTGGGTTCTAGATGAATCTCCCACAGGTGGTGGACAGAACCTCCAGAGAGGTTCCCTAGGATTCTCCATAGAACACCCCACGTTGGATTCTAGTTGATTCCCGTGGAATAGAACAAGGGTTATTGGTAGAACCCCCAGAATAAATGAAACCCTTGGAAACCCTAGTTGTGCTCTAGATGCAACCCACAGAATAGCAAAAAGGTTTTGTGGTAGAACCATCTTGCTTGGGTTCTAGATGAAACCCTTGTAATACAAAAGAGTTCTTGATAGAACCCCCTTGGTTGGGTTCCAGATAAAACCCAAGGAATCGGAAAAGGGTTTCCATCTAGAACCCCCTGGGTGGGTTCTAGAAGAATCTCTTGGACTGTTCCTGTAAGCACCCATAGAAGGCGGAACGGTTCTGGACAGAACCCCCCACAGAGGGTTCTGGGTGAAAATGTTACACCACAGGAGGATTGTCTGTAGAACCTCTCACAAGGGGTTCTCACATCATAAAACTTCCCCAGTTGATTACGTACATAATTATTTGTATTAGAATTTTTCTCAAATGTTATGTTTAGAATATCAAAAAGGTTTTGTGGTAGAACACACCTGGTTGGGTTCCAAGGAGAAATCTACATACGCATCTAGACAAAGTAGTAAAATAAACACCACATGTGTGTTTTGGATGCCTTTAATCTCTTGAAGTGCCTCAGCTGGTTGTGTTTCGTGTCGGCCTGCAGGCGTTCATTACCCTTCTCTGGCCAGCCTGTGCTCCCAGAAGGTGGTGGAAGGCGAGCGAGGGTTCCTCATGAGCACCGTGGGCAGCGGTTCCTACCTCGGGTGAGTCGGCCGTCCAAAGGCTTCTTTTATCCTAGAACGTCACCCAGCCGTCCTTCTTACAAAGTATGTTCTGCCGCGTTCGATTGGGACGTACTACCTCGTCGTAACACTGTGGGTTAAATAGTATGTTGCATTGGAACAAACACTCTGAACCAAATGCATTCTGGGTAAAAGCCACAGCAGCAAAAGGGCGGAGACTTTACAGGAAATCACAGAAATAGCTACATCCTGTTAGAGCCCACTACCTGTAGTTTTATTGGCCCTGTTTAGATAGTTTGTAGTTCTATTTATATGTGAAACACCTTGTAAGTGTTTAGTGATCAATACTCTTATATTATTCATATTATCAACCACACAAGTTTGTCAACAGTTTGATATTAGTTTGTACTCAAACGTAAGGCCAATCAGCTCAGTGATGAGGAGACAGCCAGGTGTTTTTTCCCATCATGCCCTTGGTCTCGGAATCACTGGAACCAATCAGATGCGAATCTAGAAGGCCTAATCATGATCCCTGGAGCCTCGTTCCATATAGATTCCACACAATACTCATTTTCTTTGATCTATATACAGGTATGTATTTTTTTAAAATCTTGTTCCCAGCACTCTGGTGATCGGAGGGGCCGGCTCCCTCATGTTGGACCTGTATGGCTGGCAGAGCGTGTTCTACGTGTCCGGCCTCCTCTCGGTCCTGTGGGCCTACTGCATGTGGAAGTATCTGCTCAAAGGAGAAGGCAAGATGGGGCTTTAAATGCACGGTGGTCTGCAGCGTCGGAGCACGCTGGTTTGCTCACGTGCTGGTGTTCATGTGCGTTTGCAGGGCCCATCATCACCCTGGAGTCCCTGGGAAGTGGCTCCGCCCAGAACAAACTGTCAAAGAGGCATTGGCTGCGGCTCCTCAGACAACCTTCAGTCTGGTGAGATAACGATACCAGAAGAGTGTGTGTGTGTGTGTGTGTGTGTGTCTATTGAGATTAAGAAGAATCATCTAAGAGGAGGAGGTGCAGAATAGTGTATTTCAGTCATGACAGATCATAGCTTAGTGAGAAATACAACCCTTTCTGCAGACTAAGAACCAGGTTTTATATGGACCAGATTCAGGTCTCTCATGTTGAGTTCTTCCATGTCCTTCCAGTCTCTTCCTGTGGACTAGATATGTGTATACACTGTCATGCAAATTATATAATCCTATTTAAATTATACCACCTAGATCGTAGCCTTTTTCTGCGTTGAACCATGTTCATAAAATAAATTCCTTGTATGTAAGACTGTAAGTTACAGTTAGTTTTTGTGTTCTTAGACAGTTGGTTTTATGACATGTTGTGTTTAATCTTGTTCTTATTTTGTTGACATATAAGAGTCAATGTTGTACGTGTTTGAATATGCAAATCATTCATTATCTAATGGTTACTTTAGGAGATATCGACGAGATCAAATAGACCAAGTTGTTAAAAAAACACCTACATTAGTTTTTTTTCTATCCACTAGTCTGACAGAAGAGCTAAATAACCCAAAATGTCAACATGGACGAGTGCATGAGAAACATCAGCATGAGTAATCTAACATCCATGCACTTATCCTGTCTGTCTTTCTCCGGTTCCGATCAGTGCTGTGATCGTGACGCACCTCTGCACAGCGAGCACCTTCTTCACCCTTCTGTCATGGCTGCCGACCTTCTTTAAAGACACTTTCCCCGACGCCAAGGTAACCAGGCGACCTTCTGACCTCACATCCCAGATAATAGGAATGATTTTTTGATTTGACATGCTGGTGGGCTAACATTAAAAAGTCAGGGAATTATCCACGTCATTGGGATGCTTCCTCTGGGGACCATGCACATCGGATATCATAGCAATCAATGGGGTAAAGAAGAAGATTAAAGAATGACAGAAAGAGAATGTTCCCATGTCATCTCCGTGGACCTTCACACTGAAGTGTTCCCTGCTGATTCCGGTCACGTTGGTTCACACCAGAACATGTTGTCTCTCCAGGGTTGGGTGTTCAACGTGATCCCCTGGCTGGTGGCCATCCCCTCCTCCCTGTTCAGTGGCTGCCTGTCCGACCACCTCATCAGTCAAGGTGGGGCAACGGTCCAACAGAATAAGAGTTTTATTTGAAGGATAAAGCAGCTGAATGATTGTGTTTTCTCTCTGTTGACCCCTACAGGCTTCGATACAGCCTCAGTGAGGAAGTTGATGCAGGTAAAATATCTGAAATGGACTCATTGTTCTGTGTGTTATCTGTTTATTGGTATGCATATGCAATATTTTCATTTGCATGTTTTGTGTGTGTGTGTGTGTTAGTTTTTCTCCATGGGTGTGTCCAGTGTGTTCACCCTGCTCCTGTGTGGTAAAACCACCTTCCCCTGGGCCGTAGCCTTCGTGTCTGCCACCATGGGCCTCAGCACCTTCAGTCACAGGTACCGGCACCCATCGTCCAACCACGCTTTAACCTCTGCTCCCAGAAAATGTCCACAATGTGCCAAAATAAAACATGTGCAATCGCAATACCAAGTAAGGGTGAGTCACCACAGACAATGGCGAAACACAACCACAAGTATGAGGAAGCATCGGCGTTGTGACGTGGTTGTTTTTGTTGTTTCAGTTTATCATTTCATCATTTTCTCTTTTTTTTTTCTTCTTCTAAAGTTATACTTCTATTAACTAAAATATGTCTCCAACTGTTGGGCAGGACAAATGTAGATTTTACTTCTATTTGTATTTTTACTCCCTAAAGAAATAATAAAAAAATAATAATAATAATAATTCATGTTTCCAGCACTGAAATACAATATATCCCAAAAGAATATATAGATGATCATATCTTCTGACAATAATTTCAATTTATCACAATTAATTTCTTATTTTGATCAGCCTACGTTTTACTTCTAATTCTCTTTGAACTTAATTCTAACTCTTTGAGCGATGCAAAAAGAAAAAAAAAGATGACTTGTTGGCTAATTACACATATTTCTTTTACAGCGGTGTGTCTGTAAACGTCCAAGATCTCGCTCCTTCTTGTGCTGGAGCTTTATTCGGTAAGTTTAAAAATAAATAAAAAAATCCCCCAAATTCTGAAAACTTCTCATGAAATGATAATGCATACCAAATATTTCAGATGATCAGATGAAACTTTAATTTTAATTTGACACGTGTGTGTGCATTTCTTTTCCAGGTGTCATGAATACATTCGGTGCTTTCTTAGGTGAGTGTGTGTGTGTGTGTGTGTGTGTGTGTGTGTGTGTGTGTGTCTCCTGTCACTCACGCCGGCTCCTATGTGTCATGCATATTTCATCAAGGGAGCATGATGGAGTTTGTGTCAGATGAATAATACAGAGGATGACAGTCGTCCTGTGAGGGAAGTGTAACGGACTGTTTCCTCTGTGGGAAAAAATCACATGGAATGCATTTGTGTGCTTTTGTTTAAAAAATAGTGATGATATGCTATTAATGGTGCTTCTGTGTGTGTGTTGCCATGCAGGCGTTCTCCTGGTGTATTTCTCGGGGTATCTCATTGAGGCCACGGGCTCCTGGGCGACTGTGTTCGCCCTCATCACCACGGTCAACCTGCTGGGCCTCTGCACCTTCCTGGCCTTCGCCGAGGCCCGCCGGGTCGACATCGACACGAGCAAGGTCCGCCACCACATCCACATCTAAGTCCTCAGCCGTCAGAGAGGACCGGCGTGCTATACCACCCGCCTGGTCAAACCAGCAGCTAGGACATTGTCCACAGCGGGGGGACCGAGTGGCACACGGACAAAGCCCACATACGAAACCCTGGAGTCCGGTCGAGGAAGTACCGCAAGAGTTACTGAAAAGCACACGGCAGAGCCGGCACACTGTCACTGAGAAAAACCTTGTGGAGCTAAAGCATAAAATCCTAGAAACATACGGGCGTGTTGGAGGATACTCATCAGTTCAGGGTGGCCTTCACTACCTCCACATCTCAGCTGGGGCAGCGCGTGGTGGTTACGGGTGCTACATTCGATAATCGGAGAATAAATGTAGCAGCGAACATCTCTTAGCTGTGTAAAAGATGTCTCCCTGAGCAGAGAAAGAAGTCCCTCTGTGTGCGTTGTTATCAGACATAACGATGTAGCGCCCACCGTCCATTTCCCCCCTCAGGTAAAACGCTTTTAGCCGCGTCAGCACCGTAGCCGTCATCTGCGTTGTTAGCACCGTTAGCTGCAAACCCCCCCGGCTCAGCCGTCACCATATTAAGGCGATCTCACGTTTAGCACCTTTAAGTGGTTTGTTGTTTGTGTTACTTGTGTCGTGGAAGTTGTTGTCCACGTCTTGTCATACGTGGCGGTGATGGATGACAGACAGGTGGTGTGTGTGATGTCACCTGGCGGGGGGAGGGGGGGTCCAGACCCTCGTAGCACCTGAAGGCTTTTATTAGAACGCTGAGTGACACCTCATTACCAGGCCGCTAATTACTTGGCAGGCGCTCTAATGTCCTGTACGATTTACTTTCTATAGTCCCCGTCTCCATGGTTACGAGCTCCTTCTTATCATCACAGTCGGTGTGGGGGGTCATGGGAAGTGCGATCTCCTCTCGTCTAAAAGAATATGTATCTAAAAGTAGGAAGACCAAGTTAATTCATGATTTTCTTTCTATGTGATTGCATGTAAACAAATACCTCACTTAATTCTTTTTGATTTCCTATATTTTTATATTTTTTTTATTTCAAGAGTTTATTAAGTTAGATAACAGGAAAAATAAATATATTCAGTAAGAAAATCTTGTGTGAATAATCCTAAGGGATCTTTCTGTGAGAGTAGTTTCACTTTGGTGGAAAGAAACTTAAATGTACTCGTTTCGGTGAGGACTGGATTCCAACTTTTTTGCGTTAAAAAATCAAATAAAAAATTCGCACCTAACATCACTGTAACCTAAGAGGTAGACAGGAAGTGACATCAGTATCTGAGAAGGTGATGGAGGTGAAGTGGGACCTTTGGAGTTTGTCGTGGTTTCTAGTCTCGCACAATGTCGGTCACCAACATGGCCGTTAGCTTAGCTTAGCTTGCTAGCTAGCTAACTTAGCTACATTCACAGATGTAACGTTATCTCAATATCTAACGTTACAACACAAATGCAGCTTCAGGGAAATACGTCAGTTTCACGACTTTTTGGTCGTCTTTCTAATTACGTATTTTCTTTTCTTCAGCAGTTGTACAACAAACTGCGTCTTTATTAATGTGTTAAAATTATCTTTGAAATTGACAAACAATCATATGTGTAGTTCATGGCAGAATTTAAACAAAATTATTTCTCTCGCCGTTGACGAGCGTACGTATTTATTCCAAAATAAGGACCTGTGGCGGTCCAGTGGAAGGGGCGGGGCTTAGGACAAAGCCTATGCACGTGTCACGGTGATGTCGGAGGAAGTGTCTGTCTGTCTCGTTGGGGAAAATTTAATTATTTTGTCTGTGTTACACACTGATGCTGTGAATGTTTGCGGGAAAGGCCGAAACTGGAGAACACGCACGACGATTTTACTGCAAAAATATGTAGCTAGCTGCGTAGCTCGGGGCTCGATGTGGTCGTTTGTAGCGTTCACAACACGTTTGAAAGATTTTCATCCTCAGTCTAGATGCTCACGTGACACGCCTACTTTTTGAAATCTATGCATTTATTATTTTGTGCCTGATTTAAGCCGTGACAGGACTTTAAGATCTGCTTACACTTCATTTAATGATTTTCATGCATCGCTACATTGTTGCCTTATTTGTAGGAGTTTTGTTGCTTCTTCTGTGACTCGTTATTATAATTCGCATACTTGGATGTTTTAATACGTGGAAGGGTATCCTTTGGCTGAATATTTCGTCAGTTTAGTCACATTTTGTTATTCGTTAAATGCACATTATAACATTTCTAGGTCATTGTTGATAAAAAATGTGGGCATAAGAAATTATTTTGATGTAGTCAAACCCTTGCTCTATTTATTAGAGATATAATATATATTTCTGCATATCACACATCTTTAGATTGCTTGTGTGTGTGTTATTAAAGACAATTTTACTGACTATTAAGAATAATTTATTTTGATATCTGATCTGAAACCTGATACCAACTGACTGATTGTGAAGCACCTGTATTCAGTTGTGACGTGATCATACACAAAGTGTATGCCGAGACCTTTCAGATACAAAATGTACGTATGTATTTATAAGTAGGTTAAACATTTTTTTGTGATTTAGTCGCCTTTCCATATGTTCGTTATTTACAGCTGCTTTCATTGCTTGTCTGTTACTGAATAATGCAAAATGTAATAGATCATAACTGGCGACATATCTAACGTAAAATCCCTTCTTTGATAACATGTAAGATATGTATTATAGGAAGAATACATTGCTGCAAGAAAATGCAGTATTCTAATGCTTTTCAGATAAAGTTGTATTTAAAAGCATATATTAACTTTGAATAAAAATCTATTTTGTCAGCACTGGTGAGTTGTTTCAGTGTGCAGCATTATCCGCCTGTTAGGCCACAAGGGGGCAGCACAGTACCGATAATGTGGAGAGGACACACACTGATTACTGTCTCTATGTGGGAACTCTACAGGCAAAAACATGGTCTTCTTTCTGACTCGTGGAAAGAAAACACCCAAAACACACATTTCGGTGTTTATTTCACTACTTTGTCTCTTTGTAGATTTCTAAATTCACCCAAAGTGACCATTAAACAATGCCTCATTTGCATATTTAAACACAACACTTCAGAAAACTTGTAATAGAAAAAAGATTTGTCTAAATGTATGTAATCAACCGGGGAAGTTTCATGATATCTATTCCTCTTTTTTTTTTTTTACCCTACTCTCATCTTTAATGTTTTTTCTCACTTTGAGCCAAAAAATATTCACTTCAGCTTTCCCGGATTCATTAATATTTTATGCCTGAACACAAATTCACCCAAAATTTGAGTGGCTGTTAACAGTTTTTTTTACCCCCCCCCCCCCCCCCACACACACACACACACAAAAAAACCTTTGACTCTTAATATGCCAACAAAATGAAAGAAGAATTTTCAACCTGGCTTCATGTTCAGATTTAAATAAGATAAAGCATAATTTGCATATTTAAACACCCATTTTCTTGTAACAAAAATCATATCAATGTTAGTAATCAACTTTAAGTATCATGGTGATATGTATTAGTTATTAATTTCCCCTGAAAGTTTTCATCGAGATACCTTCTGTAATTTCATACAGGTGAACAATGACCCTTTTCCATCATGAAGCTGTGACCCCTGACAACCCAGCATTGTGGATCAGCTGCTGGACCTGGGTCTGGTGCAGGTCTGCCCTCACATGCGGGCCCAGAATCCCTGAGTCCGGACTGCAGCGGGACGTATGTGGCGGCACCATATGGCAGGATGCTGTGTGCCATGTTGGCTAGCTGGCACTGCCCACGTGTGAACGGCCAGACGCTAGTCAACCCAACCCACTCCTTCTCATGGGACCCGAACGGCTCAGGTTGCCATGGAGACGGGTGGCTTGTGGCTGCCGTGAGGCGATGAAAAGGAAAAAGGGAGGGATGGAGGGACGGAGGGGGGGTTACAAGTGAGTGAAAGTAACAAGTCAGATAGAAGTCAGAGTGGAGTTTGTCTTTTTTTCATGAATAGTTCACAGAAAAACAGCCGCGGTGCTAAAAGAGGTGGACGGTCACTTATTATTGGAGTGCTCTCAATGACAGAAAGCGGTGTTGTAAAAGCAGACATAATCATGATGAGTGGCCCACTATTTAATTAGCAGAGATGAAACACGGCGAGGGTGAAGTGTGGAGGAGATATAAACCCTCCCCCAACTTTTGTCGGCTTGTAAGAGGAACCCAGTAAAGGCAACCCCCCCATCAGAGAGCCAGAGATACATGTAAATGAAATAGCCCCATTAATTAGTAATTAACATCAAGTTAATGACATTTCGCTGTGTCGCCATCTCGTCCCGTGTCCTTCCTCTGTCTCCCTGATCTGCATGCTAATTAGTGCGACGGCTAAACTGCCATATAGGGGCTAGCTAATAATATAGAGGCCTTGTTTAAGACTGGTCATTGTGTGGGAAGGATTAATGACTTTGTAGTGGTGGAATCGGAGGCTTCCTAAGTCTGCTACTCCTTAGAGGGCTCCATATCGAGGGCCCATTCACAGCTTTTATGTGCTAATTGCGTTGCGGCTATTAGCCTAATGTCGGATTATCCCCCATGACTTGGAACTACTTTTAACCATTCTCCTAGTTTAAAAAAAAGATATATATATATCTCCAATAATTATATCTGTCAAGTGAGCATTAAATGGTTTTCCGATATATCTAATTATTTCAGTGTCTTGCGTGGTTTGATTGAGCGCCCTGCGGTGGAGGCTAGCTTTTATTTCCGGTTCTCTGTGAAGCGAGATGAAGCATGAAGTTAACGCTCTGTACACGCCTTCTGGAACACGAGAACGCCGTCTCCACGACGACACCTTGACGTCCTGCGACGCCGTGAATCTGGATTTAATGAATTCCTCTTGTTCCTCATCGTCGTCTCTTCTCTCGTTTCCCCCTCTACTCCTTTCTTGCCAAACTCTGTTCTGATACACAATTGACCCCTTTAAAGCGATCTCCTGAGCCCGAACACACACACACACACACACACACACACACACACACACTACCAAATATGTTGATTTCTGTCAATTAAAGCCCATCAGCTGTTTGCCTCCTGCTAGACATATGGCCTGTGTTAAATCTAAAGAGCAAATGGAGCCACTATTGAGAGGGGGCATCGTTTTAATGGAACCCTGAGGGACGAGACCCACACCTGCGCAATAACAACATTAAATCATGCTCAACCCGCTGGCCAGATGAGGACGGTGTGTGTGTGTGTGTGTGTGTGTGTGTGTGTGTGTGTGTGTACGTTGGTTTCCCTGGGTTATGAGGACACCTCAATGGGAGACGTGCCTACTTCGTGAGGACATCAAAGACTTGTGAGGACAAAGAGTCCTGACAACCGGAGAAGTTCCAGCCTGTGTGTGTGTGTGTGTTTGTGTGTGTGTGTGTGTGTGTTTGCTCTAGGCTCCGCGGGTATGTTTGGTTTGAATCCCTCTTCACGGTGTTTGTTTTCTGGTTCCAGAGCTTCACCAGGAGAGGGGCAGCTTCGGCTGCTTTTTTTTTTTTTAGCCTTGAAAATGAAAATGTGTTATTATATAAGCCAGAAAAACGAAGACACAACGTCTCTCCCCCCCGCAGACAAGAGTGAGAGTCTCAATCGTTGTTATATTTTTGCCAAATGAAAGGTCACAGAGTTCACAGGTCGTGAGTCAGAAACGGAAACAAACGACTGAACAAATGTGTGGAAATATCATTTCAGAATACAATATGGTGCTCAGCCGTTGGCAGGGAGCATCAGATGCTGAGTTTTAAATAAGAAAACAAATTAAATTGCTGTGTAAATGTAGCAAATCTTCTTTCCATAAAAAGTTAAGCTATATTTAAACGTGAATGCTTCTTTATTGTTGTTATTTTCAGTGGAGTTGGAACCAACGATTATTGTCATTATTGCTCAATCTGCTCGATTAACTGTCCGCTTATAAAAATGTCAGAAATGAGGAAACATTCAAAACGAGTCGGTTTCTCTCACATTTATCTGTTTATCGACTTATTGCTGAATCAAATCATCATTTTGGCTGTAAAGTAGATTGAATGCTTAAAGAACATGATGATTGTTCAGGAATAAAACTTGTATTTGATGTAATATAGTAAGATCCTTGAAAGAAAATGTATTTGCTTGGACAAACAATTATAACCCTTTTTGTTAATAATCTGGTGAGAAATCAATGTGAACCTTGAAAAATGTGCTTTCCCAGAATGCAATGTGATGCCTTCAAATTTGCTTGTTTTGTTTGAGCAACGGTCCAAAATGTTGGGATGATATAAACCGATCGATTAATGGATTAATGGACTAATCAATGCAGCTGTATGCAGATCTGCTGTCCTTCCCCACAGACTCAGTCGCCAAGGTTACGGGAGACAAATGATCTATGAGTGAGCTGATGAACTGTTGTTAAAAAGCTCTGATTGCTTATTATTTTCCGCTCCTAATAATCTGCAGCATTCTGTTTGTGCATGCACACGAGGAGGTTAAACACCCCTCCTCCCCCCTCCTCCCCCTCCTCCCCCCTCGGCACCCCTTCCACTCATCTGTTCCAGCTCCCTCCCCGGCTTCACATCTCCAACGCCACACCAGATCTCCCCCCTTTTTCCCCCTGCTTGCTCTTTACTAAAGTTTGGCTGTCAATCAGCAGTGGCCTCGGGCAACAGGCACTGATGAAAAGACCCCTGAGACAAGGAGACCCAAATTAGATTTCAATAAGGATGTTGAATATTCATATCGGGGAAACATCTAAAGGTAAACGCTTTTTGATCTCCGCGCACAAATATCACTTGTGTGCATTTCCCAGGTCGCGGCGCTCTGGTTCTACAGTGTTTTCTCCCCCAGCCTGGTCCAGGCCAGGGCCCCGGCTCCGCCTGCTCCTCCTGGGGGGAGGGGGGGGGGGTAATGATGGTGGGCTACAAAGGACAAAAAGAGCCATAATGAATGTTTATACTAAAGGGACCCAATAGAAAGGGCATCCGTACTAAGTATTCAGTAATTAGTATTTAGCAGAAGTTGATCGCCGAGTGCACGCATTCAAACAACACACACACACACACACACACACACACACACACACACACACACACACACACTGAGGTGGAATCACTCGCTGTGTAACTTTAGACAGGGGAACCTCCCCCGACAGCAGCAGTCAAAACACAGCTCCATTGCTGCTGTCAACATGTTTACTTTATTTTTATAATTGACTCCACTTTGGATCTTTTCTCCTCCAAAAAACGTCAACACAATCCACAAGGTGGCCGTTTGTTTTTCCGAGGCGTACCTGTGTGCTCTGTGCAGAATCATAATTAACATCTCCCAACCTCAGCCATTTCTTTTTTGTTACGAGGAGGTGAAAAAGGGCCGACCTCCTCATCATACCCTGAAGAGACTGCCATCACTTGCATCTTGGTGGAGATGTAAATGTGTGTGGATGGTGGAGGATGTGGGGAGATGCCCGAGGCTCTTTTCTTTATTTTTCCCCCCACAGAGAGTCCACTTCGCTCGGGAACACGCCACGAAGCGAGTCCCGGAATGAGACCAAAGGCACGGGGATGCAGTCCAGCTAATAGACCCCATCAACTTCTATCACCAATCATCATCCAGAGAGGCCGTGAGAGTCCTGATCCAGCAACCGTGATAGTCCTGATCCAGCAACCATGATATATATATATATATATATCTCTAAACATTCTCATCTTGCATTCTACTTCTTTCTCTTATTATTTCTCTCACTCTGTTCCTCTCAACCCCCCCCCGTACAACATGGTGATCAGTCCATTGCCAGACAATCTGGTCTGTGATGTTGTTCACACCTCCATCGAGCCAAAAAGAAGAAGAAAAAAATCTTTGACAAGATATGATGACTTGCCCAGGTGGTGTGTTTCACTGGTCTCTGGGTTTTACAGGGGTGAGGGCAGCCAAACCGAGGTGTGTGTTTCTGTGTATGCACACACACACACACACACACACACACACACAGGTCTGCCTACAGTATATGGTGGTGTGTTTACCCCGGGCCCTGTGCTGCGGTGCTGTGATGCCGAGTGTCACCCTGCTCCGGCCTGAGCCCTGCAGCCAGAGAAACCAGCTGTGAATCTGACAGGTTCGTCTTCTGCACTCACCTACGCTCTTTCTTCCCCTGCACACACACACACACACACACACACACACTTTCATGGCCTGAGGTTTAAGTACACATGCACACACAAGCCACCCCACCATCCTCCCCCTCCTCACCCCCCCACACATCCACAGACCATCACACAGGCTGCAGGCAGTCTCTCTCATGCCAGCTACAAACACGCTGCAAAAGGAATACGCTTGCAGAGCTCCGGTGTGCAGCGGCCGCTCTAACCTCAACACATTTCTACAATCTGATGAAAAAGAGGCCGAATGTCCGAGTGAAATGCTGCTCGTTTCCCCGACGACGCTCCTCGTTGTTCTAATCCGTGGTGTTTTATAGAGGAGACGCTACAGGTGAACAGGCTCAAATTTTTAATGAGATATCATCAAAATGATCTGAGTTAATTACTTACATTTTGTTTTTGGCTTTCTGATATATTATGTTTAAATATGCAAATGAGGCATTATCTTGTCAAATATGTGCTTATTTGCATACATTTTCAAAAGAGAAATCTGAATGAAGCCAAGTTCAAAATGGATTTGTTGACACCTGAGAGTCTCTTCTTTGTATCGCTCCATGAATCAGAAACCCTGTCAACAGTCATGAACAATGTTTTTGTGTAAATCCGGCTATGAATGATATACGAACACACGCCTCAGTATAGAATACAAAAGAGAAATGGGAAATAAACTGGAACGTTTGGTGGATGTAAAAGCTTTCTGACTAAACCTTAATATTTAGAGTAAACAGCCTTTAAATATACAGATTGTAAAACTGCATAAATTCTGAAAACACTGCGGGTGAACGAGGTAAAAAAACCCACTAGATATCAACATGAAACTGTCCCAAGTGATTAGCATTATTATATTTTGTATCACAGAAATCTAGATCCACAAATACAGTCAAATAAACACTAAAAGTTGTATTTTCAATGTTTTCTTTCCACTCGACTGAAAGAAGCAAAACATTTTTAGTTCCACCTGTTGTTTCTCACTTTAACCTGCAAAGAATAAGAATTATTAAATGTATTAAATATGAAATAAAATATTAAATGTCTTCCAAATATATAGTTAAGTAAACAAACATATTTCTAACCTGCTTCAGATTTGCATGCATGATAATATGTGTTTTTAAATATGACAAATGTGATGTGGTTGTAAATATGTTGTTCATGCAGATAACTCAGAGAATTATTAAACATTATCTATCTATCTATCTATCTATCTATCTATCTATCTATCTATCTATCTATCTATCTATCCATCTATCCATCTATCTATCCATCCATCCATCTATCCATCCATCCATCTATCTATCTATCTATCTATCTATCTATCTATCTATCTATCTATCTATCTATCTATCTATCTATCTATCTATCTATCTATCTATCTATCCATCTATCCATCATAAAGTCTGATACATTATAAACCTTTTTATTTCAGGGAGCCTTTAATAATAAATCCAACCTAAACCATCCGGTCCAACGTGGACAAGGATCCACCAGATCAGATCCGTCCTCCCGTGTGAGCGCATCGAATCGCACCATGCACACACACACACACACACACACACACACACACACGCACACACACACACAGACACACGTGTGTTTTCGGCATCATGTAGGTCAATGAGGACGTCTAACATCGCCACGAGCGTCTGAACTTGTGGTCCATCCAGGAAAAGCTGATGAGTTACACCCTCAGGAGATGTCGCCCCCCCCCTCCCCCAACACCTAACGCACACCTAGTGTGCTCACACACACACACACACACACACACACACACACACACACAGTAGTGAAAGCTGCCATGTGTGTCCAGGTGTCTGGCTGTGCTGTAGCACCCTTCACATGTCACAACGACAGAAATCAGTGTTCTGACCAGAACGTCTGCAGGCAGCGTGAGTGTGTTAGCCTGCCACGTTCCAGTGTGTGTGTGTGTGTGTGTGTGTTGATGCATCTGTGCACGCACGTGTGTGTGCACTTGCTTATTCCTAGAGGGTGTGTGTGTGTGTGTGTGTGTGTGTGTGTGGGGTGAGAAACACAAGTGAGAAAAACAGCAAGACAAGTTAAGAGACAATGAAGAAAGCAACACTGGCACCTGCTTCCCCTCCGGTGTGGAGGCCGAAGAATCTCCTCTCAACTTCCTGTTCTTGTGCTCGCCGCTAATGATGCCGCTGATCATTTCATCTCGGGATATTTCCATCCAACAGCATGCACTGTATCACCTTTATCTCCCCATCTAACCCTCCACAAACACCCCCCGTCCCCATCCCCTCCAAACACACATCCACACTCCTTTTTTTTTTTTGGTTCAGTTATGTGGCCAGATGTCCAAGTTGACATAGCGCTTAAGGCGTTTGACTGGATGAAACAGTGCATTGGCTGCGGGTAAAGAGGGATTAAAACAGGGCCCGAGGCACTTGTGTTATATTGAAAACATCCTGGGCTGCTTTGTATGGAGATTTGCATACATTGGGGGTCCGGGCGGCGATGGCCCATCTGCTGAAGTGCATTGTCCCCAAACAACAAAGTGTGTTTAAATATTTCACATCTCCATCTACTGGGACAGAGGTACGTGGAAACGAGTGGAGAGAGGACGATTTGGAAAAGGGGGTGAAAATACAAAAAAAAAAAAAAAAAGAAACCAGTCGATTGGCACAGCTTTGAATTTGAACTGCACCCAAATGTGCCTCAGTCAGAGCCACAGTAAATAACACCATCGGCAGCCAGGATCCGCCGGAAGAATGAGGAGAGTCTAAATATAATACGTTGGAAATCGGAATTCTGCTGCAAAAAAACTTCCTCCGTCTGAATACAGACACGAAGATGTGAAACGGTTTGAAATATTCAGCTAAATATACAACAGGCTTTTTAAATAGTGCACATGAAATTAAACAAAGTTTACATTCGACTGATATTAATACATTTATTTAATCACGTTTACAATAAAAGACACTGATGTTGATATGTCTTTTGAAAAAACTGGCAAATATCCACAGTCCAGTATTAAGTTATCATCCCTCTGGCCCCCAAAACCCTCTTTATTGTATTAATGCCATAACTCTGGCTTTCTGTGACATTTAATGGCACTGTAAAATTAGATAATTACTGTAATATATCTGTGTACTCATGGCCGTTTTCTGAGGTCAGAAACATAAAAATTAATAAGGAACAAGTGGGAGAAAAAGGGGACGGAGTAGAGAGATTAAAGTGTGTGTGTGTGTGTGTGTGTGTGTGTGTGCAGGAGAGTTTGAAGTGACAAAGATGGCAAAAGTTAGTTTTATTAACGCAAAGAGAGCAGACTGGAGTTACTTTGACATCCAGTGTTTTTATGCATCCTCTCTCTCAATATCCCTGCAATTTTTATTTTTTTCTCTCCTCTCCCTGTGTGTGTGTGTGTGTGTGTGTGTGTGTGTGTGTGTGTCTCTTTCATTTTCAACCAAAACACACACACATCAAATGAAGAGCACGCTCAGGGCGGTGCACGGTGGATGGAACAGTAAGGTGATTTAACGACGGGACGGTTTGTGTGTAGGCTGGACAGCCTGGTGCAGCCTCCGTCTTCACACAAACCCCACACACACACACACACACACACACACACACACACACACACTGACACTAACACAACAAAAAAAAAAAAAGAAAAAAAAAAATCAGCCAAGATGGACGTGAGGAACATGTTGCCTGCAACGGGGGAGGATTTTGGAAAAGAAGAGCGTGGTCAATCTGTTTGTTTCTCTGCCACATCCAAGAAGAGTGATAATTTCATTTTCTTTCATTATTCCCTTTTTTTTCACGTTTCCAAAGCTGCTCCGGGGTTTGTGTTTAAGGAAAGAGCTTTTTTAATTTATTTGTATTCATACGACGTCCGTGCTTCTGTCTGTCTGCTTTTCCCACGCAGACCAGCAGGAATCCAGACCTGAACCTCGTCCCTCTTTCTCATCACGCCTCGAGAGTCCGCTTTACGAGGACTCTTTAGTCCCAGAAGGTCACGGCTGGAGAGTCTGTGAAAAAGTATAACAGACACACATTAACCCCCATTTAATCAGGATTACAGGGAACAACCGGGCATTATTTAACACACATCACGGAGCATGACAGCAGTAGGGGAAATGTGGGACACACACACACACACACACAAATCCAGCACAATCAATCTAATGGCGTGCATTAGTTAACTGCCAAATGTTGGGCTTTTTATGGCAGGATCACCCGTCCCTTGAAAAGATAAATACGGTGCACAGATCCCAGTAATTACAGCAATCCCCTTACAGCACGGAGCCTCCTCGCTCACTCAGCAGCCTCTCTGGAGCGCCGGCGGACCGAGATTAAGTCATTTAGGACAGTTTCAGGGCAGCGGGGTGACCCACGGAGGTGGAAACGGGGGGCAGACAGGCGTTAATGCGTTTTGTCTTTACAGTATTTTCTTTTTTGGGAAGGGGGGGGTGAATAAAATGAGGACACAGTGAAACGCATGTTGACATCCCTGTGATATATGCAGGAAATACGTGTGATGATGTCACAAAGTATCACAACCCTCCAACTTATTAATTTATTATCATCATAAGGTTCATATGCATATTATGAATAATTTCACACGAGTGAAAGTTAATTGTGAGCAAATAAAGCCAACATTTGTGTCGTAATGGAATTAATCAACAGAAAATAAATGCAAGAGGAAACACGATCCAAACATGACGACAAATGATTCACGTTCACGTGGGACACGAACAGCAGCCTCCTGCATGAAAGTCCCGTGTTTGTTCCATCCTCCCCTCCTGCTCTGTGAACTTTCTAATACGTCAGACGCTCTGAGCGAGTAATTGAGATGCAGGTTTGTTTACGTTCATGTTCCCAAACCACGAGACTGCGTTGTGAATTACGTTTCCAGGGAAACGTATGTGTTTGTGTTTTTGTTTAGTTTCAATTATATAATAATAATTTTAGGCAAAACCCTTCAAGTCCCACCTCAAAACACACCTTTTTAAATCATCCTACTCCCTATAATTCTCTGTCCCCATACCGTTTTGTCCTGCTTATTTATTTATCTAGTAACATTGTATTTTCCTTGTATGTGTATGTATTCATATGTGCTATTGTATGTATTTAATGGTTTTTTTTCTGTTTTTTTAACATGTAAGGTGACCTCGGGTGTTTGAAAGGTGCCAACAAATAAAATGTATTATTATTATTATTAATATTATTATTATTATTATTATTAATATTATTATTATTATTAATATTATTATTATTAATATTGTTATTAAAATAAACTAACCAGGTAGCTTTGTTGCCTGAACAAGGTTCTTTAGTTTTCTTTCATTGTGTTTGTTAAACGCGTGTTTCGCTGGGATGGAGGATGCAGTTTAATTGTATAGGAATGTCATTTTGTAGCTTCGTATCAAGCTGCTCCACAGCACTCCTAGTGGTCAAAACCTCCACTGTGCACCTTTAAAACGGCTGTAATTTGTATTTATTAAAACATTTTTTTTTTACAGCTGCTCATATTTCTGTGTGCACTTCTTGTATACAGCAATTATTACAGAGTAAGTGTGTCTCCAGCTGGCTGCAGACTTGATTCTTTATGGTGTAGATCACAGGAGGTTCATACTCCTCAGGAGTGTGTGAGTGTGTGTGTGTGTGTGTGTGTGTGTGTGTGTGTGGTTAAAGGGCAGCGATGGGTGCAGTTTAGCAAAGGGAACCGAGTAAAGCCTTCAGGCCGCGGGGCGATTGATGTCCGGCGGGCGGCCGAGGAACACTAACTCACACTGCTCTCCGGCTGCATCGAGACTCTCATTAGTTTAAGTGTGTGAGAGTTCTCTGCACCCTTCAGACCACAGAGAGAGGCGGCGGGCCAAGAAAAGCCTCCTCAGACGCCTTTCACTCGGAGGGTGAGCGTGCATGTCCGTGAGCGTGCATGTCCGTGAACGCACGGAAGTTTGAAAGAAAATGTTTCGACACATTCAATGGTATCTTCCTGTTGTTCTCCAGCATGAGCCTGCAGCTTTAACAGGCCTTGTGAGGTCCGAAATACACAAAGTCAACATTTTGCATGGACAGATGTGGATTAATGCTCATCTTTTCTTCAAGCCAGAGATTAAACCTGATTTTCCTAACAGGTTTTTTAGATTTTTATCACAGAGACACAAAGAGGGAGTGATTTTCTTATTTATGGGGAGGTTGTCAGAGGAAGCCAGAGCGCCAAAGTGGAAGAACAAAGAGCATAAAAAATAAAGAAATAGCAGGATTGGATTGGAAAGGCGAGGCAGAGGGAAGCGTCAGATGCTCCTGATTCCTGTTGTGGGTTGCCGGAGTGACGGAGGAGAAATCCGAGTCGTGGGGACGGAATCAGAAATGTCAACAGATTGAGTCGGAGCAGAGCTGGGACCGTCTGGAAGGAGAGCATCAACACTGACGGGCCACGCAAGATTTTGGGAACCATCAATGGGCTGATGGCAAAATTATTGGACATGTGTGCGGATGTGTGTGTGTGTGTGTGTGTGTGTGTACATGTTGCATGGGGGAGGATGTGGGATTGGCTTAGTCTGCCGCCTATAATGAATGGTTAATGTTAGTCGGGGAAAAAACGAATACGGTCACCATCTGCTCGATCTAAGTCTGCGCTCTGTGCATGTGAGCACATTTGTGTGTGTGTGAGACAATCATGCTGACACACACACACACACACACACACACACACACACACACACACTGTGCTCTTGGAGAGGGATTTGGAGATATGGAATGGAAGAAAGAGGAGGCAGCGAGCAGAAAAAAGCTGCAGGAAACTGGAGGAAATGATATTGTTGTGGGCAACATCACATGTGTTTAGACGGAGCAGAGACGCAGATACAGGTGAGCACAGATAGAGCACAGGTCAGCAATCCTGTCAGGTATCTCCAGCACACATAACGCCTGCAGCTGCAAACACACAACACAACACGCTGCACGCACACACACACACACACACACACACACACAAACACCAACGCAGTGACAGAGAAATAAAAAGCTTTCACATTACTGTAAGAATCAAACATGTACCTGGTTTAGGCTGCACATGCACGTTAAAGGTGCAGTGAAAAATCATTTAAATCTGATTTACTATTAGTATTAAAGTAAAAGTACTCATTATGCAGACTGGCCCGTCGTCGTAACATTGGATTTTAATGTTTTATGTCTAAAGAGAATTTTAATGTTGCAGCTGGTCGAAGTCAAGCCAATTCTAACAGCCACGCTTTTTTCTTGTTGTATTTGTTCGTCTGAATCTATATTGACAACGTCATATTTATTGAACTGGTTGCTTATTCGTAAACACATAATAAAACATGCAAAGTAAATACAGCTGTCGAATCACAGTCGTGCAGAAAAAGAACAGTATTTTCTTTTGACATGTAATGAGGAACAGTAGACGAACAAAGTAGCATATCATTAATTCATTTAATTCAGTATTACATCTTTAAATTGCTTTTTGAATAATAATTAAATACACACTTGTTTGTAATTTAAGTGAAATGTGTTGAATGTTTCTCATATTCATGACTTTACTGTGAGATTTTAAAAAAAAGAGTTATAATTCCAATGAAAAAAATGTTTTACTATAACAAAATGTGGTCTCTGTGCAGATATCTATTACTAGACCCTTTAAATACACAGTAACAGTATTTAAAGCTTTAGGGGGATTACAACAGTTGAGGACACCGGAACCGTATCACACACACACACACACACACACACACACACACACACACACACACACACACCAACACAGTACAAATGCATGTCCAAGTTTTTTTTTTTCTCGTCACATTTGTCTGAAAACATAAAAAAAGCAGTTTTCATGCATCATCAAGCTCTCGGGTACCATGACGGAGAAGGAGCTGCAGCGGCGCTAAAACATTTGTGATACATCTCTGAACACTGGCTTGATAAGTAAATACAGCCTACATCTATAATCCTCATGTCACTATGTGCTCTGTATTATGCAGAGTTTTGCATACACACACACACACACACACACACACACACACACACACACACACACACACACACACTGCCAGGTTGTGATTAAATTCTCTGTGGCCTATGATCCGCCTCTAAATCTTTGCAATTTTCATTTTATGCAGCTTTAATATGGATCATAGTTGCTCTCAGAGTGCCCCATCTCCTAATCTGGAGCAATCTGAGCTGAGCCTGACTGGGCCAACAGCTGACGCTAAGCCAAGCAGCCACACTCAACCAGCCGTCGGCCGCAAAGAGCCTCCTCGGAGGCCCCGAACGCCACCAGACAGGAGAAATGTTCTGGAGGAAATGTTATCAGATACCTCAGATAGTGACTGTAGGAAATACTAATCCATGTGTGTGTTTCATTTAAAACCATCTAATGTGTGGTTGTTTGGCAGCAAATGAAGGAAAAAATTAAATACAGGAGAGATTTTACTGATTTAATTATAATTAATTATAAACAGAATTATGGTTGCCAATCTCTACACCACACTCTTGGTGCTAATCAGAACCAAAGAGGGTTCTTCGGCTTGTCCTCATAAGAGAACACTTTCTGGTTCCTGGTAGAACCTTTTATAACGCCAACCCTGGAATCAGTTATAAAGGCTCTACCTAAAACCCACATAAAGGGTTATACATCTGTGAAAGGTTCCACCCTGAGCCCCCAATGAGAGGTTATACAGAGAACCCTTACTGGTTCCTGGTAGAACCTTTTATAACGCCAACCCTGGAATCAGTTATAAAGGCTCTACCTAAAACCCACATAAAGGGTTATACATCTGTGAAAGGTTCCACCCTGAGCCCCCTATGAGAGGTTATACAGAGAACCCTTACTGGTTCCTGGTAGAACCTTTTATAATGCCAACCCTGGAATCAGTTATAAAGGCTCTACCTAAAACCCAACATAAAGGGTTATACATACAACCATCTGTGAAAGGTTCCACCCTGAGCCCCCAATGAGAGGTTATACAGAGAACCCTTACTGGTTCCTGGTAGAACCTTTTATAACGCCAACCCTGGAATCAGTTATAAAGGCTCTACCTAAAACCCAACATAAAGGGTTATACATACAACCATCTGTGAAAGGTTCCACCCTGAGCCCCCTATGAGAGGCTCTACAAGGAACCCTTTTCGGTTCATGGTAGAACCTTTTATAACCCTAACCCTAGAATTGGTTATAAAAGGTTCTACCTAAAACCCAACACAAAGTGTTATAGATACAACCATCTGTGAAAGGTTCCCCCCTGAGCCCCCTATACAGAGAACCCTTTCTGGTTCCTGGTAGAACCTTTTATAACCCTGACCCTTGAACCAGTTATAAAGGCTCTACCTAAAACTCAAGGTTCCATCCTGAGCCCCCTATAAGAGGTTATACAGAGAACCCTTACTGGTTCCTGGTAGAACCTTTTGTAACACCAACCCTAGACTCAGTTATAAAGGCTCTGCCTAAAACCCAACAAAAAGGGTTATACATAGAACCATCTGTGAAAGGTTCCACCCTGAGCACCCCTACAGAGGTTTTACAGCTGGGTCAAATCCAAATATGACCACTTCCTTCACTGGTTGCAAAAAATCCAAGATGGCCACAGCCCAAATGGCTTCAAAACCACAGTAACGCAACGTCCACTCCATCTATACGGTCTGTGTTCTACAAGAACCCCTTTACATCCCATAACTCTCTCTCCTGTGGTGCAGCACAACAACCACGGTTCTCAACCTGGATGTGTGGGCAGGTTGGTCCTTGGAGAACTCTTTCTTCCAAATTGATGGAAACTTTAATCTTACAAAAAAATTAAATCAGGGAAATCTTCAGTGTTTTTGTTGTACATACATTTCATTTCTAAGAGCGTAGCTGTTGCTGCTCAGAATAAATGGCGTAGATGTTGATCGCTTATGATCTGATGGGATGGAGGAGGAGGAGGAGGAGGTGGAGGAGGAGGAGGGGAGCGTTAGCTGAGGACACGGAGCCGCGGTGTGTTTGGGTGGGCCTCCACGTCGGGGCGAATTAGACACAAGCACATACAATAGATTCTCACATGATATTCAACACACACATGACCCCGTTCTCCACCGGCGTAAGAGGATTAAGTAATTAAGGGTACACTGTTAAAAAAAGAAAGAAATATTATGATAATGCTTAAATCCAAACCTGCTGTACGATCTCTCCAAATCATGTAAATGTGAAAAAAAAGAAAGTACATTCATGATGCTACTTCCTGTGTGATCTACTTGCATGCTGTGCGTCTCTCAATCTAGATTAATCTGGCGTGTCAAAATACCGACAAGCGACCAGCGCTGAGTTGAAGCGGGAGCCGGCGCCCCGCCGGGACTCGAGTAAATAACACAAGCTGAGCAGAGCTAATGCTAGGCTTACCTCTCTCTCCCCCCCTCTCTCTTTTACACACCAGGTTACATTAAAATTTGCTTCCTCTCTGAGGAAGGGAGAGTGACCATGAAGGGGGCGGGGTCACCCACCGACTCCGCCTGCCTAATCCTCCCAGTGGCAGACGGTAAGACCAGTCAGACACCAGGAAACCCTTCTGGACGTATTCAGAGCGGTGCTTTTACCCAAATTTATTAATTTATAAGTCCAAAAACAATGCTCATTTTAACATTCGGAATGTGTATTTTCAGTTTATCTAAAAAAAACCTGTGTCCTTATAGGTCAGTAACTAACGTTGTCCAGCATAATTTATCCTCATGACTTTTGGTTATCCATAATCTGTCTATTATCCGATGCTTGGCTAAATAATCCATCTTTGTTTCACATTAAAACGTTAAAGCCCCCCCCCCCCCATACCCATCCAGACATCCAACCCTCCAAAAACATTACAGAAAATCTGGTGAAATTCTATTTTAGCCAAAACCAACAATGTATTGATTCCAATGTGTTGCCATAGAACACGTTCCTTACTATAATGAATGATTATAATAATACTTCATCCTGCTGGCTCACACAAACGCACCATTTAGGCCTCATTAATTAACGTTTGCCTTAAAGCCACAGAGCCCAGCTGTTTTAGGATGAACACATATTTATGACCCATTTTTTAAAGATTCAGGAGGAATGAAAGCTCCTTTTTTTATCCATTCATGAGGTTTGACGACATAAAGGAGGAAAATATGGAATAATCCCATTTATTTTATACCAAAATAAGGCTGGTGAATAAGGCTCTGAATCGCACACATCAAGTACACTTTCCTAAATATATAGATATGCATTCATTCATGCAGGATTTCAGAAATTTGTGCACTTTTATTATGAGGGAACCAATTAAATATAAGTATTAAAACGCTGGATTTGATTTTTTTTCTGCTGTTGGAGAGGCGCCAACATCTCCATGTCCCTCCAGAGAGGTTTGATTGGGTTCAGGGTCTGGGCCACTCAAGGACAAGCTACTGGAAAGCACCCCGGCAGCATGCTTCACCTCTGGGATGGTAGTGTGCCAGTGATAGGCCGTGCCCGTTTCCTCCAGACATGTCTCTGGGAATTAAGGCCAAACAGTTGAGTCTTGGTTTTTCATCAAACCAGAGAATGTGGTTTCTCACAGGTTTCTGAGGGTCCTAAAGGTGTTTTCATGGATCACCGAGGTTCTCGGTCACCTCTCTTAACGTTTGCTCAGCTGTATCAGAGACCTGTTGAGTCACACACACACTCTGCTCCTCAAAGCAGCATTACTATCTTTGTATCATCTCCAGATCTGAACCTGGACACAGTCTTGTCTCTGAGATCAAACACACACACACACACACACTCACTCCCATCTGAGCTGGGATCTGTGAGAGCTTATATACAGGCAGGTGTGTCCCGGTCCTCAGCATGCCCAATCAACTGAACTCACTGCAGGTGAACTCCAATCAAGGTAGAAACATCTCAACGTGATCAAGGGAAAAGAGGAGACACCTGAGCTCAACCCCAAGTCTCTCAATACTTGTACTTTCTAAGAAATTAAAAAATATATTTTTGTTGATAAATGAGCTTCATGTTTTCAGAATTGTGTGCAAAGATCCAGTCAAGTAGTTAGTTTGTGGGACAAATCATAAAGCTCTTAGTAGGACGAAAATCATTAACTTTTTCACATTATATATATTTATATAATTACCAAACCTGATACTTATGGCTGAAAGAAAAGATAACTGACAGCCATGAGTACTGCTGCGACGTGAAGTATATATATATATATATATATATCCTATATAGGCTAAATCATAGTGTTTCCTCCTTACAGACAGTGACTTAACAGACATTTATTTAAATGAAAATAACAGAGATTTCCACTTTAAATCATGCTTTTTTGGATTCACTGAAAAAAAAGGAAAATGGCAGCAACATGTCCTTTTTAATAAATTGCTGTACCATGTATTGTGGCATGACGACAGTATGGCTTTAATGCCTGTGAACGTGTCCCTCTGTGTGCGGAGACGTTAAGGCCGTCAGGAAGTGGACAAGAGCAGGTTCACCTCAACGAAACATGATTAAATCACACAATAACCTCTCCTCCCTCGTCCGTCAAATCCTCTTAAGCAGGCTGTATTACATATCTGCCAAACAAAGAAAACTCAATCAGAACAATCAACCGCGGCCGGCCGACCCCCTCCCAGCTTGTCTGATCCCATTGCCGTGATTAAAATGAAAATGGAGCCGGGACATTACCAGAAATCCCATGTTCACCTTATAAGGAAGATCAAAAGTCTGTGTGTGTGCGTGTGTGTGTGTGTGTGTGTGTGTGTCTGTGTGCGTGGTAAAGGGGATAATATAAATGTGTGTAATTCCCTGGCTTGGATCACAAAACACTGTTTTTATTGTTTGCAATATTAATAGAAGAAAGCTTACGATTGGATTAATAATATTTAGCAATTCCATTCTCCAAAAGTAATAAATTAATTTGTTTATGAGCAATGTGTTTTGAGGAAAACATGTTTGTTATTGTGGTGCACCTGTAGAAAACATGAAAACTAAAAACAACATCACGAAAGGGCTTTAGATTCTGGTTAACAAAGAAAAGGTCTTTATTTTGAAATATGAAATATAAAATCAGGTATACCTTACATGTGAGCATATGATGTTCCATAACATATTTTTTAGTATAGGGAAGAATTAATGGTTTATTTTTATTATTGATTAATCTGCCATTTATTTTCTCGATTAATTTGAAAATAGTAACCCGGAACGAAAAGCCACAGCTTTAATTATTGTTTTGTCCAAAAAACTAAAATATTAAATTTACTATCACCAGTGACAACGAGATGCATCTAATCCGTCTGAAACTAGCATTACAAATAATTAGCATTATTGTAATTAACAAAAAAGTTGCCAATTAATTTCTGTCAATCGATGAATTAACTTCTTGTTGTCCGTTGAGGCAAAAGTTTCCATTCATTTCACAATAAGAAAATAAAAATAAACCTGCAGACACTTTGAAACTTAAATTAGCCTTTTTTTTATAGCTACAATCCAGATAATAACATAACTAAGTAATGATTCATCTTTTAAATTGACAAACATCGCAGGTGTAATTCGTGGCACAATTCAAACAGGATCAATAAGTAATAATCTTTCACCGTTGACTACTGTACATTTTTTTCCTGAAATAAGGACTTTGCCTCGCTAAAGTGTAGCATCAGCTAGCTCGGGACCAGCGTCCGAAAACTATCCACCCGCTCCCCAGGCTGTAAAAAAAAACATGTTTTATTTGGATATAGTCAAGATGTCTGGAAGTAGATTTTTAAAATGTTATGTTTCAACATAAAAACCAGTGGAGCTAAACATGCCAACAACTAGCGTTAGCACAAGTAGACTACGCTAGCTACTGAAGGTACACCGAATGTACACACATTTCTTAGTTTTACAGGAACAACATTTTAAAGAAATTCTGGATGTCGTTATAATGCATTTTAGGCTTTTGTTCTGCGAAACGGCCAAAGTTATGTTTAGGTAAAAAAAACTTTAGTTAGGTTTAGGTCAAACTTAATGGTTTGAAATGAGCAAATACATAAACAACATAACATGTACGGAAAACAGGTAACTTCAACACTTCGGGAGATAAATACTGGTCTGTGGCGTTGTTATGCTAAACACTATTTTGGTCTTGGTTTTTTTTAACGAAGCGAATGCAACCCCTTAAAGCTAGCATTGGTAATTAATTAGATTTTAGAATGATCAGTGTTGCCTATTTCCTTCCAATGAAGGCAACTAAAGTTGCTAAATCTAGCAACAATGTGTGGGCTTGTGGGGAATTCTGTGTGTGTGTGTGTGTGTGTGTGTGTGTGTGTGTGTGTGTGTTGAAGACTCCTGGGCGGGCTTACAGTAAGAGGCACGCTTCACATTACTGTTGCTCCAGTTCACTTCCTGGGATAATCCTTAGCACGACAGAGGGAACGGCAGGTGAGCTGGACCAGCAGAGATACAGTATGGGGCTCCATTAACACACACACACACACACACACACACACACACAGAACCATCCATTCATAAATAATATCGATATGACCCTCCTTTCACCCCTCGTTCACTCTGCTCCTCCATCGTAGTCCCCTCCTCGACTCTTAGACAAACATATTGTCGCCCCCTGCTGCCCGGAGTCGAGAGCGCGTCATTCGTCCGCCGGCCCTCCCAAAGTCATCTCGGCCATTAACGCCGGCGTCTAATTAAACCTGTTAAATGACAAACACGTTGCCACAAACAGGGGGCCGGCGCTCTAATGGCGCCGCTGTAGCAGACTGAGACTGATGGGCAGCTGTCTGTTGTCCATGCTGGACCAGATCAACCTTGAGACCGAGGGGGGGGATGGAGGGGGAGAGTCTACCTGGGCGGGGGACGTCTACTGGGCCGCTGAGATAACGCCGGAAGGTTAGCGGAGCATTGATAATGAATGATTTATATACAGTATCGTGGCAGTTAGAGACGTTAATTGATTCATTAATTGAGAACAATATTGCCTTTTAACAAGGTGAGGTTTCCACTGCTGCTCTGTCTCCAGATATTCATATTAACTAAACAGAAACAGTGGGGGAGGGGGGGAGGGGTTACCGTGGGACACAAAACAAGAGGTGTTTATATGTTTGTTTGACTTGGTTTGACTCCAAAAAAAACAAAACAATTGGGGAACAATAAACTTGTTTCTGTGGAGGATCACATCCAGTGTTATGATCCTCTTATTTCCCTCCTATGGGAAAAAAAGAATAATAACAAGGTGGCTTATCTAGAGCCGTCTGCATTAACCACTGTGGTATTAGCGTTAGCCTAATGCTAACAAAAGAAAGCACTTCTATGTTCTTACCTATAGCACTTTGATCATAGCACTGTTGTACGTAGGTATGTTTGCTGGACAGCTACTTTACTCAGACGAGGATCTAACACTTCTTTGTTTTGACAAATGTGCTTATTGTCTGCGTCTGCTAAATGCCCTAAATGTAAATGTAACATCCAGAGAGGGTAAGAAAACCCCCCCAAAAGCCTTGAAAGTCACTTTGTCCCAGAGAGATAAATAAGGTTCTGCCGACCTCCTCCTCCATCCACGACTGTCCAATCACTAAACTCATCCTCTCGTCTGTCGCCATGCTCTGAAGAAACCTCAGGATGATGAACAAAAAAGCCAAAATCCATTTCCATATTAGTATGAAAATGTTCCGAGTATTTCAGAGGAATTATCCCCTCCCATTCCCAGTAATCCTTCAAAGACTGTGATATTACCTGATAGGATGTTGTACAGTGTGAATACTATCAACAAGACCACCGAGAATAATGTAAGCAGTCCCGCTGTGGAGATTAGAGCCAGCATGCCCCCCCCCCCCTCTCGTTCACTCCCCCCCCTCTCTTCCAGACTGAATTATCGACTAACTGGAAGCTACTTGTTTCCTTTTGTCCCACAGATCCTGAAACCAAAAGTCATTTACACATTTACAACAGGGGGTTCGAGAATAACAGAAGAGTCAGAGTTTCCATGCAGACACTGAAACATGTGATTTTTGGTCCAGAAATATCTCAACAACTACAACATCCGATGTTTTACCGTGAAACCTTAGAGGTTCGTAGGCTAATGGAAGATTCTTCTGACCAGCCTGGTGTCCTGAACATTACTCACCCAACAAACTAGAGGGGGAAACACATTTTGTTGTGGATCACGTTTGCCAGTAATGAGTGACCCGACCTCATTCAACCCGACGAGACCAGAACCTGGACCGGAAAGTTATTGAAGACAAAATGATAGCCGACCCGCTTTCCCGACTCCACGACCGGCTCCACTCACACAGGTATCTGTGGTCAGCATGCAAATATGACATATTTATAGGAATCTAACCAAGTAGTTTTGTTGCCTAATTTTGTTTTGTTCGTTAACCACGTTCCAAACTGGGACTGATTGGTGCGAGAAAAAAAACCCTCAATTATCCCTCAAATATCCCTCAAATATCCCTCAAATATCCCTAAAATATCCCTCAAATATCCCTAAAATATCCCTAAAATATCCCTAAAATATCCTTAAAATATCCCTTAAAATATCCCTAAAATATCCCTAAAATATCCCTCAAATATCCCTAAAATATCCTTAAAATATCCCTCAAATATCCCTCAAATATCTCTCAAATATCCCTAAAATATTCCTCAAATATCCCTCAAAACCTAATTGAGAGCGTAGTTTAGTTGTTTGGGAATTAGTTTTTGTTTCAGACAGTTACAATGAATAAATAATAATATGAATATGTCATGTGATCGGTCTCTGTGCATCCATGAGTGAGTGAGTGAGTGTGCCCTTCCACGTCTGTCCACGGCTATTCTCTCATTCTGCTGCAGCAAACAGCATCATATTTTGGGTGCTACCTTTTATTATTTAAACTCGATCGCCTCACTCATCTGAGTGCATCTCCAACCCTCCATCTGCTCCTGTGCACCTCGAGACACAGTTTGGGGAAACAGTTTGCTCACTTGAATTGTTTGGGACGGTGTGTTGGGCTAACAGCTAACAGCTAACCCTTTATAAATCTCACTGAGATTAAAGGAGTTGAATTTTGAATCCCCCTGGCCGAGACAGCAGCAATAGTGTTCCTAACAAACATGGAAAACATGGAAAAGAAACAATCACACACCTGGCAGAGATCTAGATTTCTAGTTCATCCTTTTTTTTCTCTTATATTTGCGTCTCATGCTTGAGCACTTATGATTTCTCTTCTCTAATTGATGGACAAAACAGGGGCCGATAAAGGCTCTGAACTTGTTTGAAAGTGACTCCAAAACCTCCAGAGGCCATTTTACCCCCACTAAACCATTTTGTAGCGCGAGGTAGAGTAATGGTTTGGAAATAATCACCTGCAGGGCGTCTGAGAGCTTTGATTGGCTGATGTAAGCCTCGTCACCGTGTGACAAACGCAGCCTGATGCCACAGCGAAGTGCTCGGCCTGTTTGGATGTGGTAATTGGTCCTAGAGAGAGAAGAAAATCCCGGCGGGCTGAGCTGCAGGACGCTCAAAGCCCCTCAAGTCCAGCTCTTTTTGGCTCTGTGCATATTGAACAGCAGAGTCAGGGGGGGCTAAGAAGATTATCACAATGGGATGAAGGGGCCGTAAGAGCCTTTGTGGCGTCGGTGCACAGTGAAAGTTACAACAGCCCTTAAACTGCTTGACCTTAAAAGCTCTGTTTGTGAGCGCTCAAAGAAAAAGGAAAACAGAAAAATTGCCGTGGAAATGAGACGGAAATAAAAAACAAAAAGAAAACACAATTTGGAAAATGGGAAAAACAAAAAGGAGATATTGAACGTCAGCATGAAAAAAAAAAAAAAAAACACATCGCCTGGAGTGAAATCATCATCGTCTTATTTTCACTTAAAATGTAAAAGTCCTCGGTGCAGGATTATGTTGAGTGTGTGTGTGTGTGTGTGTGTGTGTGTGTGTGCGGTTGAGAGCGACTGAAGCATTGAAATGACATGAAGAGTTATTTGGGCTGTAATGAAGCTGCTTAATGAAATCAGTGCCCTTGAAAGTTCTTCATCAATTTTAGCTCGCTCGCTCGCTCGCCCCGCGCTCCACCGTTCCCGGCCTGTCAGCTAATCCACGCGCACGACACAATATTAATTAAACACAGCGTTTCCTGAAGTACTTAAGTGAAGCGCTATCATTGATAATGAGCAGGTTTAAAGGAGTCACATCCCTCCAAAATTACTTTTTAAACCGGCCTTATTAAGCAGAAAATGAGGCCTAAATCAGCCTACAAGCTCCTCATTAAAAGCCACTGATCCTTGGCCACGCGCATGTTCCAACGCTTTTAATTAGGCTAGCGCGAGATCGCCGGCGACAGGAAGTGCCATTAATCTTGTCTTTTCATTCAGAGAGAGAAGGGGGGAGAGGGGGGGGGGCAGCATGTTGCAGCCTTGTAGCCTCAAATACAACAACATGATAAAATATTACAAAATCACACTTTAAATTGTTCTTCTTTTGCAGATTCAGATCGAAGCAGTTTAAACTTCCCTTCTTTTGAGTCCTTTAGCATCACTTTCTATTCAAATGCATCATTAGTAGCACACACACACACACACACACACACACACACACACACACACACACAGGATGAGACGCGTCTTCATTTCCTTCCCCGTGTGTTTATGAGTTCGGGCCCGCCTGTCACACCTTCTCCGCATGGAGGATTATGGATGGCCAATTACATCGCTTTTGTCATTAATTAATGAGGATAACGAGCTCCCCCTGCTCCCCACGAAACCGTGGTGATCCTCAGCTGGTCCTGAACAGGGAGACGGGTGTGTGTGTGTGTGTGTGTGTGTGTGTGTGTGTGTGTGTGTCACAGAGAGAGAAAGAAATACAGAAAGTACAGTCTATGTGAGTGAAGAGGTGACGTTATGTACAAAAGGCTGAACACAGAGATGATTGTTGACCTCAGGGCTCAGGGCCCGCGAGTTGAGGGTGTGTGTGTGTGTGTGTGTGTGTGTGTGTGTGTGTGTGTGTGTGTGTGTGTGTTTTGCTCACCACCAGTCCAGTATCTGTGTGGGCCATTACAGAGATTAGGCAGCTCTATGGTAACGGATGCCCCCGATTGTCAGCTCGTATCCTCTGTCAAGACAACAAGCTATATGGGAAAAGAGTGGGAGGGACTGTGTGTGTGTGTGTGTGTGTGTGTGTGTGTGTGGTGGAGAGAGAGAAACAGGGAGTTTTGCAGGAGAAAAATGAGGTGAAGAAGTCTGTGAGATCTCCTCCACGATCACAAAGAGAGCACCTATGGGACACGCCGGGGCCCTGAATGGGACGTTCCTCCCACCCGACTCAGCTTGGCCCCCGACACTCAGTCTGGCCTGGTGGTGAGCAAACACACACACACACACACACACACACACACACACACACACACACACACACACACAATCAGTCTGGGGGGGCCACCATGCACGGCGGTGTCAGGTTGCCTTGTGGCGATCAGTAAAGCGCTTTGCCTGACTGCCATGTTTGGAGGGCTTATGTGCATAAAACACACACACACACACACACACACACACACACACACACACACACACCCCACCCCCCCCCTTTAGACGTCTGATGAGTGAATAAAGGGCCCATCCCACTGCACTTGCAGCAACGTCGCCCTGAATCACATGGCTCCTCGGAACCGACTGACTCACCCGCTCATCGCTTCCGACAAGGCGGGGCTGCGAGGGACGACGGAGTGTGATGTCATAGTGGAAGTCAGGGGGGGTCTGGGAAAGGGGGGGGGGGCTCACAGTGCAACCGCCGGCACAAAAACACTCTTTCCACCACCTCACACACACTTGTTCAGCCCCATTGTTTGTCTCACCCCTCCTCACCCCTCCTCACCCCAAACAAGCAAATCTTCTGAGTCCACAACTAAGCTTCTGTTTGCACATTTTCATAATAAAATCAGAATGTTTCATGAAGCCCCTTCCTCCCACTGTAAGCGTAATGAGAGCTGAAGTATGTTGGTTCTCCCTCCGAGGCCCCGTTAACGTACAGTCAGTGTGTTTGTGCTGCAAAGTGTGAGGATCTGCATCAGACACATGAGCATCGCACACGGAGAGAGGACTTAATTAGAGAAAGCAGCGCTGTCAGATGCATTAGGCAGAGGTACGCACTTAAGGGCATATGTTTTAGTGCTATAGCATCGGGTCGGGAGGAGAACACAAAGCACACACAAACATACCTCAAAGCTCCGAGCCATGCTAATGAAATCACTCCCTTTCTATCCCGGCGAGAGCCAACACAAATGTTTACCGACATCACACAGGTCCGCCGTCCGCACGGCCGTGACCACGCCGGGCCGCCGACCGCGGCGTGTTCGCCTGCCGTTACAGAACACACATTCGGGGTACGACGAAGCAGCGAGATGCTCTGTGTGATGTCAGAATTAAAAAATAACACTCCAACCCTCCTACGTAGCCTTCAGAATAAACATTTAATAAGCGGTTTATCATGTAAAAGGTCAAAAGGTCAAGATAAAAGCATTTGCAAAGAAATAAATGCTTCTCCGTGACCTTTAATGATTGTATTTACATGTATAGGTGTCTCTATACTGTACATACATTTATTTAATTATCATTCTGTCTGTATCCGAGTCTAGAATTAGAAATAGAAAACAATAAAAACACTCCAACCCTCCAGAATAAACATTTCATAAGCCGTTTATCAAACACTATAATATAATTAGAGCCTTCGTTATATTATTTATTAACTGCTGTGACTCCTCTTGTGTATTAAATATGTACTCGCAGGAGAGGTTCTTCCGATTAGTATGCGGACAAAGAATTTGACTCACAAGTAAAAGCTTATTAAAAGATAACAAATAAGAAAAGAAAATGAAAAGGTCAAAAGGTCAAGTGCAACAAAAATAGTGCAAAGAAATAATTACTGAATGCTTTATAGGCCGGATGGTTGTATTCACACGTGAGTACGTCTCTGTGCTGTAAATACAGTAAAAGTGACGGATATTAACATTTAAATTGTGCATTAAAAACCGTAAAATGATCATCCATATTGATCACAAATGTCCCAATATGTGCTCAACATTAAAGCATTTATTAAAACATATACGAAGTGTGTATAAATGTGTGAACTACGTGGATTATTCGGCCGTTATGAAATCATCATAATGTCTGCATCATCTTCACCTGTCGGACAAAATTCACGGAGGTGGAGATGCAACTGAAATATTATTGTCCGTGTCTATAAATCATATATTTCAACGAGACGTTTTTGAATTATCGCAGCCTTTTTAAAGTGTTTCGGCTCCTTTGTCTTTATGTGTTTATTTCACATCTTCTTCCTGCGAGGGCATGCCCCGAGCCCCGCCAGGCCCTCATCTGTTTGCTTTGCTGCATCCAAAATAAATAAATCAGAATGCATGTTTGTACAACTCTAATTGCATTGCTGAGGATCCCCCTCAGTGTGTGTGTGTGTGTGTGTGTGTGTGTGTGTATTGAGTCAGTGAATCGAGTTTCATTCGTCAAAACACCAAATTCTAATCATGTGCTGTTCATTAAGAAAAGATTAGAACGAGGAAGTAGCTGTTAACGAGCGTTCAACACAGAAGTGGCGTTGCCGCTCATTTAATGATCTTGTTTTAACGCTCCGCAGGCGTTCGTGGAGCAAAAAGGGCAACAAACACAAACGGAGTCGAAGCTTCACACACATCAGCGAGGTAATGATGTCATTACATGATGGCTGGACGGGTCAGGAAACGCCGCCGTGCAACCAGCAGACCTCAGACTCTGACGGCCATGAAGATAAAAACACGATAAAACGTATAGCTGGACGTTAGAGGCCCCCGGGAACGGGAAGGTCACCACCCGGCCCTGCAACAAAAAAAAAGGCAACCATCTCATCGGTGGCAATTAGGCTGACCGGACACTGATGGAGCGCCGGGCCGAGACCCCCCCCTCCAACATCATCGGCAGCATTTGTCACATTTCATCGCCGCCGCCCCGACCGCCTCGCAGGGCCGCAGATAAGACATGTCATCAGAGGGGCCAATTTGAGATGCCATGGGTGGCCATGTTGTTGTGACATGCTGCTAAATCGTAGGCGAGGGGCCGGGGTGGATCACTTAGTGGCTCTCTCTCCGGGTAGACCGGGTAGACCCGAGTAGACCCGGGTCCCGGTCTGCACGTCGACCGTGTTGTTGAGAGATATAAGACGTGGTTCGGCACGTTTTTATTTAAATCCTGGTTGTAAAAGAAGGATTAATCCCAGTAGGTTGTGAACAGAACTACAGAGAAGTCAGAATAATCTGATCCACAACACGTTATTTTACATTTCTTACTTTAGATTTAAATCTGACGAACATCAGAGTGACTTCTGCAGACAAATAAAGACAATCAGAGGATTTGATTTCCAGGAATATAAACACCTTCCTTCCTAAACCCTCACAGACCAGAACCTGCAGGACCCCCCCCCCCCCCCCTGAATTAAGTGGAGCAGCGAGACAGGAGCTGGAATCGTGTTAATAGATGTCCAGAGAGTCGAAGAGCCCGCCTGCGATCAGCCAAATCCCCAGAGACAGGTCGTGGTTGCCCGCCGGGCGGCTCGTGCGCCCTTCCCCTCAGCGCCACCGACCCCGTGGCGCGCGCCCGCGTGCCAAACGGGGCCCGACCAGATCCGCGCGTCAGACGCGTGCAAAGAGGAGAAAGTTGTCAGCTCATTTTAGGAGAAGTGGAAATCCCGTTAGCAGCGTGAGAGGCGACTGTTGTCACATTCATGTTTATGTTGTGGTTTTTGTTCCAAATTACGCATCATTTTCAGATTTGTGCCTTTTTTTAAAGCTCACATTCAACCAGCAAAATACAGTTTCTAATAATGAAAGATTCACAAGTCAAATGATGTAGAAAGTTTAGATGATATTAAATGTGTTTTCAATGGTTGTTGAAATGAGGCAAACCGGGTCCGAGCATAGATATGTGTTTTAATTATAAAGACATATAAACAATATATGAAATCCATGTTGCAACACAAAAAAAACAACAACAACAAACCGCTTCTTTAAAGGCTGGAAGTTGTATAACCATTAGTATAGCCGGGAGCAAAGGTGATGTATCCACAGTTGTACAATACAATCATGTGAGATGTGCAATAAATTAAATCATAATTATAATAAAAACAACATCGTTTCAGAAAATAAACCAGCCAACACCACATTTGTCAAAACCGCCTGTTTAAATGTAGAAGCTGGAGATCAGCTCGCGTTTCTACTTGTCATCGTGTTGTTGCTGAATGTTGCATAGATCACAAATCAGATCAGATCACTCCATCCTCCGGAGGAAACTCGGGATTTGGCCTGCAGCGTAAAGTACGAGCGACAGCGCGGCGGAGAAGGCCCGAAGTGTTGATTTAAACCATCGCAACTAAAAGCACGTTAAGATTACGCGTAAAACTTGGTTAATTTTCCACAGAATGACTTTTAAAAAATAACTAGAGTGGGAGAGAGAGAGAGAGAGAGAGAGAGAGAGAGAGAGAGACGTGGGTAAAAGTTCAGGTAAGAGAGAGAGAGAGAGAGAGAGGAACCGGATCAAGGCTTGTCGTTGCAGTGTTTGAAGAGACTCGACGGTGTCCCGGAATAAGTGGTGCACTTTTCGGCGCAGGTGGCGAGCGCGGAGCCCGAGAACGGGTAGACGGCCGCCTGTCCAAAGGGCGCCAGCGCGGCGGGGATGGGCGAGCTTATGGTCTGTCCCTGGTTCAGGTACGCCACCAGCCGCCTCATCTCCTCCAGGGCCTGCGCCTGCATGAGGATGTAGTTCTTGGCCAGGAGGAGAGTGGCTATTTTGGAGAGTTTTCTCACCGAGGGGCTGTGGGCGTAGGGGATGACGGCGCGCAGACCGTCCAGCGCGTCGTTCAGGTCGTGCATCCTCCTCCTCTCGCGGGCGTTGATGCTGAGCCGCAGGGACCGCTGCTCCTTGGACTTCTTGCCGAGGGGCCCGCCGGGCTTGTCGTCGCCGAACGCGGAGCCTCTCTTGCGGGACTCGAGCGAGTCGAAGCCGTCCTCGTCGTCGCTCGTGTGCTCCCCGCCGCTCTCGTTGGACTTCGCGGTCTGCCCGGAGAGGAAGTCGGTGGCGGGCGTGAGCGGGAACCGCGCGGGGCTGCCGGGGACGGCGCCGGGTCCGAACCCGAAGGCCGACTGGCCGTAGCGCTGCGTCAGGTCGAGGAGCGCGTCGTTGCTGATGGACTTGAGCAGGTTCTCTTCGCTGACGTTCATCTTCTTTCTCTCGCGTGAAGAAAAGTCGACTTGTTCTCTCGGTTACGCACGCGGGTCTCTCCAAGAGTTGCTGTTCTCCAGGAGTTGCTCTCCCTCTGTCCGCGCAGTGACTCTTCAGGAAGGAGGCTGTGGATGTGTTCACCTCCTCTGTGCGCTGCGCTCCCCCCTTGTTGCGCGCATCGCCCGACGACACTTGTCTTAATTGTGCGCGCTGAGATCGGAGCGCTCGCGTCGGTCGCTTTTCCTCTCTCTTCCCTTTTTTTCTTCCTCCTCTTCTTCTTCTTCTCGTGCCCTCCCTCGCCTTTGGGCGGATTGTGTGACTCGCGCGTCTCTGCCCCCTTGCTCGCGAGTTAGTAGTGAGCGCGAGGCCCGCCGGGATTATCCTGCCCGACCAATCAGGGGGGCGTTTTAATTAACTCGGGGAAGAGCTCGAGCCTACTCCCAGTTTTTCAATCACAATGTGATGATTTGCAACGCAAGCTGTACAGCACGCCGTTATATCAGAACCTGTTGTTGTCGTGAGGCGTTCAAAGACACATCAACGTGATTATTATACAGGAAAAAAAGCTCAGCGCAAACCTTAAAGCAGCAGCAGGCGACCAGGAGGACGGACCGGATGTAAGCATGTTGACCATGTGACCTGCAGGTTCCTTTCTGTTCTGATTGAATGCCTGTCGGTTCGTGACCCCTCCCAGGATTCACGCACCTAAAGGACAGAAGTATGAAAGAACAGATTACCTGCTGATCTTGGACACTTTCATCTTTAAAACAAAAAACTGAAGAGCTTCCTTTCCCACAATGAACATACCTTATGTCTACAGTATTCTTGTCCATATATACGAATACATTTGGAGCTGGATCGGCACCTGTAGACCACATACGGAGGTGGATCCTGGGTGCTATGTGGGCTCTGCTCAGGGGGTCTAAAGTTTAGGCAGGTCACCTTGCAGATTTCATGCTGAGATCAATCCCACAGTGATGTTAAAGGCCCAGAGGTTAGTGAATCAGTACAAATATCTGCATAAGAATCCAAATCAGACAACACGCGGATATCGTCGTAGGAAATAGATTTTGTTCGTCCAGTAAAAAGGTCTGGTGTGGCTCAGAAACAGGTGTCCAGAGTATGAACCTTCATAGAGCAGGTGAGGCTGCCACCTGGTGTCCAGCATGGGGCATTGCACCGTGATGAGGCAGCCTGCAGGTTCAGCTCAGTTCAGGGAATCGTTGTGGTGATGGCGCCACCTCGTGGATCCGAGGTCAAAACACCAACTTGAAATACAAATTAATGAATTTGTTGCCTAAAGCTCGTGGCAGTTCTGGTTGCAAAGAACCAAGATGGCGACGGCCAAAACGACCAGGCCAGTCCACAAACCGATGTGTGATGTCACAACTGTGGAAAACGTGTGAAAAGGTGAAAACCAGAACGGAACTATGGAGAGCCGGCGTTGGTCTGTCCGTTCTGGGCTTCTGTAGAAATAACATTTATATTCAATAGAAATCCTTAAATGCTACACACTGTTCCTTTAGTCACCAACTCCTGCTGTGGTACATAAACTCCTCCGGACCTGATTAACACACAGATGATGGTTAAACGCTTTGATCTGTGATCATTGATTCTTATGAGTATGTGTGTTACCAGATAAGTGTATTAAATATCATTTCTCTGGGAGAGTTGAGTGTCTGGTGGTGAAAACATCCAAGAAAAAGCAACACAAGATGAAAGATTTCATACAGGAGTGATCAATAACAACACAATGAAAAGGAAAAGGAGGGAAACACACACACACACACACACACACACACACACGTTTCACGCAAACAATAAATGGTCAAAAACAAACAAACAAAAACATCACGTTCAACAAAGGAATTAAATAATATATATTTGTAAAAACCCTCACTAAACATGTGCAATGTATTTTCTTTTTCATATTAAACCTGAAAAGTATTTCAGAAAATGTTGATAAAGAAAGTAAATTGGCCTTTTTCACAGTGACATTGCTCTGCTCCGATGCTGCCATCGATCCACCGACTTCACGGAGCAGCAGCTATCTGACGTCACGGCATCAACTTAAACATAAATCACCTGGTGAACCGGCTCAGCATGTAAACGCAGAAAAATCACAACATAGTGAGTTATTTCTTATCTTTTCAACCCAAATATTGTTTGGAGGAAATAAACTGTACACAAAGAAATATCACGTTGCCGTGGTTTTTGTTTACTTGGACGTTTTAAGTGGGAAAATTCAGAGTTTCCTGGACGGCAGACAATTTTATAGTTTTTTAGCTTGACTGTGAAATGTCTTTTATCCCAAAGGAAAAAACAACGCTGCATGAGGATTTTATGCAGAATGAAAAGGCGTCTTCACCTCTAAACAGGTTTTTGTTTGATGCTTGAAATAAGGTCTAACGTTTAGTTCTCCCGTCTGCTGAATGTCTTTAAAAGGCAGCAGCTAACAAGTGGCTAATGAGCCTATTGAACATCATCACTAGTCCACCTTTACAGCCTCATTGTGTTTGCTCGCGGTCATGTGACCATGTTGGTCCTTCCTTTGTAGCCTGATAGCATTTTTCAGGTCATAAACCTAAATTTTCTGCAATAATCCAAAGTATCTCATTGGATTTTAGTCGAGGAAAACCAGTACGGAGATTCTAACTTCCTGGGTTGACCTTTTAAAAAACACGATAATGGCGTGTTCATATGTGTACCTGCATGATAAGCTGCTTGTATCCCATCAAGTCATTAGTCATAGTTCAAAGTTCAACCCACAGAGAGCCATGCACCCAAGAGTTCTCTTGATCATGTGATGGTTTTCCTCTCAAACACCCACCAAGATCGTGTTCAACACTTCGGCCAGCAGATGGCAAGAAAGCCCACGAAATGACTGATGACATTCTCCCCATTGTGGACCGTCACAGCAACGCTGTGTGTTCATCAGCCAACAGAAACTATCCAGTGTCACCTGAGGACATTTTATCATCTTGACTTTTATCACGTTAAAGCGACGCAACAGCAAAAAGCTATTTGTGAACGAGATGCAGAGAAAAGAAAAGTAAAATAAAAGCCGGTGAATCATATCAGCTCAATTAATCCTTGATTTACAGTCAAAACAAACAAAAAGGAAGTGCAGGCAATAATGGTAAGATTGTACCTCTCCATTGTGTCCCCTAGTGTTGGTCTGACAGAACTACACACAGTCATCACCTTTTCTGGGGGGGTGGGGGTGGGGGGGCACTAAAAGCTTCTGGTTCACTGAGAATGGAAGAAACACACAAAAAAAGTGTCAACACAACACAACTAATAATACATGATGCTTTTAAAGCCTGTGCTGCGGCTGCTCTGCGTCGCCATGGCAACTGCAGCCTCACCACCACCACCACCACCACCACCATCACAGAGAGTCTACCCTCTGCAGTGACCGAGGAGGACCACCACGGGGCAGAAAAGGATTTGCTATCGCCGAGGATGTGGTGACGCTGTCATATTTGACAGGAACAATGCATGTGTGTGTGTGTGTGTGTGTGTGTGCAAGCATGCAGATGCGTCGTCGCAGGCAGCGTGTAAATGTGCTGCATCAACCTGCAACTGTCAGTGTTCATGTTGTCCCGCAGAGGCGGATCACATGTCTTAACCGGTGTTGATGTTCAAAGTTGATTATTAGCGAAGATGTTTGATATGCCGGACCCAGCAGGATCCACAGGACGGGGTTCTCTCCAGGCTGGCTCTCATATCCTAATTCCAACCCCGCTGTGTGACTCTCCCCCTTTCTCATACATACACTCCTTCACACACACACACACACACACACACACACACACACACACATCAAAGTGCTGCTCTGAGTAAAGATGGAACAGCCTGCTTTGATCTCTCCCTGCCGGCTCTGATTAATGTGTGGATTTACAGTGCAGACCTACAGGGACCTGGCAGCCATGACACTCTCTCTCTCTCTCTCTCTCTGCTGCGCCGGAATCCAGTTTTCCTTCGAAAACCAATCACAGCCCTCGATTGTATTCATCGCTCCAATTGCGGTGCGTTTTTTTTCCACACAGGCTGTTTGACAAAAAGAGAAACCTCGCACTCATTCGACCTCAAAGCGCCCAACCCCAAAAGTCCCCTAAAAATCCCAAACGCCGGTCGCATCTCACTTTTTACTTGGCCAATCAGAGAGACTTCACAAAGTCTGCTTTGTAAGAAGCCTCTCCGCCCGATCCGAACCCCCTTTGTTTTCATCTGGAAGAGACAGAAAGTTGCACAGCATAAAATATAAAGCCGGTGTGGCACATGATTCATTCAGACACTCCTAGCAGTCTTTTGTTAAAGGTGGCTTCAGTGCTAGTGTCAGAAAAATGAGCAATAGGTTGAAGGGTTTTCACGTTGCACACGTTGCACACGTTGCACACGTTGCACACGTTGCACACGTTGCACACGTTGCACACGTTGCACACGTTGCACATTGCACCCACGTTTCATCACGACCCAAAATAAGCAAACAAGTACCCGGCATCTTTTACCCCAAACCTCCGTCCCTCAATCTCTTCCCTCTCTTGCAGGTTTGTTTCACTGCAGTGCAATGCAGATTTTTTTCGGTTCACAGCGTGGAGGTGTGGTAGAGATAGGCGGGGTACCATGAATAATTGTTGAAGATATTTTTACTCTGACCCACTTTGGAGTCTCTCTCTGCCCCCCTTAAAGGTGCCGCAGCCGCACTCAGTCTGAAGTCAGCATCCGATGTTTATACGAGCGCCACAAAGGCCGTGAACCATTTCACTGGCGGGTTTTTAAGCAGCCAAATCAATATCTACGCCTGTCAAAGAAATGTCCGACTTGTTTAGAACCAACAGTCCAACAGTGTTTCCACAAGTCCTCCTCACTAGCTTCACTGAACTGTATTTTGGACCATATTTAATGAATTGAGTCGAGCAATCTTTCCTTTGTTATCGTTCCAAGCTATGAAGCTGTTGGCAAAATAAAGCTGAAAGTTGTTGTTATTATTAGATGCAGCTCCAGGAGTTTTATCTTTTGCAATGAATAAACAAAGAATTACCAACTCGTATGCATGTTGTGTCCTGACAGTCGCAGAAATAAAATTGGAGAATAAAAAAAAGCAGTTGAACCAATATGCAAAACTATTATTTAGACTATTAACAGAAAACACCAAAGTCTACAAGTCAGCTGGAAATGAAAGGCTAACAAATACTGAGATTACTGTCTGACTACATGAACAAATGTGACCAAACCCAAAAAACCCCAAGAGGTCTCTGTTTCAGTATTCAGGAGTTCGGCATGTAAAAGCAAGCTGAAAAGATATATTGCGTCAAGTCACAACACATGCGCAGTAAAGTACCAAAAGATAGGTTGAGCTACACCATAAAAGCCCTTTTGGGTTCTCGATGAAACCCTTGGATTATAGAGGAGTCGTCGGTAGAACCTCCTGGGTGGGTCCTAGAATATACCTTTGATATATGAATGATTCTTGGTAGAATCGCCTGGTTTGGTACTAGATAAAACCCTTGGAATACAAACGGGTTTGTGGTACGACCCCCTGGTTATAGATGAAACCCTTTAAAGGTTCTTGCTGAAACTTCTTGGGAAGGTTTTCGATGAAACGCTAGGAATATGAAAGGATTCTTGGTAGAACCTCGTAGGTGTGATCTTGATGATACCCTTGAAATAAAAAAAAGGTTCTTGGTAGGACCCCCTGGTTGGGGTATAGATGAAACCCTTTAAAGGTTCTTACTAGAACTTCTTGGGAAGGTTTTCGATGAAACGCTAGGAATATGAAAGGATTCTTGGTTGAACCTTCTGGGTGTGATATTTTACCTGGTATTGTTTAAAATTGCAAGTAATGGGCAGCAACAGATGTTTAGCAACTAATTGATTTCCGAAAAGAGAAACCCTCACCAGCATGGCCTGTGTCGGTGCATTCTCTGATCCCCATGGGGGTTTGGGCCAAAACGACTAATTTGTGTTTTTAGCACCGTTAGCTGCTAACCCCCCCTACTCAACCGTTGCCATGTTGGGAGCTGGGTGGATGCAATCCCTAAATTATAGATATGTTGTGAATTTGGAATGTACCACCTTTAAGTGCGGATTAATAACTGCAGTTTCCAGGGCCTGGGAAATAGCCTGAGAGAAGGGAATGTTGACTGTTTGTGCAGAAGAAGAAGAAGAAGAAGAAGAAGAAGAAGAAGAAGATTTGATGCCAAGAAGTTAGATTTTTTGGGGGGAAAGCCTGTAGGCAGACTATTGAAGCAGCAGGAGGAGGGGTTCTTCCAAGATTTTACAAATGAGAGAATCACATTCTGTCATTCTACTTGAATTGGTTTGAAGTGGATGTAATGAAACCCTTTAGTCTTCTATATATGGAGAAATTGTGTGAGTGAAGAAGGAAAGGACGATTCACGACAGGGTTCAGCTTTTCAACACTCTTTTTTCTACCACATGCAAGCATCATTTGCTAGCATGATTTCACCGCTGGCTGTGTGAGCTATTACGATGTTGAGAAAGTAAAATATTTATATAGCACCTTATCAAAGGATACATTATTAAAAAGGACCAAATATGAACATAACGCAAACACAGGAGAATAACAACAAAACAGTAGAAACATCACAAAACAAATCAGAGTGTGTGACTCAAGCACAAAAGACAAGACTTCCAGGATAGGTACGGGACAAAAGGCCCCTAAACCAGAATTGAATCCAGGATATTGTGGTTACATGGCATGCACTGTAAGTCAGCTACCAACGCATTTCATCAAATCCCATCGGCCTTCGTAAAAAAACACATCATTCAAAGTCAAATACAAGGATGTATGCAGACAAAGGGCTGGATTTCTAGTAATAACCACAGCATTGTGTGTTCCTCTACGGAGACTTCCGCCGTGACTCTGAAGGTTTGACACTTGACTTGGACTGTATTTTTGTGACTCCAGAATCATCTCTGGGTGGAAAGGCGGCTCGGAGGTAATATATTCTCTTTTAACGCAGCTCTGTTTGAGCAGAACTGTTCATAACAACTGGTTTATTTATAATGCGGCGGCGAGCTGAACTCAGGCAGTCGATGCCACTCTGCAAAAGGTTTCGCAAGAAAGAAAAAGGAACGCTATCAGACATCAGATTTTTAACATTTTACATAACTTCACATTTCTGGAAAAACAGTTTGGTGCCAGTCAGATACCGAGCGTTTGAATTCTGAAATGCTATTGAGCTGATCTCAGAGCTGAACTCATTTTCCTCCCATAGCTTGCCTCCCTGTGGATTCTTTATCTTCGTCTATTTCTTCTTCTTAAATCCAATTCTTCGCCTCTGTAATGATTTTATGACATTTGTTTTCTGTCGGGGTTTTGGAAATATATATATAACATTATGAGAGAGGACACGGCGTGAATGCAAAGCTGACCTGACGTCTACACATTTAGAGGGATCTGAAAGGTCCTCGCCAGCTCACTGCTTCCATTATCTCGCCTTGCTTATCCTTTTTTTTAACCCAGTTGTGCTATATTCCTCTCCCTTTGTCCCTCAGTGCAATAGTTTCTCTTTCCGCCTCCATCTCCCATGCATGCCCCCCTCCTCCACCTCCTCCACCTCCACACTCTTCCCTATATTTCACTACGTGAAAAGTCACCCAGAGTTTTCCTTCTGGGGTTTTTTTTTTGCGGACAGGAAGTCCATATTTAATGAAGTGACTCTCTTGTTAAAATGCTTTTAAGTGCTCCTGTGCAGGGCTCCGGGCTGCAGCGGAGGGAGGCGAGGGCTGGGGCTTTTATTTATTCATTGGGCGGTTCAGTGCCTCTTCCCTGCTCTGGCTCTCTGAAGAAGGGAGAGGATTAGAGGAATGAACCCCCCCCCAACACACACACACACACACACACACACACACACACACACCCTTCCTCCTTCTCCCTGGCTGGCCTGGTTCCCTCCCTTGGGGGACACCCCTGCGTCAGTCCACATTAACATCCATCAGAGCACGGTGCTCCGGAGAGGGACGAGCCTCTGTACAACTCTCACACACACACACACACACACACACACGCACACACACACACACACGCATGAGTTACTCACGCAAACTAAAAAAAACCCCGTGCACGAGCCCGGGAGCGTGCACGGAGTTAGCAGGAGGGCACACTCTCCAACCAACACCATGAGTCACGCACTCAAAACCGTCTCCGTCACCCGGCTGCCGTTCACGCCTTCAGCTACACTCAGTTTTGTTCACATGCTGCATTCAAATTGAACTTAATTCCCTGAGAGCCCTCCCCTACCCGACCCCCCCCCCTCCCAACATTGTGAGTTACACAAGTGCAGCTGTCCTCTACTTGATCAGTAGGCGTCTTTGAACAAGTTTGAACGAGCATCTGAAGACCGTCTGGAAAACAGACGGAGGAGAAGAAGAAGGAGAAGAAGAAGAAGAAGAAGAAGAAGAGAAAGTTTTCTCCGAGTGAAGGCTGAGATTCCTCTCCTCTTTGTGTGAAGTTCGGGGCTGTCTGCTCCCTCGTTATCGCTCCTCGCTCGCAGGATTGGGAGGGGAGCAGCGAGGCAGGCCGGATGAGAGAGGCATATCATTAACCGAGAGTGTTTCTACAACAAAGCACAGACTCCCATCAAATCCCACTCGTTTCCCCACACGACGGTGTCACACTCATCATCCCCGGCACTGAACTGCTCTGTGAAAAAATGCCCTCATTTGTTGAAGGCACACACCATTTTTTTTGTCAGCAGGCCCTAATAGAAATTCCTTTAATATTTTCATCTCTCAAATCTTTGAGCGTTTTGAGATACTAATGCTCGTATCTAAAATTGGATTACGTTTGTTAGGGCTCGACTGTGTGTGTGTGTGTGTGTGTGTGTGTGTGTTGAGCGTGGGCGTTGTGTGCGCACGTGAAAGCGCATGTACACGGATCCTCATTGGCGGGCTCCACTGTAGCCATGCAGAGGGATGCAGATTGTTTCTAATTCACCACGCTGACCTAGATTCCAAATATCACACACATTAAACGAGTGATGCTGCACACACACACACACACACACACACACACACACACACACACACACTGCAGATCTCACCCTAATTTGTTAACAAAATCTCTCCTTTCCTCTCATCACTTTGTACCTTGAAAAGATCCGACTACCGATTATTCGGTCTTCTACGCCAATAATTCCCTTTTTTCTCTAATTTCAGAACTTCTTCTCTCTCTCTCTCTCTCATCTTGGAAATCTAACATCAAACCCCCCGAAAAGTTTAAAATGCAAATTCATTTTTCCTAGCGAGCTCGGTTCACATGAACTTATAATTGGATTCTGCCTATTAATATAAAAGCTTTTTCCAACTGCCGCTCTTCCACGATAACACGGGGACAGAGGGAGTGAGACAGCCAGGGGGACAGACAGGAGGGCAGTTAGCATGGACGCTGTCTCACTGGATGCTTGCAGGAAGGTGATGCATGCAGCAGCAGAGAAGGCCGGTGAGGGTTCGTTTCTCTTCCAGCGAGGCCGGGAGAGTTGAAGCTGCTGTGTGCCACGGAGCTAACTAACTAGCCTTCAGGCTGAGAAACAAAGGGATTGATGCTACGAATGATGGAAAGATGGAGGGGGGGGGGGGGGGGGAGCTGAAAATCAGCAAGCAACGGTCGGGAAACAGACAGACGGCCTGATGGAGGACACCAGATGCTGTGTGGGAGGGTTATTTAATTGATGATATCACACCTCTCTTTCCCGCTTTCTCTCCCTCTTGTTCGCCCTCGTTTCTTCCTCTCTCACACACACACACTCACACACACACACACACATTAACACACACACATAACACACCGTATTTGCCCTGTCAGCCTCTTATCCTAGCATGACACAGCCCACACTTCTCCCGACTCCGTCTCGCCAACCTTTCGGCTCCTGAAGTAATATCGCATGAACCTGAAATTATGATTTACAAAATAATATCTAATGCTTATAGACTTGTTCGTAAATGTTGCAGAAACACACAAAGGATGAATAGCTTCTTGATTATAATGTTTTCTTAAAAATATGAAGACAACAACATCGCCGCCACAGTTTCTTCACTTTCTTTTTTAACTTTGTCTCCACATGCGAGCAGAAAAAGTCTTCCACATGCTTCCTGCCAAACGGGGAAAAGACCCAGAAAATGAGTCTCATTAATTAGCTTCTCATTTGTAAATGCAAATGAGCTTAATTAAAAAATACACTCTCCTTTTGTGGCTTCAAAGGGAGACAGTGAGGCCTAATCAGGAGGTTTGTTCAGCTGTGGCACTAATGAGACATATTTGGCCTAACGAGGGAGCGATGCCCTAATTTGTTTATGGTAATGATATGAAACAGTGCTTGTCCTTTTGGTGGATCTGGGAAGGGATCAGTCAGACGACGCCTCTGTGCGATGTACCTTCAGGGTTTCGCTCGGCGTTGGCGAGGTGTTGCAGCGGCCGCGCCGCATTGTTTCAGGAGGTTAATTGGCTTAATTAGTGGAGGAGAGATCGATGTCGGGGCATATGTGGCTTCCTGAGGCATTTCCATGAAAACGAACCAAATATGGAGCGGGTGTAAGATAAATTCACTCAACCTTTTGTATTCAATGTTCCTGGAGATGTAAATGAAGCAAAGCAGGTCGAGTCAGGTCACACCGTTTAAAGAACGACGGTTTATTACAGGCTTTTACTATTACTTTCACTGTTTAACCAGAATCAGACGGAATAATGATGTTTCACATGGTTTGCAAAGATCTGGGGACTACGTCCCTGTAGGGCGTCAGAAAGCGATGCTCCATTGATGATGGCTTTTTTTATACACCGTGTACGAAATCTGAGTGGAGACAAGAGTCTCAGTGAATCAATGAGTTCAGGGTTCGGCTCATTGGGAGCATTTTAGCACGCTGACGTTAGCATTTAGCTCAAGGAACGCAAGCTAATGAACACAGAGCTGCTAGCATGGCTCCTTGTCTCGGGTTCGGACCCAAACACAGAGAAGATGATGAGAAGGCAGCAGGTTTAAAGTTTAAAGATTACCAAGCAGCGTAACTAAATAGTCAAGGAGAGGAGGCCGACAACGAGGGTCAGGTGACACCAATCAGGGCGGGGCAAAGAACCACACAGGCAGGAAGTGGAAGTCGTGAAAGAGGAGGTGAATGTAGGCAGACAACAAAAACAGACGTTCAGGCAACAAAATGTCTTTTCCTTTAACAAATCAGCTTAAAGGATCACGGATGCGTCACGTCACAAAAACACTTTGGGACAAGCGTCGAATACGGGCCTTACGGGTCACCTTTGTTAATATTTAATTAATATAGCGGTATAATATATTACTCACATGGATGCATTACATTAATGTGTCCAAGGATCCTAACTGACTCTTCTTAGGCAATATTTCCGTGCTGAGCGACACCAAAATGTCAAAATCAGACACAAGCTAAGTTAGGTCTCGTTGTGGTCAGCCCCGAAGCAATAACACTTAAGGTGGGCTGACCTTTAAGGTGGACCAGCTCTATTGTAGCTGCTCCTCTGAGTCTCTTTGCTTTTTATCTTTAATATTGATATTTACTGTGTAACTGACCGCAGGTTTAACAGTTAATTATTAATATAGCTACTGTTTGTATCAAGAAAACCCAAAGTTAATGTCCGAAGTGTAATGATATTATTAAGTACTCATAGCAGTATTCTGTATCGGCAAGTATTGAAATGTACTTGTACTCGGTGCATCCCTATTTGTTGAGGGTTCAAATTCTGGTGCATATATGCCTTCTGTCACTTATCTTTATGTTCCCACAACAATTCACAGAGAAAATGGGAATTTATCGGGTATATTTACGATTTGGTGATTAATGGTGATTAATCCGCAGCTACCCTGCGATTAATCTGATTAAAATATTTAATCGTTTGACGGAAAATCAACTGGTGCATTTCGAAATAAAAATACAACATTAGAAAGCAAAGTACCGTGATTAAAAATTTACAAGCCGCCTTCCTGGTTCAACTTTAACCTTCTGTCCTTCCTGTCGCATTTAGTGTGTGTGCTGCCTTTCAGGCCAATTAGCCAAAATGTAAAAATAACGGCCGGGAAAATAAGAACCACGTAGCATTTAATGAATCATTTGTGACAACGGATTCAAAATTGCGATTGTGCTTGATTTATTTATTTTTTTAAATTCACATGCATCCTTCCTGCATTCATATCAAGGGACGTGCACACGTGTTTTCCTTGCATACTTGAGCACGTGTGACGCATTCGCCGAGTGCGTGTGAGGCTGAGTGAGACGGCAGCGTGGCTGGGCCTCGCTGATAACTAGACAACCCTGCACTCTTTGCATGACCGTGCACACACACACACACACACACACACACACACACGCACACACACACACACGTTAATTAATCCAAAAAACGAAAGTGAAATTCAATAGACGCTGTCCCCACTTTTAATTGTGGTCTTGCATTTTAAAGAGAAAACACCCGTTCCCCTCCATCTTGTCGCTTCTTGAATTATTGATCAAACTGCACTAGAGACGTGGAACGGGGACGTCGAAGCGTTGGCGTGTTTGATAAAAACGTGATTATTCACGTGTGCCGCATGCCGTGTGGACTCTTTGTAACGGAGTGAGGAGGAGTGCTGAGTTTCTCCATGGTGACTGTGGAGAACCTGAACGTGCCAGACGAGACCAGCTGGTGTCTTGTGGTCCAAGTACACAACGCTCCGGCAACCAAAATACACCAGTAAATAACTGAAGGGGAGATGAGGCGCTTTCATTATTCAGCCACATTTGAACCGCTGTGCTATCCCTCCATCTCCATCCTCGTATACACTCCCTCTCTCCGCTAATCATCTCTTCATTATCTCCGCCGGGGAGGATCATGCGATTAGTCGCACGAGTGAATGTGCACCTCTGTGTCCGTCCGCGGCTAATCTCGCATTCAGTCGCGGCAAACTGCATAGCGTTTCTGGGGCGGCCGGTCATGGCTGCGTGCGTTCATGTAATGTGCGTTTGTCCAGATGTTAATTTCATTATAAATGTCATCTAGATTTACGTTAGACAGATAAAATAAAAACAGTTATGAATTCTAGAAGACGCAGCCGAGCCGCACCTTAGCCGAACCTGAGCCGCACCTGAGAAGCCGTTAGATGGAGTTTGCCTTTCATAATGGCCAGATGTGTCATTTAATTTCATTATAAATGTCATTACTATTAACTTAAGACAGAAAACAGTTACGAATTCTAGAAGACGCAGCCGAGCCGCACCTTAGCCGAACCTGAGCTGCACCACAGCTCGCAGTGTTGCTACTCCAACAGTTTGCTTACTTTTAGTGGTTTCTTGGACGCTGTGTTTGGCTAACTGTAAACACCAGTCCCCACTACGCTACCGTACATCGCCGCTACGTCAACTGCGTCGACTGCTCAGTGTGTTTGATTTTCTTACGACTTCCAACCAAGTGCCAACATGAATGAAGTGTGTTCACGAAGGCTTACAGCCCTTCAGTGTGTTTAGTGTGAGACGAGGGTTAGCCATTTATGAGTACTCACCTAAATCACGATACAGTGGAGGACGTTGCAGACGCACCTCAGTGCACCTAAATTAGGGAAAAAGCATCCGTTTGTCTTTTTGCCCTGGAGAAGATTTTGATATCTGTTCAACTCAAATGCCTCTTTAAAAAAAATCAAAGCTCCATTAGCATTAGCATGGGTTATATTATGCAGGTGATTTTAATGTGACACACGAGACATTACTTCAGCTCCCACATTATTATAATAGCCATGAAAAAATGAATAACTCAATACTGTTTGAGGGGCCGTGTGCTGTTTAGAACCTTAACAGAACGACGATTAAAACATTAGAGGTCAAAAAGAAACGTTGATACTTCAACCAGATAATGAGAACGAGTAAAACCCTGAATAGGCAAAAGCATGTTTGACTTGAACTTCTGGAGGCCAAATAGAGACCTTGAAATATTCCCCTCATCAATTAATCTCCATTCAGTGACACACTGCTTTACTTAGCCAACCATTCAGCCTCCTCTGACTGCTATAATTGTCCTCGTTAATTGCTTTTAAACTCTCTTTGATTACAAGGTCGGATCTGAATGGTTCCCTATTTTCTTGGTCCTCCTCCCCCCCACGACGGGTCGTACCATTCCTCCTCTCTCTGACCTTACAGTATCAATGAGATTTACATTAACCTATTAATGCCGACGACATGCGTCTGTTAACTTAATAAATCCGTCCAATCTGAGGATGCTTGGGAAGAAATGGGCTCTATTTTACATCATCTGAGAACTTTTCTCTACATTTCAAAATAAAAAAAATCTTTGTATGTGGAGATTATGTATTATGTAATGTGGAGAAATAAAGATGCGTTGCTATTGGCTGTTGGAAACAGCGCTGCCCTACAACTGTCCCTGACAATTTATGTACAGTTGAGGTTTGTTAAGGAAGCAGAGTCCATGATTGGAAAGAGACGGGGGTCGTGTGTGTGTGTGTGTGTGTGTGTGTGTGTGTTACTGCGTCTTTTTTCCCTCCACAGCTCACACGGAGGCGACAGAGTCCCTCTCATTACTAAACGGCACATCCCCCAAACAAAGGCTCCACACCGACGGTGGCGTGTGTTCAATACCGATAACTAGTGGCCTCTAGTCTGAATAAGCGAGCCCTGTTGGCCACGGGACACACACACACACACACACACACACACACACACACACACCCTTATGTGCCACTACACACAATCCTGAAACAACTCTTGAGCAGCACAGATAGCGAGTCCCAGGATTACTCTGCAGCGGTGCAGCTTGCATTCAGGATGTTTTCTTATTATTATATATTGCATATTTCTGGCATGGAAATAGCAAATAGCAACAGAAAGCAGCAGGTGTGGTTTATGAGGGACGCCGCCGGGTCGCCGTGAAGAAGAAGAGCAAAAAAAGAAGAAAAAAAAAAAGCAACGCTTTGTTTTTTTTTTCCTGCTCCACTTGAACGCAGCTTTCTCCTCATTTGGCCTTCTGCATGTTTCACACCTGACTGCCTAAATGTGCCACCGGGGCCTTGGAGAGACACTCACACACACACACACACACACACACACACACACACCTGACCTTTGACCTTTCAAATCCATCATCCAATCCATTTACACCAGATCCTCTGCAGACGATAATGAAATGCGATGAAACATCCAGTTTTTTTTAAACATAAATAGCGAGCAGTCGTCGCTATAAAGAAGCAGCTCTGTCTTTGTAGGGGGGGGGGGGCGTGTGTTAAAGAAGCCGGCTGCCTCCTGTTGTGACTAATATGTGCAATCTTTCCCGTCGTTCCGTCACACAATCTCAGCGGCTTGTTTATGCTGCGGTCACATTTTCTTTTCCTGTCCGTGATTGGCCCCCATACGTCCCCACACATACATTTCAAAGGACAACCTCAACGCAGGTGGCTGGGCCCGTTTTGTAAATGAGTTCAGGGTCGAGGGATAGTTACCGAACGGGGGACGGAGGGGGGAGGGTCATATCTCACACGGATAACGAGGGAGGGAAGTGAAGGGGAGAAAACATGAAAAAGGAGGAGAGGAGGAAGAAGAGTGAAGAGAGGTGGAAGCCTAAAATATGCATGTCATGGTGTCGATGACTGATTCTTCTCTTGATGTGCACGTGTGTGTGTGTGTGTGTGTCTTTGATCATCTGAGTGAGACTGTTCTCTCGATGTTCTAATTAGCTTGCTGCTAAACACGAGAGACGAGATCAAGCAGCAAACCCGCCGTGATGATCGGTGCAGCGAGAAGGCAGCGGCCGGCCTCAAACGTCGATGCAGCGCCGACAAAGAGACTCCGGTTCTGTGTTTTCTCTTTATCGTCTTACATGTTGGTACTTTTATCTTGAGGGGAAACATGAGTCAGAATCAAAGCGGCTGGGGAAAACAAAAGAAGAAACTGACTTTAAAATTGCACCAACCAACGATAACAAATGTCTCGGACCCCCTTAATGGCTGAGGAGCCCCCGGGGGCCTTTTGGGGGCCGAGGATCTGTGTTTCTGAGGTTCCAGTGCAGCCAGAGGACCTGGTCACATGGAAAGTGGATTTATGGAGCGGTTTATACCACTTGTCAACATTCACCCGGTCACACACGTTTATTTCCCCCCCGTTTTCAAAAATACCATCGTGCACAACATTGTTTTCAAAAGTTGTCATTTACATCAACCTGCATAAATCCACCGTCCAGCCCTGTTATAACTACGGGCGCAGGGGAGGGGGATAGAGCCAATCAGAATCCTCAGAATCAACAACAACCAATAACACCAGCGACTTCCTGTGACGCTTGAGAACCTTAAACCCCGTTTCTCCCAGTTGACACGACAACACATAACCGGTGTTATCAGAAATCTACACTTTGGCCGGAGTTTTTAGAAAGAATCGTTTTGTGTGATAAAAAACTGGGTTTTCGTGTTAATGAGAGGCCAAACCGCGTGGAAATATCTGCGTTTTCCCTTCATGTAAACGGGGCTTCATACGCTGCCATGTGAGGACCCATCGATGGAGATCTGGGGTTCAACGCTGGAGTCGGGGATCAAACCGCGGATCGACTCGATGACTCTTGACCAAGACTTCCATTTCCATGCACCGCTCCTTGTTGACAGACTGGATGTGGAGCTGAGCTAGCTCAGTTCACAATCGATTTATAAACCAATAATCATCTAAATCGTCGGACAGACAGCTGCCGGGTTCCCAGATCCTTTTCAGCCAGTGTGTCCCACCATTTACCTGCATTCAACCTAAAACCTGCTCGAACGTGATTGGCTAATACCACTCGAACTCCAAACAGAAGCCAGAGTGTCTCCGATACTCCAAATACGTTGGAGTTAATTGCTTGAAAAGGACAAATGTACTTATTGTAAGTCGCTTTGGATAAAAGTGTCTAAATGTAAATGTGAATGACACAAGGCTGGTCTTAGTAAAAACTATTCAGTATGAAATAAAAGTCACATCAAAAGGAAACAATACGTATTCATGTAGCCACACTCAACCATTAATTCATTATTCATAATTACTTTTCTTTATCTGCTTACACATTTTCACTTACCTGGAGGATAAAACCCGTCGGACTTGTTCCAGTGATGGGCTTTTAAAGCTGCACCGTTACCATGGATACTGCAACCTGGCATTAAATATAAAATACTAACTAAATTAAAAAAAGGTACAATTACCGAACTAAATTCCATATAAGGGTTTTTCTATTAAGCAAAGTAACAATTTACGACTCTTATTTAACATTTATACCTGCAGTACGCTTTTAAGCCACACGAGGGAGCCCGAATGTTCGCACTGAATCAAATATTAAAGGCTAGCATGTTCAACTGATGAGAGGGGGAAAAAAAGAATGAGAAAGCATGTTTAAATGCACCTAAACGCATCTATTTGCTTTGAAACGCATTAAAACCGCCTGGTTTCTCTGTGGAATAAAATACGAGGTGACGGCAGTAAAGATGGTCAGGAATGTCTCTTTTAAAAAAAGGTTACTGTTTATGAAGAAGCTGTTGAGCAATAACATTGACTGGATTTCAAATTAAAAGCATATAAAGAGTTTTTGTGACATCCACATAATGCAGAACAGATTGAATGAAGTCACCTATGAGTCTCAAGGCCCGACGTCTTTCCACTGAATAAACGGTGCAGATTCTCTTGACCTCTGTTCAAAAAATGGTTTTACATTTTTGCACCTGCAGACCTTTTTTTATTTATTATTTCTACTTCTTCCTCCCTCTGCTGGTCCTCAGTCTCAGCACATTCAGACACACCAGAGTAATATCAGCCGCCCCCCCACCTCCACCACCTCCCCGCCATCCTTTATTACCCCTCTTTTTCTTCCTCCGTCTCTCGCCGCTCCCTCATGAATAAACATGCCGTACATTCACTCAGTGCTGGCATGAAATGGCCACACAGCCGCTGGCACACGCAGGAGTAATGCCGCAATCATTATTCCACTGCAGTGGTCCCACACAAGCATATTTCACCAATCATGTGGCTCTCTCCCCTGGCTTTTGTTTGGATGACTTAAACAAATGATGTGGCGGCGAGGAGGGCCGGCGTACCACAGCCCCCCCTGTTAACACGGCAACCGTTGACACGGACACGGCAGCATTTGCATAAGAGTACGCTTGAGTGGGACCGGCAATTCCAACGGGGGTCCGCAGATTTCTCCTCTGTCTGCGAGGGTGGGGTTGAGGGTGTAAGTCCAGGAGGGTGGGGGCTATTTTTGGTTCTCCTTCCTTTCATCCATCCCTCTCCATGCCGAGACCGAGGTGGACAGGAAGTCAGTTTTTAAACACATAAGAGACGATGGTGGCATCTCAGACTGGGCTGGGTTACAGACCTCACCACCGAACGGTCAGTAAAAAAAAAATTACATCACTGTTTTATTTTCAAAGGAATACAGCAGAGCTTTTCAGAATCATGATACAAGGCGATGATTCAGGGACAAACACTCCTTCTTTCTCTTCCCGGCTGATAAACATCAGGTGAGGTAATGTTACAGATAACGTAGCGAAGCTAGCTAGCTGGACAAGCTAACGGTCATTTTTACGTAGTTCTCGGAGCGGTTTCACGTGAAAATAAATGATGCTACGACAAACATTGTACGTGTAATTCATGGTTCCCTTCAAACTGGATTAAACAAACATTGGTCTGTCGCCGTGGCGACCGTTCAAATCCACCAGAAGGGGCGGGGCTTAGCCTCTCAATAGACACATGTATGGAAGGCCAAACTGACTTGAACCCTCAATTGTAGTTTGAATATAAAAACGTGTCCTCGAGACAAATCCGCTTAACGAGGAGGTCAATTATCATTTTAACGAGGATGACTAACGAAGGTGAGGAAGAGGGGGACCAATAATGACGATGCTCGTTTCTGAAAATAGGAACGAGGAGTTAATCAAGCCATTCCCGAAACCCGGCCCGCTTTCCCTTTGATGTGCCTATCTCGCTCCACGTTTCCCCGCTATCGCCCTCGCTTTTCATTCGCCTTATCAGCGCCCTCCTTTAATCACGGCGCATCGACGTGACGGATACATCTGAGAGATCTATTTGTGTGCCGCTTCACTCTGGGAGAAAAACTTCCACGCGAAGTTCAGACTTCTGGCAGAGACGACGGCGGCTCGCAGGAATGTCGAACAATCGGAAACAAGCAAAACGTGTGTGTGAGTGTGTGTGTGTGTGTGTCCTGAGTCCTAAGGATGGGTGTGGCATGGTGTCTCCATGGTGATAGATGTGGGGTCATCTCCATGACGAGGGGTCGGAGGGAGTGTTGGCCACCAAGGTCGTGGACCAAGGACAAGGCAAGAGTGATTGCAGCCACCCAGACAGGAAATCGAAGAGGAGCACTCCAAGGAGGGGGGGGGGGGGGTTTGGCGATGAGGAAAAAGGTGCAATTTCACAAGCCAAATTACTTCTGGGATGGAGGAGAGAAACATATCACAGCAATAACGGCACCAGGAGTGAGTGGAGAGTGGAGGGAAGTGTGTGTGTGTGTGTGTGTGTGTGTGGGGGGGGGGGTTCCAAACAAAATCTCAATTATCAAAGTCATCAAACGTGTACGCTCACGCCCCCGTTACCGCGACGACACAAACTCGCCCTCGCCGAGGAATTCTCCACGAGTCTGGCTCCGTTCTTCTCCTCCATGTGGTTTATCAAGCTGATTATTTCGGAGCCTGACGCCGGCTGTGACTACAAAATATTGATTGGGGTTGTGCAACATGTTCCGCTGCAGCCTGATTTCTTTTTCTGCTCCCTCCTCCTCCTCCTCCTCCTCCTCCTCCTCCTCCACGTTACTGTGAGGAACAACAGCGACTCGGTAAATTGTTAACGAGAACAGCCAGTGAATAAATGACGACTTGGAATGTCTGCCTCGCTGCTCTCTCAGGGTTTCCCCTGATGCAGTTTTCTGTCTCGCTCAGTGTGCCCTCTATCCTCCGAATGTGTGTGTGTGTGTGTGTGTTTGTATCGGCAGGCTGAGTGCATTGAATCATTAAGTCCACAGTGCCACTGCGCCCGTTGCCTCATTGCACCTAATTAAGCCCCTTTTGTTTCCTATCAATTAACATTGTAATTAAAACTAGTCACGCTTGTGTTTACCCCGAGTCTGCTGATTCAGGGGGAGAAACCACGCAGACGCTGATGTGCAGGAATCCAGCTAATAAACGTCTGCATCACACGTGGCACGCATCAACGGCTGCGTTACGCTGCGAGGACACGCCCACACTACGTCTGAGTGTGAACGCGGTGCTGCTGGAGCCGGATTCAAGGATCATTTATTGTCATTATGCAACACGAAGGTCGGAGGTCATTGGAAGCAAGTAAAACGAGGACGATTCACATCAGAAGGAAGGTAAACAACAGCAGATCATCGCCGCTGCAGGGATGACGTAAGCAGAGTTAGCATCGCAGCGTTCCCTTTCTTATGAAACTTCATCTTCACAAATAAACTGCACTTTATCATTTCTTAAAATGATGGCGAGGTGAACTAGCGTTGGACGTGATGACATTTTTCTAAGATGCGTACAACCTTTAAAATTCACGCGACGGGTGTTTACAGATGAATTTCATATCGTAGAACAATACGTTTGTGTGACACCACACGCCGTATTTCAGGTATCTGACCAAAAACCTTGTTTACTTATTTTACTTCAAGTTGAGGGAACTGGAAGTGCAAAAAAAATGCTGAGTCATTTCCTGTTTCTTTCTGCAGCACTCCACCTGTCCAGCATCGACTTTGGCCATGCAACTGTGTGTGTGTGTGTGTGTGTGTGTGTGTGTGTGTGTGTAGGTGTGTGTGTGTGTCTGTGTGTGTGTGTGTGTGTGTGTGTAGGTGTGTGTGTAGGTGTGTGTGTAGGTGTGTAGGTGTGTGTGTGTGTGTGTGTGTAGGTGTGTGTGTGTGTGTGTGTAGGTGTAGGTGTGTGTGTGTGTGTGTGTGTGTGTGTGGTGTAGTGTGTGTGTGTGTGTGTGTGTAGGTGTGTGTGTGTGTGTGTAGGTGTGTGTGTGTGTGTGTGTGTGTGTGTGTGTGTGTGTGTGTGTGTGTGTAGTGTGGTGTGTGTGTAGTGTGTGTGTGTGTGTGTGTGTGTAGGTGTGTGTGTGTGTGTGTGTGTGTGTGTGTGTGTGTGTGTGTGTGTGTGTGTGTGTGTGTGTGTGCTGAGTCGTTCACACAACCAAAGGACTCGCCTCCTGATAATCTAACACTAATCACCTCATCCTCATCCCTCAGGTGAACGCACAGGAAAGGAATGCTTGATATCAAGTGGAAGCCGTGAAAACACACACACACACACACACACACACACACACACACACACAACACAAAATATATATATTTATATATATAAATATATATATTCTATGTACACAGATACAAATTCATAAATCAAATGAATGAGCGGTATTCCATTCTCCTCAACAAGCCGATGTACATTTCTCACACACACACACACACACACACACACACACACAACCCCTATCTTCTTGTTTCCATAGCAACTGACCATAGAGGTGTGGATATATGAAGCAGCAGGCGAAATCACTGGAGTGAGAGGCGTAGCGGTCTGTCACCTCAGACTCCCCAGAGAAACAACACATGATACTGTACTACTGTACTCGCTCACCCGCTCTCTCTCTCTCTCACACACACTCAGCCACTGCTCACAGTTACAGGAAAACACAGATAAATCTCTCACACACACACACACACACACACACACACACACACACACTCCATGTTGTCTCATGTACTGTGGATCAGAGCCGCGCTACGACACCAGAAGGGTGTGTGTGTGTGTGTGTGTGTGTGTGTGAGAAACATGTGTGATCTTCTTATTAAAACCTGATCATGAGCCAGTGACCCGGACACGCCGCCACCGCCGCCCTTCCCCTTCCCCTGCCGGGTTGCTGCCGGTGGCGTTGGCGGCGCGTTGGTGGCGTTGGAGGCCGAGCGGTCCTTGGGTGCAGTACAGGATTACGGCAGAGCGCACCATGTGACCTTAATTCCCCCCTGCCTGCTTCTGCTGTGCTCAGCCAATGAGGATCATACATGTGTGTGTGTGTGTGTGTGTGTGTGTGTGTGTTTGTCTACGCAGACTGCCATGTTGGTGAAGAGCGTTTGTCTCTAGAAGCTCTAATAGATGGATTAAGTGAGAAGATAAAAACGGGGGAATGCTGTGAAGGTTTATTGGGTGTGCGTGTGCCAGCCTTTGTTTAGTGTGTTTTTAAAGGGGGGGGGGGGGGGATAATAGTGTGAATCAGCAGCCGCCGCGGCACGTGTCACGTATTCAGACGACCTCATTCATCCCCAACAACCCTGAAACCCCCCCTCCCCCACCAACAGACCTCAACCCCCACAGCCGCCGCCGTCAGCAGGCTCAGCTGGTGGCGAGGGTGGGGGGGGGGGCAAGAGATGGATGGATGGATGGATGGATGGGGGGGGGGGGGGGCAGGTGCAGAGATGACAATTTAGTAAGCAGCCCTTTTACTTCAAAATTTTAAGCAGCAGAGGTGAACTGTAAAAACAAAACATTGAGGATGAAGAGGAAGATGGGAAATGTGAAGGTTAAATGTGTGTGTGTGTGTGTGTGTGTGTGTGTGTGTGTGTGTGTGTGTGTCGGGGGGGAGGTTGTCAATTAGCTATGGAGATCAGACAGAATAAGCAGCAGTTTAAACATGAGCATTACATCAGGGGAGACGTCCGGCTGTTCCGTCGGCGTGCGCCCGCCAGATAAGACCCACAATGCTTTGTGTGCGTCTGAGTTTGTGTCTTTGTGTCTGTGACGCAGCAGACACGACAGACGCAGCACCTCGCCTCGGCAAAGGCACTCGCTGTTGTTGTTGGCGACCTCTCGACCTTAACCAAAACCTTGACCCCCGGCAGAAGGCGACTGATTTACCCAACAAAGAGAAAAGCTCTGACCTCTGACCCCCCGGTCCCGACCCAAACCCCATGTGAGGCCAAACACAACCTGCCCTTCGACAGCGCGGCGGCGGGAGGAGTAAACAGACGCCACGCGCTTCGTTGTTTCCAGGAAATCTGCTGAGGTTACATTATTACAAGGATGCACAATTAATATAGAAATATATCAAAAACTATCAAATATACAAATATTATCAAAGTAGCAAACGCCTCTGAGCTTTAAATGAGGAGGTGCAATATTTG